>OX463850.1:15279982-15692845 GCA_949825065.1 Odontocerum albicorne
ACGTTTGGTGATATTGAGCTACCTCATTGAGTACCTTGATGACTTTTTAAATAAAATTGTCTTATTTTTCTTAGTGCCATCAAATACCAAAGCTATGTGATTATAATAGTAATTTCCATTTTCATAACTGCAGCTCTAAACGACGATATCGTGCTTTTTCCGGATCACTCGTGAAGGTTTTTTAAGTCAATTAAATCTTCTGTCAGATCTATGTGTGTTTTCTATTTTTTCTTGCATTATGAGCTGATGAATCTGATATTTCTATACCTTGCTATATGGCCAAAGCATTCAAGCTTCTTTTATTGTGGTTATAGTGAATCTATAATACTTTTCTTATTTATTCGACTAAACCCATCAGCATTTTTGTTGTATCTAACCACGACATACGCAGCATATTTCTAAGACTTCTTCAACTCATCATTGCTCAGTGACTGGGACGATCCAAATTTGGTGGAAAAGTCATGATAAAAAGCTTATTTATTTCCATTGAGCAAGAAAATCTAAGGATCGACTCTAAGTTAATCTACTAACTGGATTTTATTTTTCGACTCTGTGACTACAAGAGGTCGACAATTACGCGAAATTAAACGGTTTGAATGATTTTTATGGTCCGAAACCGATTTTTAGCACAAATATCATAAACTAAAAAACAAAAAGAAACTGCGAATGGTATTTGATTTAGTTGTTAGTGTTAAGATGTTTTATAGTATTTCTTTCAAAGTTTAATTGTGATATTAATCCCGACTTTCTATAACAAATTTAACTTTATTTATTTTTCAATTTAACTTTGTAAAATAATTGTTAAAATGTTATATTAAACCACTTTTCTGTCGGTCGAACGTACAAATAGATACAGTCAAAAGTTTCAGTCAAAAAGTATATGCCCTTAATGATGTTGAGATATATAGTATTGAACCTCCGATTCATATTCCTACTATAATTTGTAACTATATTCAAATGCTATCTAGAGGTCTGGTATTTTTTTCAAAATATGCGTCGTAATAAAACTTTCTGAAACAACGTTAGCTATGTCGTTTTTAATACATACATATTTTATCATCTTGATGACGACTGATTATCTCTATTTTGAAACTTTTCGACGACTGTCGATAGAACAAGACTTGTCAAACTTGATATCGTTCAAACGATATCAAAATAAGACTTGAACTATGTCGTTTTATTGAAGACCTGATTAGAATTTATAATTAATAGTACATCCCAGCTCAATGCATATATGATAATAATTAAGAAATCTTTCAATGGTTCGCTATTGACAAAACTTTTCAAATTATCTGGCTCTAGATAACCTTGAATACACCTTTACCTTATCGATTTAGATAATACGTTATTTTACTATGGTTTACTCGAATCATATTTATGGACTCGCAGTATATAACAAGGTACTTAATGCGACATACTGAAAAAAGGTAATATAGAGGTTCAATAAAGCCAAAAAATTAAATACAATAAAATCAAATCATCAAAGAAATGAGATATTAGAGAGAAAAATATTAAATGTTTACCGAACTGAACTGTTGATTTTTATGTAATATTTAAATACCGCACCTTCCCCACTTCTATAAAGATTTGTATTACGAGTATATGTTATATACAAAAAATCATTGGCAGTGTTTCTGAATGATTTAAAATTCTTAAATTCACCCATTCTTTGGATTGTAGGTGATTCATTATTAAACGTTTTTAGCTGAATATGTTTAACTTCGAAAGTGGATTTTATAAGTGCATTATAATATATTTAAGTTATTAAAGTATTTTTTTTGTAATTTAATAATCTAAACTAAAATAATTAATTTACGCTTAGACTTTAAACAGTCAGTATCCATTCCTATTCCGTTACATCGGTCGGGCGGGGCGGGAGCCGTCCGGGGGCCTAATTATCCCGGGGGCTGGGTGGTAATACGTCGAATTAACCCGCCGGCGCGGATATGAATTATGCCCGGGGATGTTTCCCGCGCGAAAATATTCAAATTCTACGCGTCAAAACGAAAACGGAATTAAATACGGGACCAAGAAATTAGCGCAAAAAAATGTTATTATATCGTTATTTTGTATACTTCTTTTCCTGTTCCGGTCAAGATTAAATTAAATGTCGGTAAATAAGCTTCATCGTCTTTTTATTTATCGTCACAAAAACCAAATGTATATTTAACCGTATCAAAGTTATACTCGTATTTGTGTATGTTGTAACATTTTTGTCTTATTTTATTATTTGTTATTTAATGAGTTTTGTTTTAGTTTTAAAACGTTTTATTAAATTTAAATACAATTTCTGAATTGATGTGACGCTTATCCTAACATACTACTATATTGAAGAACAATTAATTGTTTATTACAATATTTTCGTACTCGAAATATTTCAAAGTATCTCTTGATGGAATGTTTTTGTTGTTTCTTTTTTGCAGTTTTAAAGCATTTTTTATTTATTTAAGCACTTCACATATTACTAACACAGAATTTTAAATAACTTTGGCAGCTATATTGCGTTAACTGTGACGTAACAACTCCCGTCGAAAGTTGACAGCCGTATGTGTTCATGTATCCCCGTATAATTTTGTGCATACAAATTCGTTTTGTCACTTGCATTTTTTTATATTTATCGATTGTTTTGAATTTCGTTACTAAAATGAGTGTAATGCAATTCTTTCCTTTACTGTCCAAATATGACTTTTTATACGCAACATTAGGTTCTTCATTTTGCATGAAAATGTGTTAAGAGAGAAAAAATATTTGATTCAATAAAAAGATGTGCCAAAAATCTATAGGGTTTGCAAAAAATTATATCTGTCATAATTAATTTGTCTGTCGACCGATTAATTTATGATTTTATTAATAAATTACAACAAATCCATTGAAAATGTCTTTACAACAAACACAATCTTGACGGGTATTATGACGTCATATTCTATTCAGTTAATCGTGGTGCGTTTAAAGTACTTTTTTATAAACTTGATTAATTAAGAAGAAGAAAAAAATCAATACGTATTTCAGATACGCTCATACTTTTCACATTAACAGAGTTTTATAAACTTAAAATATGTATGCTGGAATTGCTCTTTTGACAAATATAATATTAACACTATTATATACATACCATCGCATCATTTCCCTGTCGGGGTAAGCACAAAGGACAGATAGCCAGACTTATCTCAACAGATAATATTCGTCTATTCTCCCCCTTCTCATACATCTCATGTGGTTTCTCTGATTTATACGTTTTTTTTTTTCAAAATGTCATTCACTTGTTCTGTCTTTTCCTTGGTCTTCCCCTACCATGCCTTCAACTCATATTTGCACTATATATTAGATATATTTTCATTAATTTATTCTGCATCACATTAGCCTTAAGTTCATGCTTAATATCTTGTATTTTGCTCAGTTTAGAGCATTTATTCGGCTTCTTTCAATCTTTGATTTACACAAATAGAAAAATATTTAGCATATCAACTTTTTGCAATGTTCAAAATCGTCAAAATACACATTAAAAAAATATTATCATATTCGACGTTTGCAAAAATCATCAACCTGAATTCCAAATCTATTCGTTAATGTATTATTCTACTCGTTTTATTATCATAAAACAACAATTTCACAACCAATCATTATTGACGACTGCAATATTTTTTAATGTTAGACCTTTTTTATTATTTCTCTCCCGGTGTTGAGGTGCACAAGCAATTTGTTTTGATGTTTTTTCGGGGCCCATTATTCCAATGTGTGTTCTTTGTCTAACTTTATCTCCAGGTTTATCGGCGTGAAAATCACATTTCATTCGGTAACCATATATTTTTCATTTTATTTCTTTATCGAAGTTTATATCATACATTCGTTTATATCATATATTGAACGTTGTGTTCTATTAACCTGATTTTGTGAAAATGTTGTTTTCGACTTCTTGAAAAAATAAACGTCTTTTATACAATTAACCCTGAAAAGAGCATTAACATCTTCAAGTCACGACAGGTCGTATTTGGACCGACATTACTTTGTGTAAATCAAAGTCTGTCTATATTAGACCTTAAATTATGAGTATGCTGCCAACAACGAGTCTTTTGAACAAAAAACTTATAAAACTCACCTTTAGGATAACCTCAAATGAGAGATCAAAGATTTAATTAATTCTTTGGTGAAAATACGCTGCTCCTAGGATTCCAAGATTTTGACTTTGATTTATATAAATATTTTTTTCGGTATTTATCTTAAGCATAAGACCGAATTTTTACGTTCTTATTAAATATATTTGTTCACAATACAACATTTACAATTTACATAAGTTTAATGTTAACTCTATTTTGTGATTATAGAGAACAACTTCACTTGGCAAGACCTGTGACAAAGTTATCTCATTCCTTAATCACAAATTTCATACATTGGTCCTAAATACTAAAACACCTAGCTAAAACATTCACACTCTGCATTCGCATCTTAACACATACTTCAATCCCAAGGTATCACATACATAATTCCAACCACAGCATAATTTCAACAACCGCATCAAAATCATGTAATCCCCTCATGCCTATGTCGATACATCCTAAAGCTTTTCACTTCTCGCTCTCCCTCTGTCAAAGTGCCACCTTCTTGTGTCACTGACGCCTAAGCTCAAAAAGGAAAACGGTAAACTAACGATTCGAAATATCCAGGTTTGATCTATGTGTTCAGTATTTCTTGTTAAATTATTTATTTCTAATCTAGTTTTTTTATCCACCTATGTGTGATCATATCTGGTTAGTTCTAACCATATATCTTTTTTTATATGGCTAGAACTAATCAGACATGTAAAAAGATAGTTAACGAAAAAGAGTGATGGTCAGATATTAAAAAAAATTAAACCAAGTGTGCGTGAACCGAGCGAATGAAATTTTGAAAAAAGTAAAGGTAAGGGTAAGAGAAACAGAAGGAGCTGTATGAAAAAATATATGAATATGGAGGATGCAAAGGAAGTGTGTATTGATAGACAAGTTCGACACTCTATCCTCTGCCTACTCCATCAAGGAAGTTGTATGATGGTTTGAATGTTATAAGACTAATAAAAATTAAAACAATCACCGCCTTTCTATCCTGTCACTCAACTTATTTTTTTGTTGTAATATTTTTAACTGTTATAAATAGTAGGTTCGAATCCCGAATTAGACCGCCTTTGACGACAGTCTGTTCTCTAAACGGCGCTTTATGAGTTGTCCGTTTAATTATTGTTATAAAGTTTGTGAGGTCCTAAGCTATTTTTACTACCAACAAATTAAAGGCTTCAAAATCGTTATTGATTTTTCTATATTTTCTATGTATTTTCTAATATTATTGACGTTGTAATTTTATATAACTGGTAAATATTATATATAGGTACAAGCAGATTAACAAAGAATATTTAAATAACTTCTAATGAAGCATTGTAAGTTTGATCGTAAAATGAGGTGCTTGTTTCATTTCTAAATCATGACTAGAAATTAACATTCTTTTGTGTATTCATTTACCTGGCAACATTCATTAGTGACTGTTTCCAAACCTACGTATGTACAAATCCCTACATGAACCGAATAAAGATTAACCATAGTTAATTCGATTCATGTAATTGTACTAATTAATTTACCTAACCTAGTCAGTCCCAGATAATAAATAGTGTGTAATTAACCGATACCTCGAATCCTCTGTTTGGGTTTAACCTTTCAATTTGTTCGATAATGAAATATTTTTAAAGGTGAAAAAAGAGAAATTTCACTTATAATTGTTGAAAAATGAATTTGCTTCTTTTATTATTTTTCGTTAGGTTTCACATAATCAATACATTTCTTCGTTGTTTTTTTATACGTAGTTCAAATACCATAGATATTTTTTTGGTAAAATTTTTGGTCGTGTTAAGTACACTTAATTATTTTTGCACATAATTCTGTCAGTTGGTAAGCACTGAATGCTAGACGAATCAAGTATTATTACAACACGATATGATCTGGTCCATGGATTTTTTTTTAAATGTCCTTGAGCATTGTTTATCAATTTTTTGAACCTTGCGACCCCCCAAAAGATAAAATTCACCCCCCCCCCCTAGAAAACAATATACATTGTTCTGCAATAATGGTTATTTTACTTTTGTATACATGAGCTATTTTTATTTTTGCGACCCTCCCTGATATTTCACCGCAACCCCTTGAGGGGGCATGACCCTCAGGTTGAGAAACGATATTCTAATGTTATTCAGTTCCCCTTTTCTAAAAATTTATTGTTATATTAAAAATAGTGTTTTTTTTATTTATTTGATAAAGTAACGCATGAAAAACACATTTGCCAAAGGCTATACCTAAGAACTAAATGGCTAATCTTATTTCTCTTATCTACAGTGCAACTTGAACTCATTTCCACGAAGCAATTCATTCTAATCTTCCAGAAATATTCTGAAAGATCTAAATGTTTCTATCGAATTGGGATACTTTTGCTCTTAATTTTTTTACTATCAATTAATATTCTAATATATAAATTGTATTAATAATTTTGTTTTTGTTTCAGGTAATCACGATCAAGTTTATATGCTTTGGGAAAGTTATTAAATAATCTATGGGTGAGCAGTTTTTAAAATTATTCTAAAGAAAAACAACCTTCGATGATAATTTCAAAATTATGTTGTCAAGTGTCTTTTGTTCTAATAAATAATTCCTTTTTTGAATGAAAACTTTCATTGATATCACTACTTTAAACAACATTTATTTCAATATATTACTAAAATGATGTATGCGCGTTTACTTTTAGGTCATTTTTTGTATTTTCTTTATGTCAAACATAAATACCGAAATGGTCGAACAGCGTGTGAAGAGAATATGTAATTTGTCGATGTATGATAGAATAGTAAAATTACCATATTTATTAAACGTTAATGTGATCTTAAAACCGATGTTCTTTTGTATTTTGAAATGAAATACTTTAATAAAATGGATAATAAAAGACTGACCGTGAATAACAGATGTAGTAGAGAAATAGTGGTAGAGAAATATCAAGTTAATGGGAATTTTAAAAAAGTAACATTTCATGGGAACCACAAACGTCATGTAAAATAAGTAACACGTCATCATGTATGAGAATGTGCAAAGACATAAAAGAGACAAATATGCCGCTGTAGAAAAGTCTGGCGACAACCTCAGTGGACTATTGAGTAAGGCCCTTGACTCTACCTAGGGGTTTCGGATTCGATCGCCAATAGTACCCAAAAAAAATATATTTTTAATTACAAAAGGGTCCCAGTCAAGTAAAAGGATTCGTGTACTGACATTGCTCACATGCGCTAGACTTGGCGAATGTTGTTGCTTTTTCATATTCCAGGTAGTGTTGCAAACATGCACGATGGAGAACCATGAATTTTGCGCCTACTTCAGCGATTCTTAAGTCAGGGGCTAGATAAATAGGGCTGTAGATAATGTTGAATATCGGCCGCGCTTTTGAATATGTCTGAATCATCAGTTCGGATATGTTCAAGGGTACCATACGAATAAAATAAGTCTGGCGCTCTTTTCTCTTTACATGACAGATAATTAATTTGATGGTATTTGTCTATAATGCGTTATTCCTATAATATTTTTCTTAAATAACTTTATCATCTGTCGACTAAAAAAAAGTGCTTTTAATGTTTATCTCTTGATTGACTGGAGAAGAATAAAAAAAAATCTTAAATCTTTATTCAGCTCAAGCTTTTCCAATGCCGTCTTACTTGACAAATTACGTAAATACGTCTATGAGTAATAAATGAGATATCTTCTTTTTTTTTTTTTTTATCCACTTTGCACGGATTTCTCCTGTTACACAAAGAGGGTTTGCTTCTAGCGTTAGCTTATTCGTTAGGAATAATATCAGCCAGGATTCTTCTCATACTGCTAGGCGGTACCGAGAATATATCAACAGTGTCATTCAGTTGGTTCAATATCTCTATACCACGCGTGACTGAGTGTTTAGCCATGATATTCGTCCTGTAAGTTGGTATGTAGAACAGAGGGTGATTCCTTGCGCGGATATATTTATTGGGTACATATAAACTTAGTGCTTCTAGAATCGCGGGACAGTTAAAGGAACCTTAGAAAACCTTTATTAGGAATATCGCAATGGATTCTTGCCTTCTTGTTTCAAGGCTTCTATAGTTACACACCGTGAGAAGTTCGGCATGGTGAGCATATTTTGGGTAATCGCCCTTTGTTCTGTACCATAGATATCTGAGGATTTTTTTTTGTATTTGTTCTATATTGTTTTTATATTTGAGCTGGTGAGGAGCCCAAACCGTAGATGCATATTCTAATTTGGTTCTAATTAGATAATTATATAAGTTTCGGAGGATATCGGTGCTGTTAAATTCTCTTGATATTCTCATTACAAAACCGAGTAGTTTGTAACAGTCCGATATCAAACGTGAGACATGGTTAACGAACGTGAGTCCGACATCGAAGGTTACGTCCAAATCCTTGAATTCAGAAACTCTGTTTAGTGCCACTCCCTGTATATTATACTGATGGTGGATTGGTGAAAACGATCGACTGTAAGATACACAGACACATTTATTAATGTTGAACAGAAGATGATTTTGCTCACTCCAGGAGACTAGGGAGTCTAGGTCCTGTTGTAACTGTGCACAGTCGTGAGGTGAATTGATCTTTTTGAATATTTTTGAATATTCTATACGTGTATGGTATATCTCAGAGTTTATTCTGAGTAATTTATTTTCGCACTGTCGTCAATATATAAAAATAATACTAAGTTAAAATAATATAGTTTAAAAAATTCACTTTATTTAATTTTAAGAAATAAAACCAATATTGTTTAATTCTGTTTCACTCACTTTTTGTCAATTTACCCGTTTCACACTACCATGAGCATCCTCAGAATTATAAGTGGAAGACATGGACAATTTTTTTTTTAATATTTTTAAATCGATAAAACTGAGTTCTATCAAGAATTATCAGCTAAAAAACTACAATTAAATTAAATATACGAATATAAATATGAATTGTAAAACATAATATACGTTAATATATTTACTAAATTTATTTATTTGTAAGATCTGACATCACTTTAGTCAGAAAACAATTCTATAATAATGTGAATCAAAATGTATTTGTACTTTAATAGATACAGATATTTTTATTGTTACTGTAGATGTTCACTTCATTTTTAAGGAAAATCAAATTAAACACGTATTAGTTTTATATGTATATATTTTGAATTAGATTAGTGAAAGATATTTCGTTAAAATTTATCCAACCATACTGTTTGATAAGCCCATTTTATGAAAAAACGTAAAACGAGTGGATGTTCACTTAATTTTTAAGGAAAATCAAATTTAACACTTTTGATAGTGCTGATATATAAATATATATATATATATAGTAACAGCTATTTCATTGAACAGCTATACAGTACGAGTAAATCCAACCATACTGTTAGACAAGGCCATTTTATGAAGAAACGTGAAACGAGTGAATGTTCACTAAATTTTTAAGGAAAGTCAAATTATAGAAAAAAAATATTTAGTTAACTTTTGATAATTCATATAGTTTTTAAACTAAAATCATGAAAGGTATTTTATTGAACAATTTAACAGTATATCTAACAATACTGTTTGAAAAGGTCGTTTTATGAAAAAAAAAAAAAAAAAACGGTTATTACGTCTTTCTTGAAAAAAATAAATAAAGCTTTTAAATAATTCCATTTTTTTAAATAGGTTTTTTCAATAAAATCTGATAACCTATGCTAACACGGCCTAATTGTCTAACTTTCGAATTCAAAATTTATTTCTACATGAGAAGGATTTAAAAACACTTGTCATTAGATATACAAAATTAATACCAGCGATACACTTTTTTTTTTGTAGAGCGCAACAGGCACAAAAGTCTCGGATGTGGTTGGATGAATTTAAAAAAGCTTTCAGCAAAATAGAAAATAATTATTTTTGGATGATTCTTCTTTTTATCTTATTTATCAAATGATATTTTTATTTATCATCTCGTTTTTACCATTTAAAGTCGCTGTTCTAAAATGGCTTAAACTTTTTTGGAATATTGTCAAAATAAGTACGTAACGTTATTGCCAGTGTCAGAAATATAAACGTCAGAGGTTTTTGGCCGACCTCCAATTTCACGAACTAGGCCAGAGGTGTGTTAACTTTGGAGACCTCTTTTAGCCTCTTCAATTCATTATTAAAGCACGACCACGTTCGCATATAATGTGTGCCTTGGTAAATATTATTACTGCTTGTCCTTTGAGTAAAAAGTTTTGACTCTTTTAAAGATAAAAAAGATCTCTTTACATTTGGTTTCATATTGACTCTACTACGAAAAAGCTTTGGTTTCATATTGACTATACAAAGGTTAAAACGATAACGTTTTGTATGTGAATAATATTAAGGTGTCAATACGACACTAAAATATATATATATATATATATATATATATATATATATATATATATATATATATATATATATATATATATATATATATATATATATATATATATATATATATATATATATATATATATATATATATATATATATATATATATATATATATATATATATATATATATATATATATATATATATATTAATATATATATATATATATATATATATATATATATATATATATATATATATATATATATATATATATATATATATATATATATATATATATATATATATATATATATATATATATATATATATATATATATATATATATATATATATATATATATATATATATATTTGGATTTATAAAACACGAATATATTTGGATTTATAAAACACGAAAGATTTGTGTCGCGATAGGAAAGTTTGGCGCTCTCTCTTCTCTGCCAGCCCTGACAAGGAAACGACGTGATGGTAGTACGTATCCAACGTGTTAAATGTTATGGAGTGATTAGTATCACATAAGCTACAACTTATGCTTTTGAAATTAGTGTATAATCTATAGTTTATTATATTATTTACATTTAAGACATTAACACTGTTGAGGTTTCAAGACATTCTGCTTTATTTATTCCAATATGTACTGTTTATTCCACTTTATGTAATGGTATAACCCTACCGGTTTCAAGGTTTACCCCTCATCATCATGGGATCGCAACAAGACTGTGCTTTAGCATGTAACGAAACAACACGTCTTCTATAGGTTCTAGTTGACAGAATACAGAAGGTAGAGTTATAACATTTTAACTGTGACACTGCCTATTAATACGATGGACGTAACCTGGTATATGTCCATACAAGCTCTAACTTGTGTATGTTGAAAACTTTTGGGCATTATTGGTATGTTTTACATAACATATTTGTGTATATTTTTTTATGTTATACTCGTACATTTATTTTTTAAGATATAATGGATTTTTAAGATACAATGGATTTTTAGGATATAATGGATTTTTAAGAAGTGTACCAGAAAAGTATGTACTTGCCATCCAGGACATGTACGATAACGTGACAACACAAGTGAGGTGCACTTCGGGAACTTCACCAGAATTTCCTGTAAGGGTGGGGGTACATCAAGGATCGGTACTTAGTCCGCTACTGTTCATCTTAGTCATGGACTATTTAACTAACCAGGAAATGAACAGTCTCCTAAAGATCCTACTATTTGCAGACGATATCGTATTAACCCTTCCCTTACGGTGCTAAAATTGAAACGCGCGCTCCGGTGTTGGGTAGTGAGTACGCGATCAAAAATTAGCGATTTTAAATCGGAAAAATAAGAACATTCATAGATAATCCCCTTAATTAATTATAATTGAAGTTAAAAATTATAATCATTGAAATTTATTTGCTGAAAACATTAAAAAACCATCTGGCAACGCTCACGGAACAGGCGTAGGTCTAATCTATTTGCAAGACCAGAAGATACTGCGGCGCGGAGCGGTACCCCGGCGTGGCTTACGCTTGCGACGATTGAGACAATTGAGCTCCTCGCAATTCAGTGGAGTATGCAAGAGTGAGATGCGAATATAGTGTCGCGCTTCCCGCATACTCTTCACCTATCGTGTTTATTATTAATATTATTTTTTAAATCAATGCGTAAATATATTATAGAGGAATACCTAAAATCTTAACCTTGTATTTATTATATTTATAGAGATATTGATGGTTATTAGAAGCAACGTGTAGAAGATACCCAACACAGGGAAGGAAAGGTTAATAAGTGAAAAACATGAAGACCTGCAAAATAGTCTGGAAAGGTGGACAAGAATCTTTGAGGACAATGGATTGAGATTGAGCAGAAAGAAGCAGAGTATCTGGACCTACCATTCGAGAACACAAATGCTGTCACTCCCGTAATGCAAATGGATGGAGAAACATTACCAAATTGTGACTCCTTTTAAGTATCTTGGGTCACTCATCCATAGCGATGGAGGATGTGCAGCAGATGTAACACATATAATTAGTGTGGGATGGATGAAGTTTAGATCAATGACGGGAGTTTGTGTGATCCAAAAATGCCAGTAAAGTTAAACGGAAAAGTATACCAAACGATTGTCAGACCCGTACTCCTCTATGGATCCGAATGCTGGACGATGTATAACTCTTACTCTAGGCAACTAGAAACTGCTAAAATGCGCATGCTAAGATGGTCAGCTGGTGTGTCGTTAAGAGACAAAATAAAAAGCTCACGCATTTGTGGAAGCCTGGGTGTAACAGACATCAACAGCAAGATGGAGGAGAGGCGATTGAGATAATATGGGCACGTTGGACGCAGAGCACCCGATCACATTGTGAACCAGGTAATCTCCGTGGATCTTCCTCGAATAACCACCAGAGGAAGACCAAAGAATTCATGGGTGGTGCAAAAAAAATAACCTGATGCAGAGGCACGGCCTGAGGGACGTAGTCCGGGACAGAAGAGCTTACAACCTGAGGACGAGGAGAGCTGACTCCAACAGTCTTTGCAGACAATGAGTTGGGATGGAGCCAGGGAGAAGAATGGATTTTTAAGATATAATGGATTTTGAAGATAAATAAAAAAATTCTTTTCGTTGAGTAAACTGTAGCTTGAACGTCAATTATTATTCAATTTTATTCTCGCTATTGTATTGAATTCAATCAAAACTAATGTGTCCTGTGATCGACTAACTTTCATATCGATTTGATATTCAATGGTTCCTTTCGTCTTTCTTCTCTTCCAAAATCCACCGTATCTTATTTTCGTGTAGGTGTTCATTTAATTATGTGTTTCGCTTTAACAAGAATATATTTTCCTAAAATAGCGAGGTGAAATTTTCACGTTCTAATAGCCAGGTATTTCCTCCAACCCGAGCATGGTTAACGTTAATTTCTTTTCATCTCAGTTTAGTTTATTTCGCCAAAATCTTTAGATTAATTCTTACATTTAAATTTTTATTACAGCTCGAGGTAGTTTTATTCTTAAACAAGCATTTTTCATGTTTTGTAATGAATAAATAATTCAAGTGGAAGTGTGAAAAAAACTTACTTATTAATTATTGCATAGGAAGATGCCGTGAAGAAAATACGTTTAAGAAATAGACTATAAAAAGCTCATAGCATCCCCCCACTCGAAATACACCTCCACCAATAGAGAGCTGGCCTGGCCTCGAGGATACCAGACGTTTTGCAGCCCACGCCTTTTTGACATTTAAATTAAAATCCCAAAAAAATGACTAAATAAGCAGTCAATACAACCAATTTAGTTAAAACATACTAGGTTCACCAATAAAAAAAATGCAAATATATATCCCGTAATCACACATACATACTAAGGCAATGTAAAAGCAAACACATTCAAGAGAGAAGCTACCAAAAGGTCCGGACTTATCCAACAACACCCTACCAGCTGAGATATACACTCCCACCATTTGATGGGTGAGCTCTGTTGCAAGAAGACTAAATATTTTTTCAGCCCACACTCTTGGATATATAAAGTTAAAAATTAAACCCTCACATAACCCTCCTGTTCACATAAACTATAATATGTACATAAAAAGTAAGTATATAAAAATGTATTGTATAAAAAAAGGTATATTCAGATGGGTATTTATTTTAAATATGCTTATGTTATTATTTTATTTTAAATATTCTTCTGTGTTCATGTTCATGTGGGGCTACATAAACAAGGGAATGTTTTAATTTTATTAGTTTTTCATTTTAAGTATTCTTTCCAAGAAAAAAATTAAGTAACCTTTTTGATAAAAAATGAAATATGTAGAAGGTCTTTTTTCTACATATGTCAATGTTATTTATATATTTTTATTGAATAAAATGTTATACTTACCATCACAGTGTTTTCCTGCTAAGGTAGGCAGATAAGATAGAGCACCAGACTTTTCTATCTCCTCACACATACTCGTATTTTCCTTATTCCACAACCATACATTCGCATACTCTCTCCTATGATTTCTCATACTTCGTATTATTTTTCCTTTAAAAATATCATTCACTTGTTCATATACGTCCCAAGATGTTCTTTTATTACGCCTTCCAGTCACAATAGATTTGTTGGAAGTTTTTCTTCTTTTATTCCTTCCACGTGCCCATTTTTACTATTTTGCAATATTTTTTCGGCTTTTTTCAGTCTTTTCCTACGTCCAAGTTTTACTCACATGTACAAAAATTAATGCTTTTGTGCTGTTGTGGAATATCATTTAAACAGATTTTTGATACTGTCAGGTTGAAATATATATGTATGTTATAGTACCCAATTGACATTGTTTCCAATCGCTACACGCCGTTCAATATCCCTCTTAAGTCTTCATCATCTGAGAAAATACTACTTCAATATCGAAGATCTAGTTTGCATTTTTTGTGCGTTTTCAGTTAATTTTTAATACACTTCTCTTACTTGTCGATAGTTCTATTATTTTTTTTATAATTTGCAAAAATGATTGCAATTAAATTCACTTTTCATACATTTAAGATAAATTGGAAGTTTTGTGTAATGTGATTGAGTGAATGTGATTGAGTGAATAATGATTGAGCTGATTTTCATTGTGTAATGTGATTGAGTGAATAATGATTGAGCTGATTTTCAGACATGAGAAAGAATTTAAAAGAAATCGCTTTAATTTAGTTGTGACACTTTTCATTTTGCGTCGAATAATTTTTTTTAAATATTTTTGCTCTTGATTTTCACAATATTTCTTGAAACGAAGTTCTGCTTCATTATTGTATCCGTTAATCTAATAAAATATCTTCAAACAAAGCCATTATTCGTTCAAGTGTTTTAATACTTAACAACATTTTCGTATTTACTACTTTGTGTTACTGTTTATTTTACTTTTGTTCGAGTATACTTAACAGTTTTCGGCTTATTCGAGAGCTTTAAAGGAAATTTCAGAGTTTTGAGAGCTGTACAAAAAGTTTTTACACCCCATCCGAAGGCTCTGCTTAGATAAGAAGGGAACGGAAATGGAAAGGCATGTTTACTACTTACAACATGATAAACAATTCGTCTTTACACGTCCAACATTTTATATCAAATGGATTGTATCTCTTTAATCTTGTTTGCTATTTACTCCTTACACCTGGTGCTGGAATTATTTTCAACTAGTCTATTTTTTTTATAAATCGGTATTTGGTATAAATTCAGAAAGTGTCTATAATTTCATTTTTTTTACATCCCAATGTATAACAAACGTTATAGCAAAGAACAGATCTGACCAAGAAAAGGGTTTGCGTCAACTCAGAGTTGATAGTTTTCTAAAACGAAGGATAGGAAAAGATTCGAACCATGGAAAAGATTTTTTTAGGTAAAAAGTGAAGGTAACATTAAGAGATCGATCTTCTATTATTGTTTATTAAGAGATCTCTTTTGGAGGAGACAAGAACATTTACGTAAAATAGCAGATTATTAATTACCGAACAGAATTATTTAAAATAACTTTGTTGGAATTAGACTAAGACAGGGGTCGGCAAACCGCGGCTCGCGAGCCGCATGCAGCTCTTTTCATGGGCATTTGCGACTCTTCATCTTCAGTCCGCAGCCTCATCAGAAGAGCATGAACACGGCCGCCGACCGAACATAAACGGCATAATCGCAATGCATATTATCTACCTGCGTGTTCGCACCAGAACTGCCAAAATGTATTCGAATGTAACAGAGTAGCAAGTCGAAGACATTAAGCTGACTTCTGCAATATCAACTGCAATCGATGAGTCATGTGACATAAGTGATACAGCACAAGTATTAGTCTTTATTACAGGTGTAAACATTGGAGCGGTTTCGATCCAAATTTATGTTGCGGCTCTTTGAACATTTTGACATTCTGTTTACTTAATATTTGGCTCTTCTCACTAGAAAGTCTGCCGACCCCTGACTAAGCAAACGATTAAAATTTGGGTTTCAACGAGAATCGAACCGCGAGCCCCCGGGGATGGAATTCAGGTGTCTTATTTACCACACCTCAGATATCATTTTAACTTAAATAACGGAAAAAAATTGTGAAATATACTGACATAGTATAAGATCGACTTTCGTAGTCTAGTTGGTAAGACGCCTCTCTATCAACCCGGGAGTTGCGGGCTAAATTCTCGTTCCACTATGGTTGTTTTCATTTCAGACTTGTTTAACAGATTTTTGATTAGTTGAAATATATTGCTATATGGTAACAAACCCGCCAGATTTTACTGTTTACTAAGAAAGCGTTGTATAATAATACAACAATGTATATTTGTAAACAAATATAAAAACCTTACTATACAGGTTGTGACTTTATTGTCAAATAATATATTTGGAATATTTATGCCTGTTGTTTTAATACTTACAGGTGCCATCAAATAACATTATTTGCAGAACATTACGAAACGCCTTACTTAGAAAATTATGGTTGTTCTAATAGTATGCTTTTATATTCATTAAATAGTTTTATATTCATAGAAATACTAAAATAATATATGTAATACAAAGCCACATAGTAAATCATACAATATGTTAGCCCTAACTAAATATTTTGTTATCTCTGGATTAAACAAAAGATCTGATAATTGCTTGAAAGATCTCTTGTGTTAAGATAATAAAGTTGTGGTTTGCTCTTCAAACTGATGAGCAGGAAGGTAGATCTTCTATAATACCAATATCCTGGAAAGGCTAGAAGTCAAGGACCTTTGATCTTTTATCTTTAATTTAGTTCGTGTACGTGTGTGAGCAATTTTCATGAAATGTTTCTTAATGCTTGCCCTTTTCTTTTAAACTTGATAAGCTTTTGATTTAATATTTATGGCAAATTTTAAGAGCATATAAATCGTTCAAATTAAGGCGTAGAATTAGAACAAAATATTGTAATATTAAATAAATAATGTTTTTTTGAAATGAGGTATTTTTTTTTCTATTTCTTGAACAAGTTTTAATTCTATCGTTTTGTGCCTCTCCTATCCCATTCGATCCTTTTTTACCGTGGAGATATTGAGGGGTATGAATTTGAAGATTATATTGTCTTCAGCTCCAATAATCGCGAGTCCGGGCTTAGACCATTGGAGAAGGTACGGAACTCGCAGTTCGTCATCGCATGTGTTGACAATTATATCGCACGTGAAGAGGCAACACCACACGCACACGTCTAAAGCGCGAGATTTCACCAGACTGGTACCTTTTTTTTGTTCTTCGTAAATAAGAGACTGGAATCCTTTTTAAGAAAATCTGAGTTTCAGCGAGATTTCAACCCACAACATCCGGGTTGGGAGACAGGCGTCTTACCAACTAGGTCACAAAGGTCGTTTTTATTGTAGTGCGGTTTATTGTATACAATACAAATCCTGGCGATTTTATTATCATTTGTCAATCTCTTCGTACCTACCAGATAGATGCTAAGTAAGTGGAAACCAAACTGAACTTTGTTTTTTTTAACGTTGGTTTTTACGAGACTCGAACTCGCAAACCCCAGGCCGAAAGACAGACGTCTTAAAAATTTTGCCAAAGAGACGTCATTATGGTCGTATTATTAGTACTTAATATTATTAATCAATAATTATTATTTGTTCCTTTACTATTTTGGCACTATTTAAAGTAAATTTTGATTTAACTATCAAATAAATTTAATTCCTACCAAATAGTTTTTAAAATGAATAGCTGTTTTGTCAAGATCGAAAACGTTCCGTCATATTGACTGTTTTGCCCAAATCTATATCATTCCTGTTTATTTGATACTTTTCTATACTGTGTCAAGAAATTTTCGTTTACTGCGGGGATTTCCTTGAACACCTTTCCAATAAAATGTCTTACCTTAATTAGTCGGCATAATATCAGTTGTCATGGTAATCTAAGAGTAAATATTTATTTCATTATTCATTAGGGGAGCTAAGTAGAATTTAAATTAAAGTATTCTGGTTGAGTTTTAATTGGAGACTTATTGTTTTTATGCAACAAGAATGTTTCATTCCATAGTCATCATTAAGTCACATTCATTATTTATCTAGATATTAATCTACATAATATCTTCAAGAATTCCTGGACAGATCGTGTTACAAAGAAATAAAGTGCTTGATCGTGTGTATTAGGACCAAAAACTGCTTAAAATTGTGATGATTTGCAAGTTGTAGTATCTTGGTCACATGACGAGAAGTCAAGATTCAATAGGCATTGATTATCTAGGGAAAAATAAATTGCAAACGAAGCAGAGTATGACGCCACATCTCATGGCTTGGGATCTTGCTGGAGTGGTTTGTGTGCAATTCTGGTTATTTGCTCTGGCCTCCAGGGAATGTAATAAAGATTATTATGATGATGGCCAACCTCCGGTAAGAGACGGTATCTAATCAATCAAGCCAGACTAGAAATACAGCACTTATTAAATGACACAAAAATACTGTCTTATTTGGTAACAATTCTAAATCAATTAAGAAAATAAGAAATAGTTCTGAAAATTCTAAACTTAAGTCATACTAGAGATGGTGAAGAGATAGTTTAATGTACGAGTATATAAGACTTTAATTAGGCCGGCCAATATTTGTAGGACATGCATTGATCTTTGTAGTTCCTTCATACATGGATCTATATAAATATTGAACGACTAGAATAACATTACGCATCCTTGTTTTACCCCTTTCGAAATATTAAACCAGTCGAGGTACCATTCACTTTAATAAAGGGTATTTTTTTGGGTGTGATAGGATTTTGAATTGGTCGCCAAGATCGTGCGATTTAACGCCTCTGGATTATTTTGTTTTGGGTAATGTTAAATCACAGGTTTTCACCAACAAACCCAAGACTCTTGATGAACATTTCTCGTGTTATTGGCGCCATACAGTCGGAAATGCTCCACCAAGTCATCGAAAATTGTCGTGATCAAATTAGCCAGTGCAAAAAAAAACGTGGAATTCGTTTGAACGATGTCTTATTTAAATCATAAACGGCTTGAAATATTCTTTCAAATTAAACCTTCAGATTTATTTTTTATTTATTAGTTGTTGTTTTATTTTATTTTAAAGTTCTATCGTTCTTAATGGGAAACCCATCTTATGATCGGTTAAGGTAAATAAGAGCCAGCCACGGTCAACATATGAATTAAATTATCTTCAAACAATAATTGTCATTAAACAACCTATCAATTGAATTCAAATACACAGCCATTTAAATAATTTATATGTGTTATATTTAAAAAAACAAATCCTATCACACCCAAAAAGCAACACCTATATGTGCTCTACTTTTGGCGTTTTTTGACGTAATACCAATTATTAGTTTACATTCAATACCATATTCATTCAGTATTTTCTATAGCTTGTCACTTATCTCATGGTTACCATATAAGCTTTTTCTAAGTTTATAAACGTAGAATCTTTTATTTTTTGCCATGTATTTTTGCACAACCATAAGCAAAGAAAATCCGCACCCTCTACCACTTAAAAATGCACCCTAAGCATTCCACACTTTCTTTGCGATCTTTACATTCATTCTTTTTATCAAAAAAATTTCCGTGCAGTTTTTTCAGTAAATAAAATATCTTTCATTTTCAATATCTATACATAAAGGTATACATCATTCAACAATTCCCGGGACTACCAAACAGATGGTTCCTCTAAGAACAAATCCATACCATTCTCAGTTAGTACCAGCCTTAAGAAGTTACGTGTCAAACTTTCATGACATTCCGACATTGTGTCATTGAGTTACAGTGGCTTTAATGACGCTACTTTTGCTGTTTTCAAAACAATGGAAAAAAACGAATTTCGTATGTTGATAAAACATTGCTTTTTAATGGGAAAAAATACCGTTTAAACTCGGCGATAGTTTTAAAAGTGTTATCCGGGCTCTGCTCTGTCGAAAACAACTATTTGTCGGTGGTATGCTGATTTCAAACGCGGTCGTATAGACACAAATGATGATGAACGCTCTGGTCGTCCAAATGAGGCTACTACACCAGAAAATATAAAAAAACTCAAAATCGTGATGGAAAATCGCAAAGTAAAGTTGCGCGAGATAGCTGACATCCCGAAGATATCATTTAATAGTGTTTACACTATTTTGCATGAACATTTGGTCATGAAAAAGCT
This sequence comes from Odontocerum albicorne, assembly GCA_949825065.1. Classification (NCBI taxonomy): domain Eukaryota; kingdom Metazoa; phylum Arthropoda; class Insecta; order Trichoptera; family Odontoceridae; genus Odontocerum; species Odontocerum albicorne. The sequence goes on from OX463850.1 coordinate 15,300,462, forward strand.
TTTTTCGAAATGGGTGCCGCGTTTGCTCACAATGAAACAGAAACAATAACGCATTGATGCTTCAGAGCGCTGTTTGGCACTGTTTACGCGAAATAAACAAGGGTTTTTGCGTCGGTATGACAATGGATGAAACTTGGATCGACCACTATACTCCGGAATCAAATGGGCAGTCAGCTGAGTGGAGATCAACCGGTGAAAGTCGTCTGAAGTGACCAAAAACTCAACAGTCGGCCGAGAAGGTTATGGCCTCCGTATTTTGGGATGCGCATGGTATAATATTCATCGATCACCTTGAAAAGGGAAAAACCATCAATCGCGAATATTACATAGCGTTATTGGAGCGTTTGATAGCAGAAATTGCAAAAAAACGGCCTCATATGAAGAAAAAAGTTCTCTTTCATCAGGACAATGCACCGTGTCACAAGTCGATGGTAACGATGGCCAAATTGCATGAGTTGAACTTTGAATTGCTTCCGCACCCATCGTGTTCTCCAGATTTGGCCCCCAGCGAGTATTGGCTGTTGGCAGACCTCAAAAAGATGCTCCAGGGAAAGAGATTTGGCTCCAATGAAGAAGTTATCGCCGAATCTATAGCCTATTTTGAAACCAAAGATAATTCGTTCTACACGGCTGGCATAGAAAAGTTAGGAAAGCGTTGGAATGAATGTATCGCTCTTGAAGGAGACCATGTTGATGAATAAAAAATAATTTTGGCAAACAAATGTGGTTTTAGTAGTTAGTCCCTCGACTTATTGATCGATTGTAATTTGATAAACAAATTTTACATTTATGAATATATATTTTCATAAATGTTGAATTTGTTTTACTTTCGTGAATATTTCACGGGTTGCAACTAATTTAAGATAAAATGGAATAACCAATTATTTAAAAATTTTGAAATGTTATTTTTCCCACTAAATCCTATTTTTTATGGATGTCGTGTGTACTTAGAAAGTCGTGAGCTATTAAAAGTTTCCAAAAGTTAAACGCGACTTGATTTGTCAAAATATTTACCATTCTCTCGTGTTCCGCTCGAGGAAAATATTTTCGATTTTCTTTAAAGCCACTTTGAAGACGTGTAGTTTTATAATGTATTTCATTTGGTTTTGCTTGTGACAAAAAGTACTTTTTCAATTTTCTGTTCAAATTGAATTTTTCGTTCATCGGTTTTATTTTTAGAAACTGCGTTTTCCACAGTTTGATAAACATATACTCTGGACTGAGGAACCAGTAACAGGCTACCGCGTGACTCCTTACCTTTTGTAGCTTGCTACCAACAGAGTCTAAATAATAGATGCGTATTTACGCATATACGCAAATACGCATACAAGCATATACACATATATAACCAGTGAATTATGATTCTCTGGATATTAGATAGACGCTTTACCAACTAACCTAACGTACATTGTACCAAAACCTTCAAAATTCCCTCAGTAACTCGCCAACCGCTCCTTCCATGCTTGAGTCAAATTATATTTTTTTACATGATAAATTATTTTTTATTGTGGACAGGATTTAATATGTCACATGACTATCTCCAATACAATCTCATGCATTAGGTAGACACTAAATTATCACTTTTTATTGGTACATAGTTGCCATCTCTTGGGCAACTTTCTCTTTTTTTATTCTTGGAACATATTGTAGTTTTGCGTCAACATCCGTCCGCTAGAGGTCACAATTTATAATTAACAGAAACAATTATTTTTTAATTTTACCCGATCATCGCATATTTGTTATTGATATTTTATTTTTTAATTTATTTTTTCAACACTCAACCGTGCTTATAGGTTGATATATGGAACTTGATAGAACAATAAACCGAATGAAAGATTTCAAAGAAAAAATAAATTTCTGATAATACTGTAACTTTTTGATAATAGTGTTACTAAACAACGAGACCTTATTCAGAAGAGAGCAGAAGAATTTTATAGAGAACTACTCGTATATGCTGATACAGATACGGTAACTGAACCTGATACAAATTCAAATCTGGAAACAACTGAATACGAAAATATCCCGATGATCTTACCAGCAGAAATCAGATACGCAATCAATGGCATGAAATCCAGTAAGGCAAGTGATACCGACGGTTTGTCCATTGATGTCCTAAAACAAACAGGTAGAGAAGTGGATACCATCTTATCAACACTTCAACAGGTGCCTTCTAGAAAAATACATTCCAGAAGATTGGAGAGCTGCAACCGTAATAGTTATTCATAAGAAAGGCGATCAAGAGGATCTTAAGAACTACCGTCCGATCAACATGTTACCTACCCTATTCACAATTTTTACCAAAATCTTAACCAACTGACTCACGAGAACTTTTGACACGAACCAGCCACGAGAATAGGCTGCATTCAGAAAGAGTTTCTGTACAGCACCGGTACAAAGCTTGTAAAATAGGTGGATGGCTGCCGCTCAATACTCGGAGATTCCGGTTTACTTCTTACGTTTTCGGTGAAGAATAGCAGGTTGAGATTCCTCTTTAGCAGGTAGAAGTTTGTCGTAAAGAAATTTCATTACAAAAGGTAAAATGATTATATTTTTTTCTCTACAATATTTACACAACAATTACAAATAAAATCATATATTTTAGGTGACGCATACATCCGATACAGTTTCAGTACCATGGATCATATTCAAGTACTGTGGGAAGTAATAGAACGATGTGAAAATACGAACTTCCTCTATACCTAGCCTTTGTGGACTACGAAAAGGCCTTCGACTCAGTCAAAATTTTTGTCATACTAAAAGCTCTAAAAATACAAGGAATTGAAAGGGCATACATCAAGTTGTTCAATAACATCTTTAAGGATGCAACAGCATAAATACGTCTCTACAAATCCTTCCACATTGGTAAGGGAGTTTGTCAAGGAGATAATATTTCCCCAAAATTATTCACAGCTACACTTGAATGTGTCTTTAATAAACTGGAATGGGATAGTGAAGTCCTGGTGATTCTTCGAGCTTGAGCTATTTGAGATTTGCAGACGATATCGTTATATTCTCACAAACCCCTAATGATCTTCAGCACCAACTGCAGGAACTGGAAGAGTTTAGTAAACAAATTGGTGTAAAAAAAAACAATCAGACAAAAGTAAATGAGGGAACTTACAAGAAAGCAAAAATATTCAAATCATTATTTATTTGTACCAATTTCATGAATAATATGCATAATAAAAATAAAAGTGAGATATCATCAATCAGAAGAAAAAGGAGGGGACGGTGGAGAGAAAATGCAAATCGGGAATGAAAGACGTCTTCCCTTTGCCAGTATTTAATGTCATTTTGCGCTTTTATGTTTTAGTTTGTTTGTTTATGCGACCTCCTTGGCCTTTTTTAATGTGGCCTCGTTGGAAAAACGCTTGACTTCCACCAGAGAATTTTGGATTCACTTCCCTATGGTACCGAAAGAAACATTAAGAAAAAGCTTCAGTTTTTCTGGTAACAATACTTACAATAATAATAACGATAAAATGAGAATTCATGTACATAGTGTCATTTAGAAAGCAAACTTCTCTCAAACATTAGACGTGTACTTATGTTGTTGTATCTTCATGTGCGGGGAAATATAGCAAACACGTGCGATGGAATATTGCGAGTTACGTGCCTACTCAAGTTATTCTAAGCTTGAAGATAATATTGTGTCCTGCATCACCGAATCGCCAATTCGGACTGTTGAGGGGTACCATAGAAGGAAATAAAACGTGTCCCCAAAATATCCTTATTTCTTTGTGTACCAAGAATAATGAACTTCATAATGTCTTTGTGGAATGAAAAAGCCATATTATGGCATTAATCTCCTAATTTTTATAACACAATAAATATAATTACCAAGTATTACATTTTTTTTCCATCTTTGAATATATGCTTGTAAAATTTTAAGCGGTGAGATAACTATTTTTTTTTTCATTTTCGGAGATTGACGTACCTTATCAAATAAAAATAATATTCCTTAATGCAGCGGTCACCAAACTACGGCCCGCGGGCCGGAACCGGCCCTCCAAACTTTTTCATCCGGCCCCCGGCTTTTATTCATAAATATAATATATAAGAAATATTAATTTTATAAAATTTTATGATTTGGTTGTAAATACAAGACAACGATTATTTTATTGTGATTTGGTATAAGACTTCCAATATAAACTATATTTGTTTACACATGCAATGTAAACTAATGTTCTAATAGGATTTCAATAAGAATATTTTATATTCTAATCGGATTTCAATGAGAATATTTTTCATCCGGCCCCCCATGTTTTTAAAAATTTCAATCCGGCCCGTTTCTCATAAAGTTTGGTGACCCCTGCCTTAATGCATACTTATGCGTAATTATTGTGGTTACATTTTTTAAATATTTATATTTCTTGACTGGAACAATATTTTTTTTTTGACTTTTTTGGTTTATTTACATTTGACACAACTTGAGAAATGTTCAGCAAAAAGCATTGAGTTTCGACGTTTATAAAGAACTTAATAAATTTATGCAGAGTAATAAAAAATCAACAGGGGTTTTAAAATTTCACCTTCTATTTTATATTTAAACTTTTAAATCGAATGAAGTAGTATTTATAAGCAAGGAAAAATAATATCGAATCCGAAAAAATCTTTTCGAAGAACGTTTCAGTAAAATCTAAGATATTCTCTTAACTTTTTTTTGCATAAACATTCAATCTGATTTTAGAAAGCGGAGAGAATTCTCGAGAAAGGTTTACACGGGAATATGAAAAATTCATAATTTTTATGAGTATTACCATAACTTGGACTCGAGATGACCAGCAAAATACGAAGGTAGAAACATGGTATGTTTAATTCAACAACCTTTGCCCCTTCATAAATTGCTTCCGGGTCCTTAGTTGGATTAATTGATATTCTATTCATTGGGATGAAGTATTTTGGCTCTAGATTTTTTATATTTCGAATCCATTTATGCATGCACTTCTTTTTTTTTTTTTTTCTTCTCTTTAAGTTTTTTTTTATAACATAAGCTTATTCCTTAATGTTCGTGTTTAAAAGCGTATTCAGTGCAGATTCATATTATCATACACATTTAGTTCAAAATTTAAGTAGGGTGGATGGTGGTTGTTACCCGTAGAGAAAAAGTATGAAACGAATATATTAGAGCAAGTTTCAAAATAGCACCTATAAATGACAAACTGAAGAGACCACATTGCAGTCGTACGGGCACATCGCCAGACAATCCAAGGAGTGTATACGCCGTTCATTGCTTGGACTGGGGATTAACTTAAAAAGACAAAATAGAGATCGTCCAATATTAAGATAGCTGGATGGTGTGAAGATAGACATCTGAGCGCTGGAAGTAGCGAGGGATTTGGTCTGCAACAGGCTACTATGGATGAAGAGAACTGGAAAAGCCGACCCCACGTAGTAAGATGAAGCTATGAGGAAGTATAAAAAAATATTTGCCCTCAGTATTATCCTTCATATTCTATGTATTTTTATAAAATGATGTTTGAAAGTGTTAAATTATTGCATTATTTTGATTTTATTAAAGTTTTGATAACAATTACTAACGAATATAAAATATTTTTAACCAAGATATTTTTTTATTGTTAAAATAGATATCTGTGAAAGTATAATTTATTTGATCCCAATTCTACAGCAGAAAACGAAATTGAATAATTCGTAGAAAGGTTAAAATTGTTTTTTTTTTGTTTTCTATTGTATATCAGTTAGGATCCGAATTAACTTTTGTAATGCAATGTTTTGTCAACAATATTTTAAATTTTATGCAATTTATGAAGAGAAAAAACTTATACTTTTTTTCGTGAATTGAATAATTGTAAGGTATTTCTTCTTTTAAAGAAAAGTGAACAAAAATTCTGACATTTTACAGAGCAGTTGGAAATGGATTTCGCTTATAGTTACCACTCCATTGCACGACAAGAACTGCCGCATTTACGATGGATAAAAGTATAAAATATGTATGAATTTAGTGGTATGCGCTTTTTCGGGGACTACATTTTTTATGAAGTATCCTTTTGTATAGTAAAATAAAAAAATGTTTAATGAGAATTTTGCGATAATAATAGCAGATGTGGTGGCTTCTTCTTCTTCGTTTAAACTCTTTATCTTTGGAGTCAGGGTTAAAGCGCTGCTATGGTATTCCTCCTGAAGAGTTTGTCGTCAAACATTTCATGAATGGTCATCGTGTTCAGAAGAAGCATGTCTTCGCACATTCCTTTTATGTGTCAGTGCCATATTTTATTAGTTTGTTCCACTGGAAATTATTTTCTGTGTATTGCCTTGAAAACTCTATCTGATGTACTCAACATATTTTTTGTTTAAGACTTGTTTCTGCATATGACGTTTGCTTTTTAACACGTTCACTGTGTATAAAACACTTAATGTCATACAGAGATGCTGAAAATTCGCGAATATTTGAAAACCCATAACTTTGTTAAAAATCAAATTATATTTTCTATTGAAACATCATATACAAGTGAATTATTTCGTGTCTTCAAAACACATGAAACCGGCGACAATCCTTATCGGGAGACGTTTAAGAGTGCACTAAACATTCAAGGCTCCCGTGTCCATACAAAATATTTGTATGGACACGGGAGCCGTGTTCGACGCAGTGAACGTGTTAAAGAAAGACACTCGTATTTCTCATACGAGTATCAGCTGATTGTATTTTTAACCACGTCCTTTCACTCAATATTCAATGCTCAGATCTCAATATCAGGATTTGCTTGATTTCCGTTTCTTGATTTGCATTTTTGTTTTCAACATTATTTTGCATTGCTTTTAACTTCATAACCCTGTTGAAGGAGTTTTAATAGTTTTAGTTTCCTGAAAAGGACGAAATTTAAGTTTATTTATTTAACACTTTTATTGCAATACAATCTGGCGGGGTTATTGCCAGGTGGCAATCTCTTCCAACCAACCAGACAAAAGTAAATGAAGCAAGTTACGTGGTCGCATAAATCATTCAAATGACTATCCATCCCAACGAAATCCATAAACATATACGCGAGAACATGCTCTCGAACCCCACAAAGACGGACAATCACCCGAACATTATTTTTCATATAAAGTGAGATATCATCAATCAAAAGGAAAGGAAAGTATGGTGGAGAGGAAAGGAAAAGAAAAATCAGGGATGAAACACGTTATTTTACTGACTAGAAATTAAGAGTTTTAAATTAAGTTATGTGCTGTTCAAATCTCTGAATAATCTGGTGCCGCATTGCATGACGGCACTATTACGTCAGGAATGTGTATTTTGAACGACGTGTAACGCTGAATAACATAGGTCTCCAACTGTTAACCGTTTAGATGAGGTAAATTGGGCAAACAGTACGGTCTATCTTGATCGTTATTTTGGACTAGTTGGCCTTAAAGTTTGCAATAAACTTGATCTGGAATGTAGACAGGTTGATGGTGTTAAACCAATACTTAGCGCCCTCAGAGTGATAGTTGACCAAATAATATCGTCATGTCAATTTATAAATGTTTATTTAATTCATTTGATTTTTTATAATTGATTAAGTCTTTACCAGTGGATTTCAAATATGTAATGGTCAGATAACCTCTGTTTTTATAATTGATTAAGTCTATACCAGTGGATTTCCAATATGTAATGGTCAAATAACCTCTGTTTTTTATCGTCATAGTGAATAAAACGCAAACTTTGTAGTTGCCCAAAATATTACTATTAAATAAAAATTGCAACCAAACTTCTTCGTTTATCGAATAAAAATTGAAACTCGATAAGCTTTAAAATAAATCTTATCTTAAACCTATCTTGCTGAAATATGTTTTTACGACAAATGCTCCGGATACATTAAAAAGATAATAAAAAACCAGTCCAATTGGGGTTATTGTCACAATTGATAACGATTATCATTTGTGAGTAGACATCTAAGAAGAAGAAATTGGGTCCTGAGATTCAATGTATTAAAACTTCAGGTAGATTTTTAATTTTCTATTTTCACATTTGATCATGCAGAGCAAGTTTGACAGCACACACTGTCCTTTCTTAATGTGGAATGTTGCCAAATACATCTCCACAGAGCTTCTATCATTGCAATTTATTGGAGAAATGTGGCATGTGTGATCAAGACTCACAAATGAGCGAGTTGACTGTACAATATACGAACTAAAAGACTGGTATATAATACGACATACAAAGGGCTTTTTTTGCACTGGACTTTATTGTATATAACACGACATGGACCCACTTCTTTGTCTTCTATACAATTTTACATGAACAAATTTTTTTATTTTAGTATCATTTGATGTACTGAAATTTGGTTCGAGTATTTTCATATTAATCTGATAATTATTTACGCCTTCGTAAATTTAAGATTATTCTCAGAGCCGTTTTCACGAAAAGAGCTTTTAAAAGCGTCATCATTTGCACACGAAATGACAATGTTTATGTGTTTTTTTCGATATTGATATATTCCGTATCTCAGTGACTAGAAAATGATTCTACTAATTCAGAAGCACAATAGACATAACAAAGCCACTTCACGGTAATTTTATTTATTATTCCTATTACATATTTTTTATATATAAAATAATAAATATGACCTAAGTCATTGGTATCCTTAACACTTGAACGCTAGGCGGAAAAAGTATATGTGCCGTTCGAGGGGAGTAACACAGCGCGGGGTTCAAACCAACGATCTTCCACACGAAAACCCAGTGCATTACCGCGCGGCTATGCACCTCTAATTATTGTAATTAGACAGTGAACTTTTTATAATTATATTAATTTTGTTCTTATATTTTACATTTTGTTTGATGTAATTGTTTTAAACCTGTATTTAATGTCAAATAAATAAAATGTGAGTTAAAACCAATTTATACACAAAATTTTGTTATTTTTTTGCTTGTATGTATACTTTCAATAACTTCCTTCAACGTATTGGATTAAGTATAAAACTTGTCACCCTGTATAAGAACCTTTATGCGAAAGAAAAAAAAATGAAGTGGTAGTAAGTAATATCGAGAACAATTTTAAATTCTGAATGTTTATAACATATTCTTTTGCGCTGTTGATTGACATTAAGTCACTTCCAAGTACCTTGGTTATTTGTTATGGAGTTTTTTTAAGGGATTTTCTTTCTGGAAGTTTTCAAATTTTCCTTTGAGTGCTCTTCCTCTAGCAAATGGTATCACTTTACAATTCCAGCGACAGAACATAAACTGTTGGAAAACTTTCGAATGGAATCCTAATTCATCCGAAACATCAGAATTCGAGCATGGCTTAGAATTTATGGTAAAATGATCTGAGAGAATGATAATTTATCTGTATATACAGTAGGGACTAATTATGATGACGACATCCGTAGTCTAGTTGGTACAACGGTGATCTTACATCCGGGAGTTTCGGATTCTATTCCAGATTATAATAAAAAAATATAATAAAAAATCCAAAAAATAATAAAAAAAGGTATCAGCCTGATTAAAGAATTCATCTTTTAACAATACTCGCACGTGTTAAACATGTATGTGATACATGTAATTGCCTTACCACATGCGGTTGTATTTCCAACACTTGATATGGTGAACTGTAGCTTAATTGCTTAATCCAGTGCTTCTTAACCCGAATGTTGAGTTTCTGAAGCCAAAGAGGATATAAGTCTTCAGCGTGGCTTCACCATAAATTCGAAAATGTTTTGGATAACATACGAATTATTGAATAAATTTGGATATGGATTTGATGTTAATTCGAAACATTAATATGAATAGTGATAAGACAAAATAACTTGTATAAATTTAACGACGTGTTTTAAAAACTTCTCAAAGTAAATCCGTGTTAATCGAGGTATTATTATTACAAGAGATGTTCGACATATATTGTACCCTATTCCAAGGGTCAAGGGGTCGAGGCACTGGCCTGGCAGATTGGCTACATGAATGATTAACGACCGGCATGAGCAAGTCAACCTGTTCGGGGAACTAAACACATCTTTCAACACATAATCCAACACGTCTCAACACCAAGGTTGGAGGTTGCTGTCAATAGCAGATCTATATTAGATCTTGTGACCAGGCTGACTACCCCTGTAAATGTTAACCCTTTTCAATATCAATTAATATGATAATTTATTGATTTTTATTCTCACCCTAATGAAAAATATACGAGTACATTAATGTTAAAATTTTGCTAATTTATTTCTTGGTTTTTAAAACTATCACACGTGGGGGCCGTGCTGTTGTATAATAGTTTAAATATTTGCTTGGCACCCAAGTGACCTGGTTTTGTTTTCCAGTGTGTCCAGGACTATTTTACTCTAATTATGATATTCGTACATTTGTTAAACCTGGAATACATTCATATGAGGCCTTAGAGTCGCAGGATTTTGGTATCATATTAGTGAATCCAAAAATGTAATTTTAAAAACGATATATATCTGAGTCATATCCCCAATTCTTAAAAATTTAACTCAACAAAACTACAGCTTGAAACACAAATCGGGGGAAATAGGAGGAAACCGATATACTCGTATGTACGAGTATTACCAATTTGTTCGTTTTTGTAACTTCGATTTTTTTAGAACAAATTTTGGATTTTCTAAAACATAATTATTTATAATGTCTTCTAATCAATGCAATCTTTTTCACATTCGTGTGTAGCGATAACAGGGGAAGGGTTCTCTCCCAGTTTCGGGGACAACTCTTTCATTACTGTATTATCTGTCCATTTTTTAGTGCACTATCACACTGTAAGGAAACAAAGTTCTTTTTAAGAGACAATGTAAAAGGAAGAATAACAAATATCTGCTGGCCTGTCTTTTTTATCCATATATTCTGCAGTTCTTGTTCTTTGTATAATATTAGAAAGCATCGCTATGAAAGTTCTTTGGTTTTTTAGGAAATAAGTAGTGGAATTGAAATTATGTATTTTTTTTAATTATTTTTTGTACATGGTTGTATAGTTAGTTATGTTGTACATTTGGCGGACTTATAAATATACATCGAATTTTCTCAACCAACCAACTCATCTTGGATACGTGAAGTTGTTTTAGTGACATATTTAACAAAAAAATCGTTTAAACCATGTGCAAAAAGGCGCGTTTTCACGGTTCAAGTTTAGTTGACCGATTAAAGTTGATCAACAAAAGTTGAATGAAATCTGTAATGAAGGAGCGTTCTCACGGTTCAAGTTTAATTGACTGATTATAGTTGATCAACAAAAGTTGAATACAGGCCCATACTCACGGTTCAAGTTTAGTTGACCGATTAAAGTTGATCAACAAAAGTTGAATGAAATCTGTAATGAAGGAGCGTTCTCACGGTTCAAGTTTAATTGACTGATTATAGTTGATCAACAAAAGTTCAATACAGGCCCATACTCACGGTTCAAGTTTAGTTGACCGATTAAAGTTGATCAACAAAAGTTGAATGAAATCTGTAATGAAGGCGCGTTCTCACGATTCAAGTTTAATTGCCCGATTATAGTTGATCAACAAAAGTTGAATATAGGCCCGTACGCACGGTTCAAGTTTAGTTGACCGTTTAAAATCGATCAACAAAAGTTGAATACGACTTGAATTACTTTTTGTTCACACGTTTCAATATAAACTGATTCAATGAACAGTTTCAATTGAATTCAGTTAAAAATGGCGTCGAAAGCATTTTCTCTTGCATCTTTATTTTTATATTTATCGAGTTGAAAGCGAACTTAACAATCAACTTGAATTCACATGTTCACACGTTTCAAGACAGGTTTCAACTTGAAAGCAAATGGCGGATGACTCATCACTTGAACGATAAAGTTTGACTGGGTCAATCTTTTCTTGATCAACTAAAAAGTTGATCAACTCTATTGAAACAAAGGTTCTCACTACGGAATTAATTTAACTTTTGTTGATCAACTTTAATCGGTGAACTAAACTTGAACCGTGAGAACGGACCTAAAAAATATGACGAATGTCTAAACAATAATGAAATAATTAGAGTAAAAAAGTATTTCCCATATTTTTCCAATTATCTCTAACGTAAAAAAATACTCGTATGATGCACATTTGATAACTCTTGAAAGTTTGTTCCACAATCGCGCCGAGTGAACCGCAAATGAAGATGTAAAATAAGTTGTGATTTTTTCGGTATGCAAGTCAGTACCTCATCGCTTAATCGAATAGATCCTCCGTGAAGGTTGCTTTGCTGTTTTATTTTAAACTATTAAAATGTGCTCTGAAACTAGGATACGTGGTCATACTTTCTTAGGTTAAATATGTGTTGGATGCAAAAGTTTTGGAGTCTCGCCAACTTATCCAACATCTCCTTATTGAGACCCAAATATCATACGTCACCGTTATCAAGTAATGGAAGCATGAGACTTTATGGCAGTAGTATTTGACTCAAAATATGCAGAAAATTACGCAACTTGAAATATTATATTTTAGAAAAGCCAAAATCTTACGGATTAACCCGGTGACAATTACACCAACTTAGATTTTCACCAATAACGGATTCACAAATTTTTAACATATGGTATCACAGATTTATGATTTCAATAGAGGAATAATGTTGAAAGGTTTAATTTAGATACGTTTAATTCAGAAGTACTATGCGTATCCAGAAAGTAAGTGTACTGAGGCTCTCACGACCGGATGAATTTTAATTTCGACATGTTGGCTACACTTCCGTGTAGCCTGACTCTCCCCCTCCGCAACAAGACCAGTTCGAGGTCAGTACGTTGAGAAGTGTCGACGCGACAACACGTTTCGTGAAAAATGTCAATCCAATTTCCCGCCAAGTGCGAAATACGCGGCGTCATCCGTTATCTCGTTTGGAAGGGAAAACCTCCGGTTGAGGTTTATAATGAGGTGAAAATTGCATATGGTGATAAAGCTATGAATCGTACGAGTGTGTACAAGTGGTGTCGCGAGTTTAAAAACGGTCACGTCACACCTCTTCACCTTCTGCCAAAAAGTTTAAAATCACAATTTCAGCCAAGAAAATCATGGCATCCGTGTTTTGGGACTGTCAAGGCATAATTTTAGTTGAATATATGCCTCAAGGGGAGACCATCAACTCTGCAAGATACTGTGAGACCCTAAAAAAATTGCGGAGGGCGATTCAGAACAAGAAGAGAGGCATGCTGACAAAGGGAGTCTGCCTGCTGCACGACAATGCCAGACCACACACGGCCAACGCCACGAAGGAACTGCTCGCCTCGTTTAAATGGGATGTCCTGAACCATCCCGCGCATTCCCCTGCCCTAGCACCTTCAGATTACTATATATTTACCTCCTTGAAGCTGCACATGGGTGGAAAAAGGTTTTCAACCGACGAGGAGGTAAAGGAGGAGGTGGAGAAGTGGATGGAGGGGTTGGTGGGAAACTACTTCGAGGAAGGCATCAAAAAGTTGATACCCCGCTTCACCACCTGCATTGAGAGGAATGGCGGCTATGTCGAAAAATAGCTTACATATGTACTACGGTAACCACGTAATTTTTTTGTTTAAATAAAAAAAATTGTAACCTACAAAAATTCAGTACACATACTTTCTGGATATGCCTCGTATAATAATTTTTTATTCGAATTCGATTTGTAATAAATTTTGAGCAAACGTCAAATTTTTACTAGGCATGCTTGGTTATAATTTATTGATTGTACGAAGAAATTTTCGGTTCCGTATATATTTTCGAGTTGTTAGTTGTCCAACATTTTTAGAAAGAGTAAATGTTCCTAACAATCACATTACACTGCGTCGGCAGGAACTGTTCTCAATCACTCACGCTAGAACGAGCCTCCCAGCCGCTATGCCTATTAACAGGATTTTATCTCTTCTAAATAGGACTGTTTCGGATGTTGATATATTTCATACCACATTGTAAAAAGCAAATGAAAATTATCTTCTAAGACTGATGACGTAGGAAAGCATTCATGAACTTATTTAAGGGAATATTTATTATTAGTTATCTGTTATTTATATCACTTTTATTTATTTTTTAAATATATATGCGTAGAAATATTTAAAAAAAAAATTTATGTGATTGGTCTAAGCTTGTATTACTACGATAATTCAATTAAATAAACATAGTCAGGTTTCTGGAGTGTTTTCGTTGACACTGGAAATCGCAACACTATTCAATCCATAATACATATAATATTTGAACCCATCTAGTTTCGAGTCATGTGCGACTCGGCTTCAGGGATATTCTGACGTAATTTTTTTTTCATTTTTATGTTAAGTATAATCAAATATATTTAAATTGAAAGAGCCAAAATTTTGTCAATTTAAAACTAACTTTCCATTTGAATATATTTTAAGTGTTCTGTAAAATCTGCATTTCATAAAACAAAATACATTGGTCATTATATTTTATGACAGAAAAGCACTTAAAATAAAGATGTGTAATATTAAGTACATCTCTTGTCGTATATTTCAGGAAAATATAGTTATTCAATTCAATATTTTCACCATAAATCAAAATGAAATGGTTTAGAAACAACCGATGTTGGCAGTTAAGTACCTTTTCTATTTTGAACGAAATAGATAGGATGTCATAGCTGCTGCTCCGCACTCAGTAGTACAATATCTCATTTTTCTTTTCTTATCTCCTTCACACCATCTCGGTCTGCCCCACAAGACATTCTTCCCGATCCCTGTTGTCAGCTTGCTTTGTGTACTTCGACGATAACGTTGTTTACGATCTTTATTCAGGGCTTTCATCCTCACCTACGATAATAACGCAATATGACCCGAACCGCAAACTCTCTTCAAAGTCGTTACGACGATACTTAAGGTGTGGCGTTCTTGAATACTTATCGAGTTTAAGATGAGAAATACAATAATATATCACAAATTTTCATCTTTCTTCAATGCTTACTAAAATTTAACGTTTAAGAAATATTTAATCTTCTCAGAGCTTTGCTTCAGTGCCTCTCAATAGCTCGTTTCTATTCATCAAGTTGTTAATCGATCACATGACTCCCTCTTTGTCCATAGTCAGGTTTAATTAAATCTGATGTTCCCATCAACTAGGCGCCTTTCTCGTGTTTCCCATTAAGTAATCAACTCCTCATCGAGAGCACTTCATGGTGTCTAAAGATATGGTGAGTGGAATTTTGATTGATTTGTTTAGGTGAATAATTTTCACTCCATTGCAACTTCTTGCATTATCGAATTTGAGGATTATGCATTCAAATTAACTGTCAGATGGTTATGCTGATCCAAAATGAACATAAAAAGCCTAAGAGATTAACGAATTAATAATATCAAATTGAAGTCAAGGCATTAATGAATAAATGTTAAATTTTATCATTCGCCTGCAATAGCTATTTTATCAGCTCATTTTAATTTACTTTTATTTCGAGACGTTTTTCCTTCTGAAAAAAGTTTCAAATTAAAAGAAAAACCACGTACCGGGGTAATGAAGTATATTAAGTGGTATAATAAGTAAAATACACGTTTTAATTCTTATATGATAATTTTGTTGTATTGCACTAATGTTGTCAACAGTACAACAGGGCGGATTTATAACCATGTGACAATATCTTCCAACCAACCAGAAAAAAAAACATATAGGTACTGGACGTTTTTTTTGGAAACCATCGGGAATTGAACCCGTAACCTCTAGGTTGGATTTCAGACGTGTTATCAATTAGACAACTCGGGTCATTATTTATTCAAAGAAATTCACAAAGTTGAAGTCGAAACCTAAGTCCTAATGCTTACACAAAAGTATTGTCAAGTATTCGAACAAAAACATTTAACGATTTTTAATTGTTATTTTAATTACTCGTAAATTTTTTTGTACCTGGATATATTTATTTTTTTAATGAAGATGATTGATTCGTATATTTAACAAGATATTATTATATTCTTCAAAACTAAATAATGACAATACAATTTCTTATATTGTATTTATTATGGAATTCCACAAAATTAATGCCGAAACATTGAGGGATGTAATAAAACATTTATTTATCTTTTATTATGCTAATTAATAAGTTTAGAACTTGATAAGTCTCAATTCGATGTTTGAAATTTCAACACAACAAATTATTACTAACCAAATAAATTATTTTACTATACGAGAATCACGTAATTTTTCTCAAACCAATGAAAACATTCCATCATATAGACAATACTCCACTTTCCCTTATCGCTGAAGGATTTGAAATCGCCAATTTAAATGCGCAATGCATTTGGTGTAGCGTTTGCTATGAGCAATCAATCCTGATTGTAATCACATCGCCAATCCGAGGCTACATATTAATCTAACTGCAGCTGGAAACGGTATGACTGTATGCCGATTTCTATTTTCATCGAAAGGTTGACTATATGATAGACTCTCCTACTACTTTTCATATGTGGGTATACTTGATGATGGGTAAAAATATCCACTTGTGTGTGGGAATTTTCTACATTTTAAGCCTGACACCGGTAATGGAATATGCTCACTAACCCTTTCATTACATACTCTTTTGAATCTGCTCAACTGATAAAGGAGTGAACTTGTACTTTTATGAAAGCACAAATAACCCACACTATATTAAATTTTCGTTGTAAATCGTACAACGTTGTGGATTTATTACCATGTGAGAATACCTTCTAACCAACCAAACCAGACTGGAATCCCATTTTTAAAAATCTGGGTTCCAGCGGGGATCGAACCCGCAACCTCCGGATCGGCAGACAAGCGTCTTGCCACCAGGCCACGGAGGTCACTTTATTTAGCACGCAAAAATAACTCATGTTCATTATGAGCGTTCTCATATTGGTTGGCATCGGGTTATTCTTTAAAAGTAGATCTTCATTAAAGGTCAGAAACGCATCATTTAAAGGGCGTTCAAAGCATACACTCGTGTCATCGAACGTTTCTTCGCAAAGGCCACATTTTCACATGGTAAATATAAAATGTTAATCTTAGTCAAATATCACTTTGTTCAAGATATACAATACTTATCTGACATATCACAAATGTTTAACTTAATTGCACTATCGGTTGCAATGTATTTTACTTTTTTCCTTTTGTTCTTGATGTATGTTATAGTCCCATTTAATGATTGATTATTGAAACGTGTGTTTACGACTCTTCGCAAATGTTGATTTTAATTCGAATAATAATTATGTAACTAGTAATATATAACTAATCGGAATTATCGGTTGCAATGTATTGTACTATAAAAATATATAATTTATCTGCATTATCGGTTGCAATCTGTTGTTCTCGATTCATAGTCCAATTTAATGATTGATTATTGAAACGTGTAAACACAACTCTTCGAAAGTGTTGATTTAAATTTGAATATTTAATTCATATGTATTTATAGTAAACGATATACTCGTACTTTGGCTATAACTGAGAAAACTCGCTTATATTCAAACATAAACGTAAAATGTGTTTAAATGTACTCGTAAGTACAGGATCATATTTGGATAATTGGCAACGCACGTTCATTAAACAGGTTATTGAATAACCGACTATTATACCACTTAATCATTATAAGCACAACCACGCTGCACTGCCGGATGGTATAACCGATAAACCAGATGTGAACTGATTGTGCTTCCGGCCACAACCCGATTATGTACCGCTAGGGAGTTAACGTTATGGGGATTCCGGTTGCAGGAAGTTCAAAGTGGTACTTTCTATTATGTATCCCTTTTTCACTAATGCAACATTTAAGTGTTACATATGTATAAATATATGTTATTAAAGGGGGTGTTTTTCTATCTGTTGGTTTGGAATATTATTTTTCTTGATTAAGCCAATCTGCGGTCCTGTAACACAGGCCTTTTTTCTACATCACACGGCCTTAAGCATCTCGGGAGCTTTTCTAAAGTGAGTGATTTACCGCTGTCTTAACAAGATATGTCCAACGTGTCAAAGATTTACTACAGTTTCTTGTGTGTTATAATAAAGTCTTTGCTCTTGCGAGTCTTGCGACATTATGAAATTCTCATCTAAGCAGTCGTCGAAAACCTTTTTTTATTTTTTCATGTTCGTGTCTGAGAAAATTTAATAACAAACATTAAATCTGCGCAATTATCTTAAAAACTGGATCGAGATCGTCAATCTTCTATTGATAATAATAATAAGAAAACAATTCTCAAGGGCGCTCTAACTCAGGAGTCAATCCCACTCATAGATTTTGATAAGACCTTCCAAAAGGAGTGTCTTTTAGTGCTTCCTAAAGCTGCATACGCTACCCATATCTCTCGCAAAAGGAGGTAGAACATTCCACACCACAGGACCAGCAATGCCAAAAGCTTTATCATAATACTCCGGTCTATTGGATTAATTTGGAACAACTTATTTATTAGATGACGAAAAAATCGACTCTGAAATTCTGCTTCTCTCTGAAGGAACGTTCCTCATACACAGATTCGAAATATACGATGAAGACATCTCGTTAAAGGGTTTGAATATAGAGAG
Source organism: Odontocerum albicorne (assembly GCA_949825065.1). Lineage (NCBI taxonomy): Eukaryota > Metazoa > Arthropoda > Insecta > Trichoptera > Odontoceridae > Odontocerum > Odontocerum albicorne. The sequence continues at coordinate 15,318,842 of OX463850.1, forward strand.
ACAAAATTTAAAATGAATCCGTTTGTGACACTTAAACCAGTGTAAACTTTTTAGAAGCGGTCTACCATATATTAGCCATATTTATGGCAACCAGATAGTCTCGGAATCACAGAAAATGGGATTGCCATACATTCTATAAAACGTACGTTAGCAGTCCTGGTTATGTTTCTATTGCCGTATATTATATATTGAATTTACATTACTTTATACGTTGGTGTCATTTAGTGGTTAAAGATTAAGGATGTCTACGTTTTATCTCCTATGTAAATAGCGTGAACCTTTCAAATGTATCCGAGCTTTCAGCCTTAAAATATTCCCGAGTTTCTCTACTACATATCTAGTAATGGCAGTAATTTAAATTACCAGTAATCATAGAAATTTTATACTGAGAATAAGCTTACGTTAGAAAGTTTTGTAATATAATGTCATCTTCAAAGTTCTTTGATATTTAAAAACTATTATAGGAAGCTGAAAACATCACTGCGTCAAGCTTTTTTAATCACATCGATTCTTTCCATTATTGGCACCCTCCTATTTCTCCAATGTTCCATAATTTATATTGAAGATCATAAACTTTTGGAAGATTTAAGTTAAAAAGAAAACTTTTAACCAAAACCATCTTGAAGGGTGGTTTTTTTGGAAAATGAATGTGATCGGGAACGCAAGGTAACATAATTTAGGTCAAATCTTTACTTCCCAGAAGTTTTAATTGAAAAGGAGAGACGCAAAATGTTGAGAAAGTTAGGGTGTGCAAATTCAGATTTAAGATTTTCTCCGCAGCGACCCTCTTTACGCTGTCGTTTGACACTGTACATTTTTTGCTAAATTTTGTAGAAAAAATAGCAACTATTATTTTTTACGGATTCCTCAAGTATTTTATGAATCGTTATATAAAACAAATGATCATTTTGTATTATTTAAAAAAAATATATCACATTTATTTATCAAGGTGAACCTAACATGCTTTTTTCATTAAATTAAAATAAAACCACATAACATTTTTAGTATATTTTTATACCATTCAGTGACTTAATGCGAGTTAAAGAGACATATTCATTTTTGTAGTATTAATATATTTCATGTGTACATGAAAGAGGTTTTTTTAAAAGCCCTAGTTCCATCATACTCACAATATCTCACATGGAGGAAAATACGAGTATATTAGAAGAAAATATCTGTAAGGACGCATGCAAACTTTATAAACTACGGAAACTGGAATTATAAACTGGACATGACTGAAGTGGGTAGAAGAAATTTTCAGAGTAGACCAAAATCAGCACTAAATTAGGGTAGCTCCTAACATGACGATTATTTGGTGAAATAATTTAGTCGCAAAATAAAAAGTAAATATAAATTAAGGTAAGCGCTCGCCGACGATTTAACTCACGTGTGGTTTGTAAAGGGTCTTTCAAATTAAGCGCTTTTTTAAATTCTTGGATAAACACACACAATTTGCTTTGATTTCAAAAATCTTTTTATTGGTCATTGAAGTATAATAGTAAACTAGTAAGAGGAGTGTGATCAACATTGGTATATGGCTTGTATTATTTTAATTCACTAAACCATTGTCATCAACAATGCCATGTGAGGTGTTTAGACTAATTCACAGTATTTGGCCTCTGATGTGAAAACCTTAGCCCCCATACCTTACGTCAAAACTTAATTAGTTATTTTAAAAGATGCACGTATTTTTTTCATTTTAACCGTAGACCGTTTTCATTTTAACCATTGACTATACCAAAAAGGGTCTCATTTGGTCTTAACGTGAAGGAACTATGTCAATCTGCTTATAGAGTATTGAGATTAGTAGTGATATAAGTATAGTATCTAAGTCATTTAACATAAAGGGGAAGAGGTTCTCAGATCCCTCGGCAGTGCGCTGGTACGTAGTAAGTCAAAATCTGGAATATACTATAAGTGTGGAACATGCGTGAGATTTGTCACTCTCAATAAAGTCCAAATGGTTTTTTCGAGATATCTCTTTATCCTCGAGTACAGTTTATACCTGTGACATTTAATGTTTCTTTTAGGTATGTTGAAATAAACTAATACTCGTAAGAAAGGTTATGAGGGTGTGTTTTATAGATATATTTATGTATCTGACGGTAGCAACGTCTAATCAAATTATTTTGGAAGTTTTACGGTTTTACGTTATTTTAAACTATTTGAGAAACAGAAATATTTACTGGCAATAAGTAGAACTAACTAGCAATATGCTCTTTTTTGTATGACTGAATTTTCCTTCTAAATAGGACGTTGGATATTGACATCTTCAACTATTCATTAAATGTTTTAATGAAACTCTATTAATATTTTTGAAAAATAAGAGTAAATTGTTTCGGTTTAATAATGATTTCTTTTTGTTTAATAATTATTTTTTCTTACTGTGTACATTTCTCTTTAACCTGTTTATGTAATATTTGTAATTTATTTTTATCAAACACTGTTTATTCCACTTTTTTTTGTGACGGTATAACCCTACCGGTTTCAAGGCTTTAAACCTACACAACGTTAATGCCTTAACTATAAACAACATATGTAATATTTATATGTAAGCTTTAGAAAATTGATAAATCAATAAATTTGAACTACAAGAATGAAACAGTTGGGGGTAGTATGTACATAAATTGGATGTTTGAAAAAATAGAAATGTTTCCTTTATAAGTGACTAATTCCCTAAATGATGGAGATTGAATTCAAAAAGTAAAGAATGATATATCAAATAACTAACGAATATGAACTCTAACTCTGAATATCTTAACTGAATTTTAGTTCTAATGAATTCTATTTCAAATTGTTAAGTAAAAAAGGAAATATATCAATAAAAAGGTTACAATTTATTATCATATATTCGTAAGGTATTCTTCAATATATCTAAATTTCCTTTGCAGACTTATTGAAGAGAATGTCCGAGGCATTGTCTTTGGTCCCATTTATTAAGCCTTTTGGTTTTGTACCACTAGATCAATCAGGGTTACCAGACTACGTACTTTAATATTTTTTGAAAAATCTAAAAAATAAATTAAATGAAGAAGAGTTTTAGGTAATCAAAGTATGTTGATGTTTAATTTTTTGTTGTTGAAAGGACAAGAGTTTTGTATTGTACTATACTTTTGTTATTTACAAAACAATCTGGCTTTATTGTCATGTGAAAATCTCTAAATATTTTAATTCTTAAAAACATGCTTGTATATCGCGGATTTCTAATACCATATACCATGAGCTCTTCATTAATTTATTTTAGAGTAGTACTTAGTGTCACTACAACAATTCATTCAAATGAAAAAGGGTCTGAAAGTTAAATTTTATTTGCTTTATTAGAATTCAACGTTTCTTTAAATTTGCTACATTTTAATGTGTCTCATACTCGTATAAAGCGTGTATTCGTATAATTCCGCCGATTCCTAAGGTAATCAAATATTTAATTTTTTAACGTGATCAGATACTTGCATTTTTTTAATGGTTCTTGTAAATTCGTTACACACAAAATGTTGATTCGTGTAATTCAAACGTTCCGTAAGGTAATATAATACTTGTTTTTTTTTATTTGTCACATGTACGAGTAGTTATATAATTCATCTGTTTCATAACTTAATTAAATACTTGCATTTTTTAATAATTCTTGTAAGGTAATCAAATACTTTGTTTTTTTAACGTTTTTTTGTAAATTTGTTACACACAAAGCGTGTTTTTGTATAATTCAACCGATCCGTAAGGTAATTATTTTTTAACGTTTTTTATTTATTCATATACTTTATTTTTTAACGTTTTTTGTAAATTTGTTACACACAAAGCGTGTTTTCGTATAATTCAACCGATCCGTAAGGTAATCAAATACTTTATTTTTTAACGTTTTTTGTAAATTTGTTACACACAAAGCGTGTTTTCGTATAATTCAACCGATCCGTAAAGTAATCAAATACTTTATTTTTTAACGTTTTTTGTAAATTTGTTACACACAAAGCGTGTTTTCGTATAATTCAACCGATCCCTAAGGTAATCAAATACTTTATTTTTTAACGTTTTTTGTAAATTTGTTACACACAAAGCGTGTTTTCGTATAATTCAACCGATCCGTAAGGTAATCAAATACTTTATTTTTTAACGTTTTTTGTAAATTTGTTACACACAAAGCGTGTTTTCGTATAATTCAACCGATCCGTAAGGTAATCAAATACTTTATTTTTTAACGTTTTTTGTAAATTTGTTACACACAATGCGTGTTTTCGTATAATTCAACCGATCCGTAAGGTAATCAAATACTTTATTTTTTAACGTTTTTTGTAAATTTGTTACACACAATGCGTGTTTTCGTATAATTCAACTGATCCCTAAGGTAATCAAATACTTTATTTTTTAACGATTCTTGTAAATTTGGTCTCAAACGTAGGGTTTTAAAATACTTGAAATATTTTTCTTAGTTTAATTTCTTATTTTATCGTTTAAAAATAAATTCCCATAAATTACTTTTCTACAAAATCACAGTCTCTCTCGTAGATGATTTAATACATGTTATTATTCCAAACACACACGAAAGGTTCCTGTCGGTAAAAAGTGTTCTTAGAAAATCTATCATACTTGAAATTTCAAGTAGAGCCTTCAGTTGATAAAATGAGGACCCTGATTGATTTCGAGAAGGGTTTGGACACATCAAAGTAACAAGATGACTAGTCATTTCTTATTCACTCCTTTTTGGAATTTGCTAGAAACTTGGAAAATCCCTTTTGGTACTTGAATTCTCCTAATGGAATTCTTGATTTGCCAGTCTCCGTCTCGTCTAGGTTATCCGATAAAATTCATAATATTTAGTTCCCTTTCAAATCAAAGATTTTAGTACTAAGAAACATTTTTTATTTTATTTTCTAATAATGAATTTCATTAGTTCTTCTAAAAGTTAAGTTGAATTCAACATTATCTTCAAAGTATATTTTAAGGGTTTTACTGCTTAATCACCTTATGTTAACTTATCATTTGGTGTTCTAATATGCATCACCATAATTTGCAAAGAAAAAAGATTTAATCATTACTTTACATTAGATTTTTTTTATTTTATCTTTGCTAGACTTATTTACAAATTGTTTATTTTTTTACATATAATTATAATTAAGAGGCGTCAGTGTCTCATATTTTTGTATTATTTTTGCTGTTTATTTTTCTTTATATATGTACTCGTATTATTATTTTTTATGAAATAAAGGGCACTCAGCAGAGAATATGAATGCACAGTTAATTAATAACATTGTTTTATAAACGAATAAAACCATTTCACCGTAGGATCCGTATTCTTTATGTTACCCAATAACGTGTTTATGTTACCCAATAACGTGTATTTTGTGCGAAGTATCATCTGGCGTTTGCGGTAAATTTTATTAAGATAGAAAATAAATTTAAATCACTCGATAATGATTCTATATAATACCAGCTCCAAATGCGTCGGTTACTGGGGTTGTAAACAACATGGGCTCCTGGCCACGCTTTTCAACATATTTGCATAATTGGTCTTGATATCATACGAATGAGTGGATCAGTTTTATAAGATATTATTTATAGTTAAGGCATTAACATTATGTATTGTAGGTTGTCAACACCTTTTTCCTATATTTAAGAAACAATATTAATATGTTCACATTTCAATACATAAATCAATTATAACCCATTACCATCATACGAGGTGTGACACGCCCGTTCAGCTCCGCCGGCTTCTCAAAGAGGCAAGTACTTTTTAGATCTCAGGGGTTTGTTGGATTCCTTTAACTCTGTGTAACTCTTTCTCAACCCTCAGGGGGACAAGGCGACACAATTAAACAAAGTATAATTTTAAAACAAAACAGTTTATTATATTATGGAAAAAAGAAAAAAAGAAAAAAATATATAAAAAAAAACTTGAACGAATGTCAAGAAAAAAAAGTTTAAAGTTGGCTACAAAGATTGTGTTGTCGATAGCAAAAGGGGATTTCAATAACAATTAGAATTAAAGTTGAGCGATGGTTAAAATGTTCGGACGAAATCCAGCATTAAAATAAAAGGAATGATATTCACCGATAATTTGCAGATGGCGTTCTGAAGTTCTGTGATAGCAGAGGAACGAGTCTGGCAGTCTTCCGTGCACACAGTGTTCTGGAGAGACGTCCTAACAGCGTCGTGTCTGGTCGCAAAAAAGGAGACTGCCCGTGAATTTCTCCTCTTTTATAGCCACATCGCTAGAAAGAGAAGCTACATGTCTTCCTTCTCACTTAAAAAAATACTATAGCCGTTTGGTAGACCCGAGATTATTTGAAGGACAATTGACATCGGTATTTCTATACAATTCAGCAAAAGAAAAGGGTCGTAGTCTAGACAGTCTTTATTACCTTATCTTGAGCAATGGATTTTTTTTATGATACTTCGCTTTTGTCTTCTCACAATAGGACCGTAGGTCTTATTCCTTAGCCGATACCGCTGGCCTTACAATTTCCATCTTTACAATAGAAAATAACTACGAAGTAGATTTTATTATAGACTATTTTTATTTTTAAACAAACAATGACCATGGAATTCTTTACAATTAGGAATATGGTCTTGTACTCCGAGGCGGTGACCACCTAAGAGATCCTTTTTTTTTATTGACTTAATCTTACCGACAGTATTAAAAAATATACTAAAATATTTTGTTTCCAGTTACTAACCGAGACACGTGTTTCATAAAGCATGATATGTCGGGAATTTAATATCGGGGATGTGAACTATGCAATTTATCAAATACAGTCCTGACAAGGTTTAAAGACGTTGTAATTTGTTTAGTTAAACTACCGGTTCCAAGGTTTAAATCTACCGGTTTCAAGGTATTTAACATCATCATCAGGGAGCACAAACAAGGCTCTTTAGGTGAAAACCTCGAAACCGGTAGGGTTAAACCGTTATATAAAGTGGAATAAACAGTATTTGACAAACAAATTACAATTCCATGAGATGTTTATGAATGCTTAAATTAATGGTCAACTCCATAACTGTTTTTGTACAAGTATATGTTTTCTTATTTGTTATTCTTGTCAAGTAATCTCGTAATGAACAGTTTTCTTCATGATGGCAAACATATTTAAAGGCAAAATCTGATTTACACCGAGACCATCTTGTGTTTATAGACCCATACCACCCCTTTTATTTCGTTCCGAACTTGTAGCATAATTAAAGTTTTTGTAACGCTTTCCTGGTTAAGATGGCTTCATAATCGAGTTAGTGCCTTTGTTGTTTTGGCAAAGCTTCCTGTGAATATACGAGTATATTCTGAATAATAACAAACATCCAATCTAATGTGAAGTTTCACTTGTTTACATTAAATTTTGAATGTGATTAAAACGGATTTTATTACAAAAAATCCATAAGGGTTTACTGAGAATGATTTTTTTTATAATCCTTTGAGTTTCTGCAAAAAGGTTTAAGGTCTTCTTTGTTAGCATTTGAGCATTTAAAAAAAAATCTGGCATATAATGTTCTGTTTTACATTTTATTGATATATTACACTTATTTATTTATTCCAAATTTATTACCTTACAATTTTTAAAGCATTAAAACTTTATTTAAGAAACATAGGACTTTAAGAATTTCACTTTTAAGTGCTTTAATTTTCCTTAGTAAGTGTTACTAAGCAATGATAAAAAATGTGTTGAACTAATTATCTTTGAAATTTATGCAAAGACATTAAAACATTCAGCATTTATTTTTAATTCATTGTATCTAAGTTGATTATATGTACGAATTGATGAACGTAACCGGGAGAGAACATTATATTCGGTTTCATTTACAAGCCTTTGGGCTAGAACTTCTAAAATTCATAATTCGCCATCGCACGTGTTTGAAATACTACCACACTGAAGAGGTAACAAAAATTACACTCATCTAGTGCACGGACTAATTTACCAGACTGGGATTCTTTTTTGCAGTTTCCGTCAAGAAGCAAACTCAAAAGCCGCGGGTGAAAGTTAAGCTTAAGTAAGGCTACAGAGTAGTTTATTTAAAAAAAAAACTTTGATTAATATTTTTTTTATTAAATATAGCATCTCTTGAAATCACACCAACCTGAAAAACTGTTCCACTTTTCTGCGTCAACCACCTTTTGAATAAATATTTATAACTTGATTATCCAATCCACGTGCAAGTCCACAATCTCATATCAATATAACCTTTTATTGCCTAATGTAATTTTAAGTTATATTTGCTATTTGTATCTGGAAAATATATTTTTTTATTCAATAACACGAGTTTTCTTATAAATTCTCCCGACATATCATTCGGTAGGTGACTGCCTTCATACATCAGGTGAAACGAATACGTGTTCCATCCTTTGGACCTTTTTTGATTTTTTTATCTAAGGTAAAAGGGATGTCCCCGCTATCCCCCTATACGCCTACCACCCTTTGCCCCTGGGCAAATGTCACAACCCCTTCCTTATCTCGTTGTTAAGGGTGTATCTCACATTCTCGCTACGAATGACTGATTTTGTCCTTTTCTTGTTACATATGTTACTTTGTCTTGGTTTTTTAGACTTACATTGTTTTTCATTTTTCTTGGAATCAGTTTGAATATTTCTCTGGCTGTATATTCGATTTAGTGCCGATGATGAAGAAAGAGACACTGAGATGGTTTGGCTACATACAAAACTGATTGATGAAACTTCTACAAGTAAAATATATTCATATATAAATGAGATTTTGAAAGACATAGAAAAAACTTGGCAGAATCAAGTGAATCAAATTCTGACAGATGGAGCGAAAAGTTTAAAAATTGAAAAATATGTTTATCTCGTTGTATGGGTGTGATAAAAGCGAAAGATGTATGCTAGAGGTAGATATCTGTTCATAATTGATAAGTGGAAAGATAATGTAAGGATTTTTTCAGGATTTTTGAAAGGAGTTTTGTTGGCATTACAATTACATTGTTCTGACTTACAAAACCTTGGTAGCATATTTATGGTGTCAAACTATTATATAATGTAAATATGACGATACATAGTGGTATGTACATACCCACCTATTCGAGTGGAAGAGAATACTTTTATCAAGAGTGAGTGAAGCAAAATAAATACGGTAGAAATGCGTATTTTTCGATTGCAATGTCTGGCTTTACAATATGTGATATACGAGTAGTAAGCAACGACCAAATCAGGGATATTTATTTTTTAGAGTCGGATATTATCGATACAATTAAGAAATGATTCTTGGTTGGTTATGGATGGTCACTATGGTATGGACATATCGAGATAATAAGTTCTGAAAAACTATCCACGACTAGAATGAATGACATTCAAGATAGAGTAGGCTGACGAAAGAATAAAAGGATCAAGCTGAAGAAATTTAGAGTGAGGGAGAGGTAACAATCATTAGAAACTGAAGAACGTCTATGGCGGGAAGCATTTGAATCGGTCATCTCTGCCTACCCCAAAAGGGGTATGGCGTGATAATTTTTATGTATGTATGTAAACGAGGATACAGGCTATCCGGAATCTTTTTCGAATATTTATTTTATGCGGGTCATCATGAATTTATACTGCTAGATGACGTTTTGTTATAAAATATAACTTTTTGTTATTTTCTATCACCACATTCAAATAAAATAACTACAACTAGAATAACAAATAAAATACTTAAGTAAAATTTTACTTCACAATCTTGACCACCTTGTCCAGAAATTTCGTAGGCATCTCATAAATTTCAGCTGCTTTATGATTTTTTAAGAAGTTTCATGGTTCATCGTGACCGCCTTTCCCAACAATTTTGCAGAAATCCCATGAATTCTAGCAGCTTTATGATTTTTTAAGAAGTTTCGTGTTTCACCTTGGCCACCTCACTTCAACCATAGGTAGTATAATTATATACATTTCAACTGTCTGAGACTGAATTTCTGAGATGTCAGGTGGTCTGCAATAAAATAAAACTAGAAAGTGTTATGCTATCTTTTTATAACTTTATTCTAGCCATAATGTCACAAGACCTCGATTTTATTATTCTATTCCTACAATTTTTATTTTCATACTAATTTTAGAAAACAGACTTAAGTTTCTCTTATTTGATGTTTTTCTCTTTAAAATTAAATTTTTTTCTCACATAAGGTCATTCTTTCAAAATTCTTCGAAATTATAATATTTTTTCAATACATTAACACATATGTTATAGAATCATGTTTTTATTTTATTTCTGAATATCTCCTTTAGCTGTAAATTGTTTGGGTATCTCGGTGACCTGGCACCCATAGGCTCTTCAATTTGATATATTGAAAAAAAAACTTTAATATTTTATGCAAGAGAAAAACAATGCTATTTACATAATGACCAAAATAGTCAATATTTTAATAACAAAGCTCCCGTCAAAATGGGAGTTTTCTTACATTAATGTTGGCGAAATACAAAGTTTTTTGTATGAATTAAAAATATTTCTTGGCATCATAAAGATAATCCTAGATTTCCAAAAAATATATAAATTAATTCCATTTGAAAAATCCATTATTTTTTCTTAAACCGTATTATTGAAAGATTAATTTAATTTGAATGCGTACTGATATTCCTGTTTGTTAAAATTTTTTTTGTCATAACTTTGAGATCAAACGTATTCTCAATTGTTTTTCCTGCACGCATATTTACTGCTAAACGAAAAACCTGCTTACTGAAAAAAGTCCCTACATTTTTCATCTATTAAAATCAATAATTTGAATTCATCACATAACAAATCTGAAAATCCTTATTGATAAAAATCCGAGTCGACGTAATCATGTCTCCAAGTCAAGACGCAAGATCTTTCCTTCTCTAAATTATCTTAATATGAATTCTTATTTTCTGACTATTTTATGTTGAATACTACTGGCTCAATGTGTTATGGTTTCGTTAATTGATTACGGTGACATTTATTATTTGTATGCTAACGAAGAGATGTTGGATAAGTTGGAGATACTTAAAACATTGATATTTAACCTAAGGAAGTATGGTTGTGTTTAAGTTTTGTCTGTGGAAGTATTAGTTTGGAGATTTATAATTTATTTCATATATTTTAAAGCTTTCACGGTTCTTTGTATCAGTTGGATAAGGGGTTTCAAAGCGTTTTACCACGTGATTTGGCTTATGACGCTGACGTTTCGTAAACGTAGCAGTTTTCATCTTCAGGGTTTGTTCTTAGTCAAATAGATCGTTCGTAGTTATTCGTAGGTATGTTGAATACAACCAAGTCTTGAATATGAAACTAGTAAATTTATGCGTTAAAAATCTCCGAAAACCTTATCCAACTGATCATTTAATTGTTTTTTTTATTTGAATTCAAACGAATATTTTGTTGTTACATATGTCGTGGACTAAAATAAGTTAACGCTCCCAAGATTAGTTAATTGGTTGGAAAAAATTGCTGTATAACAAGAAACCCGCCAGATGGACCATGCATGACCATGTGCATAAAACAATGAAAATAAAATATTTTCTCATTCGACAAGCCGCTATTTTCTACTGATTGTGTCTGGACAATAGTTTAAAACCTGTATTTTGTAAATAAATTTACGGCAAAAACAGGTTTGAGTTATAAATCGTATTTACTTGTATAACTTTTTTCGCCGATATGATGTGGACAAAAAAACAAGAATTTGTCAAAAAAATTGTCATTTGAAATTGTTATAAGCTCGATAGTTTTTTTTTCATGTTCAATTTTTGCTTGTTTTTTTACACTACTTTAAAAATGTATTTTTTTTCGTATATTGTTACTATTATTATAAATAATAAATAATAATTTCTTTTAAAAAGGGATTTCTACAAAGATGAAATCTCAACAAGAAAATTTAACATTAAATAAATAAATATACACATTATATCAATTTTTTGCCGTATTTAGTACAAGTTGGCTTATTCCTATACCATTATTTTTTTCCAAACATCCAGAAAGATGTTTTAAAACCTTACGTGAAAAACCAGCCTTGAACCCTTTTTTAGGTAACATCAGGAATCGACTCGAAAATCCCAGGGTTAAAAGTCAAGTGTTCTATCAAGTATGCCAGGGAAGTCAATTTATAGCAATGGCGTTCTACAAAATTCTTACATTAATCATAAATAAATATTTTGTGTATTAACGGCATTCCATGTAATTCATACTCAAACAATAAATAAATCTTGGTAAAAAAAAATTATAGTTCACAAAATTCAATCTCAAACAATTACTAAATCTTAGGTATAATAGTGGCATTCCACAAAATTTATACATTAATAATAAATAAATATTTGGTATAATAATGGCATTCCGTAAATATTGTACTTTAACAAAAATACATCTTAGAAATAATAACTGATCAATTATTTCGACAGAAAATTTCAGGTAACTGGATCTTCTATGTAACAGTCTTTCGTTTTCCCTAAGGCAAATTTCCAAATTGGCAAGTTTTCATTAGACACTAGTTCTATGTATATCTTATGTAAGTTAATTTAGTTAGTTAGGAAATGCTCTTGATGTGATCGGGGAAGCGGTGCTTTATTAATTTATTTAAGAAAAAAAAATACATTCCATAAAATTCATAGTAAGCCAAAAATAAATCTTAAATGTAAAAATTACATTCCACAATATTCATAATTAAATAATAAATAAATGTTAAGTATAATAATAGCATTCCGTAAAAACTCATATTCAAACAATAAATAAGTCTTAATTATAATAGCGTTTTACATAATTTATACCCCAACAATAACTTAATATTAAGTATAACAACGGCATTCAACACAATTGATACTTCAACAAGGAATAAAACATAGGTTAGTTGAATAATTATAAATAGTTTTCTCCATCCAAAGGTCAAAAGTGTTTTCTCAAAATGGCTTTCTTTGTATTATATTATCTTAAATAGTAATAATATGATTACACGTGTTTCGTGCGCGGAGGATTTCGTGTCCTATGAAATATGATACAAAAGCTGCGATCCGCTCGAGATGTAGATAGGCTCACGGAGGTCGTCCGGTCAAATGGCTCAGAATTTTGGGTTGCCGTCTGATATCTTATTTATCACGGGCAGCAAATCCAAAAACCCGCACTTTTCCACACCCGATCTATCACGCAACGGTTTTAGCTGCGTCAGTCTATATTACGAGTATATAGCATGTTTATTAAGTCACTACACATTTTTTATAAAATTCGTCAATTCGAAATCATTATTTATTTTTATTTTCTTACATTTTTTAGGCAATTGTTAGGTAATTTACTTATAGACTTGTTTTTTTCTCAGGTTTTAAAGGTAATAAAAGTGATCAGTAGCTTAAAAATGTGCTACTCACACGAGGCAAAACTTTTTTGAATTTTGAAAATGTAAACGAAGTGTAAAAGCTGTCGATTGTCTTGGAACTTTGTGTAAAGTGCTATAGCGTACACACATAAAAATCATCAATAGTTGAGTGTGATCGCAGTTGTAAGAGATAACCATTTATGAGTAAGTGTACCTCAAGAGGAAATTTTACTTTTCAATAAACTTTTGACATCGAAGTATTTAAATACAACTTGTAAAAGTGGATTTACGGACAGTCACAATTTCAGTTGTTTTACAGAAATTTAAAATTTCTGCCATTAACGATTTTTTTAAATGTTTTTATTGATTGCATAAAATAACACGATATTTTACTCAACTAAAAATATATAACTAATTTTAAATATGATATTCGTAGGGTCTTACTTTCATAACCATTATGAATATATTTGATCTTGTTGTTTTTACAGCCTTTCATTACTTTTCAGCAGTGCCTGTTGAAAAAATATAGGTCTTCAATAGCAAAATGTTACTTGCTTATTTTATTCGCAATACGTCTTTGACGTTACCCATACATATATTATATATGTTATAGTGAAAAGGGATGGTCAGTGAACTTCTACTATAATTAATGAATGTACACCTTTACAAAAGTGATCGGTTAATGTGTACTACAGTTTTAACTGTTCACATTCACTATTGAAAATGTACATCTACTGATTAGCGTTAGTTGGCGTTCAAGAATAAGAAAGTCCATGCGCAGCTTGCGTTCTTGCACTTAGAATAACGAGAATCTGAATGTAAATGCAAGAAGAATGCCATTTTATGCACGTCGGAATTTTATAACTAGGACTTACCGCAATAAATTAAAACGTTAAGTAAAATATTATGTATCGTATTATTTAAATTGCTTTCCCCAATCCTAATTAGTAAAACACTAGAACAGGTATGCAAACACAATGGATAATGGATTCATTATAATAATTTCTAACGAACGATATCTCCCACATTTATCAATTATGTAAGTAAAGGTGTACAATCTACTTCCTCTTTGAAATTTACATTGTAACTATCACGTTATATTTCTTGCAGAGAAAATTTTGGGAGTATATAGTATATCCATGCTCTTCAAATGGAGGAATTCTTGTTTGTATATTGCGCTTTCATGAATCTTACATTATTCAACCGGATATTACCATGTTACATATTTTACAATTTTCATGTTCATCGGTATTCTATCAACACCATTTTTTTTCATTGGAATGGGCAAGTAGCATTGAAATACCCTGTACATCAAAACCCAGGTTAAATATCGCATATAAAAGATGAACGAGAACTCTTGAAATTCAATTTGGCACGATCGCATACAAAAAGCCGGTGAAATGTAAAGAAAATGGAAATACTTCATCTTTTTTATTGGCATGTTTTTAGTGAAAATTTCTCTAGAAAGTAGAGCGTCAAGCTTAAAATAGTAGCATCATTGGTTTTTATACAGTTTTTTTTTATTTCATTTATTTATCAACCATGCATAATGCAACATTAAAAATTAGTTTAAATGAAAAGGCAAATCGAAGATTACAAGTATATAACTAAGCATTAATTCACTTATGATATAGAGAATCACTTATCTAAGTTATAGCGAGTGAAACATTTGTCTCATTCCATAATTAAAACTTTTAACATATTTTTTCAATACTTAAATACTCGACTGAAATATTAACATACTTGAATCTTAAGTTATGATATTGGTACACAATTTTAACTGCGCTATAAACATAATCTACGTTTGCATCATTCACTCACATGCTTATGTGTAGACCACCAAACGTAAAGAATTAAACATATATGCAAAATAAACTTTTAATCATTTTTTTAAATATAATATTTTGTACGAAACATTACAAATAAAAAAAAACCATTTGGTTAAAAAAATGTGTAAGTCATTTTTTATGAATAATTAAAAAAATAAGAGACATTTCGTCATGAGACTCGTCTTAGACAAATATAAAAGCGAGTTTTTTAGACATGACACTATCCTACATAAATCCTCCTATTGGAAAATATCCTACATGCTGCAGACTAAAAAATAATAATATTCTTTTGACAAAACACTCATAAAAACACAATACCAGCGAGGTCGTGCTTCCCAGTAGATAAATCTCAGGAAGCACTATTACGCCGGTATGGGCACGTGCGACAGCGGAATGAAGGTTCTACGCTAAACACAGTCACGAATTAAGAACTCGCAAAGAGACGCAGCAGACCTACGAAGATCATATTTAAGAAAGTAGAGGACATGATGAGTTTCGGACTAGTCCCGAGTGATTGACGAGATCGAGAGATATGGAGGAAAAAGATCCAAGAGGCTGATCCCAAATAGATGCGATAAGGCACGGGAAAAGAAGATAATGACTCATTACAATATACAGTTTCACATATTGGCTATCTCTCAATTTATACAAATCCAATTGGTATGATAAAAACAATATATTTAGAAAGATATTAAACGTATTGTGTTTTGTATGTAATGTTTTCAAAATTTCATGGTTATTTGTATCAAGCGTAATAATATCATTAGAGCATTACACTTTCCTACAGTACAACCTGGCGGGTTTTATTTCTATGTGTATTCATCTCTTCCAGCCATTCAAAAAATTGTTAAGAGGCCTTAACTGGAAATCAGACAAATACCTTTAAAAAATGTGTTACCAACGGAAATGAAACCCGCAACCCCAAGATTGGAAAACATACGTCTTATTAGGGCAAGGGTAACAGAGCCTATGGAGTCGGTACCTAGTATTTTTGGTTCAATATTCCGTCATTTCGAGAATGTTGCAGATAACATATTGATTGCCAGTTTAGAAACAAGAAACGTAAACATATTTAATTCAGTCTTTACAATGAATGTATTGAAAACGGCATTTTTATAACAAGAGTATATTTATTCGAAATATGTATAAAAACATTAAAAATAGTTGCATTCCTTTGAAGGGATTAGATGACACTTTTTTATTAAATAAAACATTATATTTTATGAAGAAAATTATATCACTTACTCGTAACATAAAACTCAATTCATCAGAAAATGTAATATTTTACCCTCTTCGCGCTTCTCTCGCAAAACTTTTCACACAATGACATCCGATACTCTTCACAGCCAAACGTTGGCATTCTTCCTCAGTTTTTATATTTCATAAAATTCTTAGAGAAATTTATCTCGCGTCTCCTTTTTCCATTTTTTTTTACTTGTTCTGTCAAAAAGAAGATTTTCTTCTTGCTTTCAGCCACAACCAGCGATTGTTCGATGTTGACAATGGTATTATCAAGGCGTACAGTATGTTTTAGAATTTTAAGACATATTTACAAGGTGCCGTAAATTTAAGATACGGGTATTTCGTGAAACTCGCTAAAATTTCTATGATATTTAAAAAATATTAAAAATTCATACCAAGAATAACATTATATGCGCATGTAAGATAGAAAAGAAACTTTTGGCCCGTTGAACATTTCCCACCTACTCGCATTTTATTATACTGTTAATTTTTAGTAACGTACCTACATTTATTGTCGGTAACTCATTACACATTGAATAATTCAGTAGTTTTCTACGTATATTTTTAACTTCCTTTATTTTTTTATCGTTATTGGCACAAACCTTCCTCTTGATAGGAAGAAATTGCCGATTAACTAATTATAAGAATATTTAAAAAATAAACATATTATGACATTTAATCCTTCAAGAGAGTTCCTATGAAAATACTTTTAGAGACACCGTACAACGATCTTACATGCCCTTTTATTAACTTAACATATGTAGTTGACTAAAAGGCGCCACAAATATATATTGATATTTTTTGCTTAAGGCTTTTTGCTCTGGTAAAAGTGCTTGTTGTATTTTGTATGATTAATTAAATTGATACCGAAACTTTATTAATGAAATAATACGCAGAGTTGTTTATCTGTAATTGTTTTCCAGACAGAATATTAATAATTTAGATATTGATAAATTTATTATGGATATATTTTGAAAATATTGCTTATATCATATATGAGGATTATTCAAAGACAGACAGTATGCAACTCTGTGGAATGAATTTGGAGGGATTTTAACCATAATATTGTACTTGTTGTTTGAAGAGGAATCCCCTCAACATAGGAAAAAAGGTGATTAAGCATTTCCTTCCCTATATCATACTCGTATAGTAACTATACGTACTTCTCGTTTAGTGTGTATAATTGATTAAATTGCTTTGCAGAAACATATTATTGTAAAGTATCGAATAACGCTTTTGTTGCTGTTGTACACTTTAGTCAATTGGCAGATTAGTTCTTATCTCATAATTTCTTGCCAGAAAAAAAGTTTTTCTTTTCATCCCCTGAAATCAAACCAACAACTCCGATTTAGCGATCCTCTTATAGGATTTCTGCTTTTTTTCGTAAATTTAAAACGTCATTATTTAGAACTTAGGCCCTTCGTTATTTCAATATTTGTTTTCTTTTCTGTTTTCGGGTCTGAAATGATCTTTTTCACTTTTAGATCGATTGTTAAATTTTTTAAGCTTAATCAGTTGAAACTTAAAATTTCTTAAATTTGTATTTTTTTTAATAAGTTTTATTATATTGACTCGTATGATTACATAGTGACTTTAATTAAGTGGCACAAATCATCCTAGTTTGGATGGATTGTATTAAAAAAATCGAAAGGCAGTGGTTTTTTTCTTTTTTATATTCAGTGGCAAACGATTTAAATGACGATACAACATTATTTACTAAAGAGCTATTTGAAAACGAATTGAATCATAAAATATTTACGAAGCAATTTGATATATGAAAAATTAAAAAACTGCCTAAAAATAATATAGCATTTCAACCACAAGGTTTCCTTTCGTTTTACAAACTGTCCATAAACTAAAATACTTTGTTAGTATTTTTATTATTTTAGTCACTTCATTTTAGAAAGTGCATCTCAGGGGAAGAGACGTCTACTCACGTTAAAAAGGCATTTCATTGAGAAGAACAAACCGTACTCTCCCAGACCTCAACTAAACCTGAAGTTTGCTGCAGCAGTTCATAATAAATGCACGCTCCATTAAAGCCAGTCTCCTTCAGAATACTCGTACCAGACGGGACTGTTTACCATAAAAACACCAGCAAGTAGACGGCATATAGAAATAATGTCTGCCAGGGTTAGTTGTTGGCTAGGAAACGCTGTCAAATATCGTCCAACAGAGTAGCAAATACTCGTATTTATGCGCTTTTGTTTTTGCTGCGCTTCTAGTGAAATGTGTGTGTATGTGCAGCCAACCTATTTCAATTTCATTCTGATATTGGTCCGTCGCTGCTTGAATTTCAAATTTTGATTTAATTTGTATTTGTTAAATAGTTAGATATTTTATTTTACTGAAGCGATTTTTTTCTGGGGAACGGTCGAGATTCTCTTAAGATATTCTAACGATGTTATGTATTGCGCATTAATTATTTTTCAATTATAAATTAATTGTTATACGAAAATGTTGAATATTCAAATAGTTGAAGGCAAAATTTTGTTTTGATTATTAAACTTTTCATTAAAGAATACTGAAACATTTAATGAATTCATTGGTGATAACAGTTATACTTTTTATAATTCACACATATTGTTTTACGGGCTTTTATTTTTAATTGCCTTTGAAACAAAACATATAATGTATAATAAAAATACAAATATAATGGGTTATAATTTATTTGTTGTGTTTAAGTTTTAAAAAATTCACAACTTTGTATAAATAAAATCATATTTGATGAGTTATTTAAGACGGATGATATTTATTTTGTTTGACATAAATGATGTTTTACTAAATTATAATAAAATAAAGTGCACGTTTCTATTATTTTATTTATAATATTTTTCAAACCTTATTTTTTTGCCGTTCAGCCATCAGTGTTCTTTGGAATTATAATAAAAAAACATTTTTTTGTTTGTTTTTATATTGTCATAGCTTTAGCAAAATGACTCACCGGTGATGTCGTTAAAATATCTAATTTTGCTCTTTAAATTTTGTAACATAAATTTACAAACGAAATATCTTCTATGAGAATAAAAACATTATTAATATTCTTACCAAGTACTCACGACATACTCGTATACTTAAAAAATCTTCATATAAGATGCGGTATAAGGATAGGGAAATAAAATTACGTGTGCAAAACACGGATATTCATAAATCACAGCGAAACGTGTTCATTTAGATTTAGCATCCCTGCGTTGTGCATTTTCTTTAGGGAAAATGTTTACTTTTCATGGTGGAAAATTGCAGGGACATTGAAAGTTCCGACCATTTCTCGTTTCACATTTATTTCTCGCTTCCAGCCAAGTGACACTGTCGTAAGTTATGTAAGAGTACACGAACTCCTCGCAAAAATTCTTCCTCCTGTAGGGAATATGTTGTTTAAGATTTATAGACACGTTTCATTTAGGTCATATCCAAAGAAGATAATTGAATTATTTTATTTGGCCTCATTTTAAATATATTTTATATTTAAGTGTGTATTTCTTGTCCAATTTATTTCCAAAAAATATTTCTCTAGTTTCAATTGGAATTGTTTTTCATATATAAACTAATACATTAATTGGTCATTTTGATGTTTGAATTCGACAATTTTATGAGCATTTTAATTTCAATCATACAAAAGTTTCGTTATTTAATTTTTTTTCGATCGATTTTTAATCCTGTATATAATTTAAATATTCTGAAGGGAAAACTACAATTACGCCATTTAAAAAAAAATCTAGATACCAGGGAATCAAAATCACTACCCTCGGATCAGAAGAGAAGGTGTCTTATGAACCAGGCCAATAAGGTTGTTTAAAAAATGAAGAAATAATTTTTTTTACAGTAGGTTAATTTATAAACATATGTATATTATTGTAAACGAATTGATGATATTAAGAAATATTATAAGGTAAATAAAAAACAAGCTCCAATAGGTTCCTTTTGATTGAAATCTGTGATTTCAATTCTATCTCTCCCTTCAAACATTTTTGAATACCCATTTTTAAACAACAGAGCTTGTACATAATTTTTGTGTCGTTTTTTAATTCTTCTATTTTTTTAAATAAAATAAAATACTCGAAAAGAGAGAATTCAATTAAAAAGTACATTACAAAAAAATATTCCATTATCTCCCTGAAACCTTTCAAGTTTATTCGTTTATCGAAATACGACCCTTTTCTCCTTTTTCTATTTTTTTTTATTCTTCAGTATTCCTGAAATTAAAAAAAACATCTCACATTCCCTGCAACGCGATACAAAAACGTACAGAGCTTGAACTCGTGTCATATGAATTTTACATGGAAGATGCATTTGTCTAGACTGAATGGGTAACTTTTCTTGATATCCTGGTGGCTTTTGTTGGAGAATTTGGCGTCATGTTCCAATAAGTTCGAATTTCAGAATTCTTCAATAAAATTTTATGAACCGATATTTTTAATAAATCCTTAAATATTGACTTATAATGATTGAATTTAAATTAATCTCAAGAAAGAAAAAATCTATTGCATCATTCAAGTGTACTTTATCATATTATACCTAATCAAAGATCAGCCTTTCGTGCATCCGACAATACTTGGCATCATATTCAACAGTAAATGTACAGTAGGTTCTAACATTGACAGTATTTGTTCATCTGCCAATATACTCGTACTTGAGGGATTTCTGATTAGAACCTCTAAGGCGTTTGATGGTGGCGCTGTTTTGAAACCATTTTATGATTCACTGACTTGTAGCAGATCGGGGTACGGTTTGATCATATGGAACAGGAAAATATTCCAGAACTCCCTGATTGTTGATCGAGTCCAAAATAAATTTCTCTGCCAACTTTCTTGCAAAGGTGCGGATTTCGTCCCTATATTTAAATAGGTTTACTTGGATATTACTCTTTAAGTGTAAAAAACGATCAACGCACCTTTTTGTGCGTATACAAAATGCTTACAGGATAAAATAGTAAACCCTCTATGATCGATAAACTTTCATTTGATGCACATTTATTTGCGCCACTGTGAAGTAAAATTGTTTTAAGTGCTCGGTGTGGTGAAGTAAAAATGTTAAGAGCATCAACACTCACACACGAAAGTACCTTATTACATGTATTTTCCGATACCGGAAAATTTACGATCTTCCATGTTTCAGTGGATAAATTAAGGATTTAGCTCCTTAATAAGCTTGTAGGTATAACATAGCCACTTTGTAAGGGAGCATGAGTAGCATTGTACCTGTAGGTATCATATTTTATTTAGACTTTTAATAATTTAATTATTTTTCTTGATATTTGATGTAATTGGGTTAAAACTGTGTTAAACGTAATACAAGTATAACAAAGACGATGTCTTAATGGATAATGAAATCATCTTAAATGTGATAAAGTCTTTGTTAGTCGTTCGTTTTATTTATACTGAATTTGGTTAGATATTATAATTTTTCGCGTGTTTTTTTTCTTCAAAGACCTGCATTTTATTCAACATTTCCAGCATCACACTCCTTTCCCGACCATCAATGATATGTAACACTTTCGAATTCACCTCTCCCTATTGTTAGTCATTTTAGTGAATTATATTACCTTTCTAATTATATTTTGTTACATTGACTTCTCGCGAAATTGTGTAATTATTTGTTAGGCAAGAGGAAATAAATTATCGCAATTTACGTAATAATTTTGACTGTAAGTTGTATAAAATCCTTTTCTATATTGGCCATTAATTGTGTGGAATCCTCCTATGTATTGAACCTTTTCTATATTATTGGCATACACATGACATATTATAATATATGCAGGCAGAAGTCAGGCAGATGAGGACGATCACTGAATTGCATATTTACTTAATCACAGCTCCCAGTTAACACGCATCATTCGTGTTGAAATTATTTATTTCATCAAACTCTCTCTGATAACTACATAAGACGTAATACTTCAAAACATTTATCTCTCATTCGGATATTTCAAGTTTGGATAAAAAATGTCTAAAATAATTTTATCATCTTTCGGTTTTTTGTCGCTTCCCTGCATCTCTATGACTTTTCCATAATAATCTACTTTTTTACGTTTCCTTCTTTCAAAATATCAACCACTTGTTCCAACCACACTTTCCTTGGCCTTTCTCTACCACGCTTTCATACGCAATACTGAAGTTTACATTTTTCATCCACCCGGCTTATTTGAGATAGCTTTCAAGGTCCTTATATTCTTCCAGTGGTACCTGAGAGGAACTTAATAGCCTTATTTAGTTCATTTAAGGCTTAATCAATATCGAAATAATAAAAATAGGCAATATAATAAAAATGTAAATTTCATATCAAAAATATATTTTGAAGAAATTTAAGTTCAATGTTTTCAACTATCTTAAAATTTCATTTCCACTAAGTAAATCATAACAGAGCCTCTAGCATTTGTGTTTTTTTTTTTTGAAAGAAAATCTTTTTTATTTTATGTTTTCCTGAATTCGATTTCATGGGGAAATATTTCACCCGTGGTAAACTACCTTGAAATTTGTAAAGCTTGCCTCAAACAACGATAACATCCATTCAAAGGGATTCGTTTCAAGTCACCAATCTGTTTAGAGTAAGCCTGTTGCTTGCTAGCGTCTCTATGTACGAATACCCTGTCCCTTCGAATCTAGACTTTCGTATTGCATCCAATTTATTTTCGGCAGAGAGCCAACATCGGAGTAATGTCCCACGTCGTGTTGTTTGATGCCGTCATTTGGCGAGAATGTCGCCGGCATTAAACGTAATATTGCAAATGACAGGTTATTGCGCTTTTACCCCTTGCCATCTAAACACGTGAACCTGGGAGGATTACCTTGACGGAAAAAATCATAAATAAAACTAGTGGAATGGTTTTTATTTGACACAAATGTACAAAAATATCGGTGATGGTCCTTTAATATTTTTATATGCCTTTATATTATCGTTGTAAGTTCTGTGTGATACGCTTAGTAACAATTTGAAATTGCTCACCTTATATTTTAAATAAATATTGAATTGTTTATATATGGTATGTGGGAAGTATAATTTAATTTTAGTGTTAAAAAAATATTTATGTACTTAAAACTAAATCTATATACTTACAAAACTAAAAAGTAAAAAAAATATATCAATGATATTTTTATGAGTTCGAGGTCTTCTCTTCTTTCTCAGCTTATCAAAGATTGAAAATACTTAAAAAAAACTTTCAAAGTATTCTCAGTTTTTTTAATTATTACGTAAGATTCTGTAAAACTTTTTCAAATATACAGGGTGTCCCAAAGGGCAACGTCAAGCCGGTATCGAGGAAGAGGCCAGCTCATGACGGTTCAGAGTTAAAAAAAAAAAATTTTGAAAAAGCCTTATACTTTTCGAGTTATAGGCATTTCTTCGAAAATTATGAAAAAAGCTACCCTGAGCCGAATGTTTGTACACTGTGACTACAAATTGCCATATTTTATGATTTAAATGGTTGTATCGCAATCCTTGATAGCCCTGCTATTAATCGGAGTCAGATATAAAACTAAAAAAAATCTGCACGTTTGAAAAAAAAAAATGTTTTTGCCCGATCATAAAAAATAATATTTTTTATCAGCCAACTTAAACTCATCATACTGTGAAAATAATGTACTACGCTAACCTGGCAAGTTACATAAAAAAATGGGCCTGTTTAGTCAGGATGTCAAAATGGTACAATAAAGTACATGTCTACTACTCATTTATATGAGTAATACAGATAGTGTCGCCATTTTTGATATGTAATAGCTAGTTCCTGTCAGAAATGGTGTCTTACTCTAACTCGTTCATGCGTAGTATCGTTTGTCTCGCTCAAATCTTTTGAATTCGATCTTTAATTACGGAAATTAATGTTTTAAAATTATTTTTAAAGGAGTAGTAGACATGTATTGTACCATTTTGAAATTCTGACTAAACAGGCCAACTTTTGATGTAACTTGCCAGGTTAGCGTAGTACATTATTTTCACAATATGATGAGTTAAAGTTGGCTGATAAAAAATATAATTTTTTTATGATCGGACAAAAACAATTTTTTTTTCAAACGTGCAGATATTTTTTTGGTTTTATATCTGACTCCGATTAAAAGCAGGGCTATCTAGGATTGCGATACAACCATTTAAATCATAAAATATGGCAATTTGTAGTCACAGTATACAAACATTCGGCTTAGGGTAGCTTATTTCATAATTTTCGAAGAAATGCCTATAATTCGAAAAGTATAAGGCTTTTTCAAAAAAAAAATTTAAATTCTGAACCGACAAAAGCTGGCCTCTATCTCGATATCGGCTCGGCGTTGCCCTTTGGGACACCCTGTATATAAAAACATTTTGATATTCTCCTACTGGTTAAAAAATCACCTTCGATTTAGATATATAGAATACATTGTAATAATTATATAAATATTTTTCTTTAATATTTACGTTGGTTCGGAAAAATATTCAAAGTTACCAAATTGTTACAATAAGTTTCAATTTACTTCCTATGACACCACTGAATTTCCACCTTTTGATAACCTTTAAGTTGACACGAAGAAATTTCTCACATGAATCAAAAGTGACCAGATTGTTACAATAAATCTCTATGTACGAGTACTTCTTGTGGCACTATTGCTTCTCCACATACACACTTTTTTTCATATTTTTGTTGATAGGAAGAAATTACTGATATGACTTAAAAGTGACCAGATGGTTACAATAAGTCCTGACATACTTCTTTTGGCACCACGGTGTTTTCTAATGCACACTTTTTGATAACCTTCAAATTTAAAAAAAGAAATAACTCATATATCTCAAATATGACCAGATTGTTACGATTAGTCTCAACGTACTTTTTGTGTCACCAAAAATAAAGATATCTAGGCCCGACTCCACGGTATCCCTCCAGGTTCCCTTTTGTACAAATAGCATACCTTCCTATTTGCTTCGTGGAAGATGAAGAAGTTTTCTGTTAATACATACTCTAATTTAAATGTGAATGTTTTAAATTTGTCCCTTATAATTTTTTTTTCACGACCGCAGCAGATACAAAAAATTACAATTAATTTATATGTACAAAAAAAAACAAAACTCAAATGAAAACAATCTAACGTATCACGTAAAAATGAAAATCACTGCAAAATTTTAAAAACATCAAAACTTGAACACACAATCAAAATGTAAAAACATATTTATATACAAAACCGAAAAACACGATGCATTAGTACCTCAAAAATTGAAATGATACCTGCGATTTATAATTAAAACCTCTTTGGAATTCAATATCTAAAACATATCGGTTTCAAAATTCTCTTGAAGACAGCTTCTTTTCCTATCTCTTCACACCAATATTTGTCGCAAATAATAAAATTTTGATACGTATGTACTTTTCTCATATAACTTTTATATATGCGTTTTCTAAATTATCTCTTACGTTAATATTTTTTTCAATAAACCGATTAAAGCATTTTAAATATCCTTTAAAAACACATCATTTTTAAAGCAAACCAAAATAGTCACACACTTGTCACTTTTTAAATGTAATAATTTTAATTTTTTATACACATATCTTCGTTTATTTTCTTTTTAAAACACAAAAATAAAATTGCAGAAAACGAAGTATGAATCTTTGTTTTCATTCCCTTTTTTTCATAAACTAGGTGCTTTTTTCCCTACATTTTTAATTTTATAAAGCTTAATTTAAAAAAAAACCTTTACATTCGGGTACATTGTGTGAATATAAAAATACACCCTTTTTACCATTGGAAGATTTTCGCGTTATAAGCGATTATTTTCCTTAAATTTTTAAAATACGTAGGTCAATTATATTTGAGCGTATTGTTAGGATTTGTAATGTATGTTTATAATTCCTACCTACATCTTTTAAAATATTATAATATTCCATGAAAGTATGCGAAACGCTCCCAAATGTATTTTCCCTTTATTGTATAATTCTTTTGTGAGTACTGAAAAACAAAATTTTATATTCTTATTTAAAATAGGTTTTTGTTAGAAATCTTATACATTAACCTTTAGTTACAGATTATTTTTTACACGAAACATCTTTTTTTCCTTCGAATTTCATGGATTAACTTCTATTTTCTTTCTTGTAAACAAAAAAATAAATGATCCTCTAAATGTTATGTTCCAAAAAGTTCTCAATGATCTTTTTATTTGTACTTTTTATGAATTTTTCTTTTCTTTTTATATTCTTTTTATTTTTTCATTCGTCAAAAACATCTTGTTTTTTCGTAGAATCATCGTAACATCTCGTAGAATCTACATGACAAGTTGGGTTCAAAAACATCTTGTTTTCACTATAGATAGATTAACATATCGTAGAATCTACATGACTAGTTGGGTTCAAAAACATCTTGTTTTCAGTATAGATAGATTAACATCTCGTAGAATCTACATGACTAGTTGAGTTTAAAAAAATATTAGACCCAACAGAGGAGGTCTAATTAGTTACCGCCATGGTCTAACAGCTGTCTTTCAACTAAGGGGTTACGGGCTCGATTGGAATCAGAGTTCAAAGAAGGATTCCAATCCTGTTTTAATTTAAGGCCTCTTTAACATCTTTCTGATTGATTGAAAAGTATTGCTACATATCAATAAGCCCACCATGTTGAACTATTGTATATACACATACAACTAAAGTGTGATGCAAACCAATATTTAAACTTTTTGAGAAAGAAAGCTTTGTAAAAATAATTAAATAAACAATTTCATATACAGGCTGACTGGTATTTGATGCAGTATATCGAAGAGATTAAATAAGGACTCAATGGAAGCAAAAAGTTAATATGAACATTATAATGAATATACTCATCCATGAAAAAATAATAAAACTGAATTGAACTGTGTGTCTTCTTCTCCCTTCTCCCTGGCTCCATCCCAACTCATTGTCTACGAAGACTGTTGGGGTCAGCTCTCCTCGTCCTCAGGTTGTATGCTCTTCTGTCCCGGACTACGCCCCCCAAGGCCATGCCTCTGCATCAGGTTATCTTTTTGCACCACCCATGAATTCTTTGGCCTTCTTCTGGTTGTTATCGAGGAAGATCCATGGAGATTGCCTGGTCCACAATGTGATCGGGTGCTCTGCGTCCAACGTGCCCATACCATCTCAATCGCCTCTCCTCCATCTTGCTGTTGATGTCTGTAGCACCCAGGCTTCCACAAATGCGTGAGCTTCTTATTTTGTCTCTTAGGGGCACACCTGCTGACCATCTTAGCATGCGCATTTCAGCAGTTTCTAGTTGCCTAGAGTAAGAGTTATACATCGTCCAGCATTCGGAGCCATAGAGGAGTGCGGGTCTGACAATCTTTTGGTTTACTTTTCCTTTTAATTTTACTGGCATTTTTGAATCACATAGAACTCCCGTCATTGATCTAAACTTCATCCATCCCACACTTATTCTATGTGTTACATCTGCTGCACATCCTCCATCGCTATGGATGAGTGATCCAAGATACTTAAAGGAGTCACAATTTGGTAATGTTTCTCCATCCATTTGCATTACGGGAGTGACAGCATTTGTGTTCTCGAATGGTAGGTACAGATACTCTGTTTTCTTTCTGCTCAGTCTCAATCCATTGCCCTCCAAGATTCTTCTCCACCTTTCCAGACTATTTTCCAGGTCTTCGTGTTTTTCACTTTTGAGACTGTTCATTTCCTGGTTAGTTAAATAGTCCATAAGATGAACAGTAGCGGACTGAGTACCGATCCTTGATGTACCCCCACCTTTAAAGGAAATTCTGGTGAAGTTCCCGAAGTGCATAATTGACTAATAAATATACAGAAATCTCTAATGAAAGATTTCTGTATATTTATTAGTCAATTATTAATGGCATCATGAAAGAAGTCTGTTATTTGGATGTTACAGAGGAACTGCTGGACAAATTGCAGCGTCTTCAAAATGTTTGTCTAAGATTTATTTTCAACCTACGAAAGTACGATTATATAACTTCATACCAGAAGGCATTGAACGAGTTGAATGTTAGAAACAGACGCCATATTCACATACTGTCTTTATTGTATAACATCCTCAACTGTCCCGCCGCCCCCTCTTATTTCGCCGAAAATGTTCAACGTCTTTCCAATCATGGATTAGCGCTACGCTCAAACATATATTGTTTATTGTCCTTTCCAGTTCACCGCTCCTCTTTTCTTACGTCGTCCTTGACTGTCCATGCAGTAAGACTCTGGAATCAGTTACAAACCAATTTGAGACTCTCTCTATCCTTGGCATGCTTTAAGAAGCGACTGAAAAAACTCTTAATTTCTAGGCAGTAAAATAACGTGTTTCATTCCCGATTTTTCCTTTCCTCTCCACTATCCCTTCATTTTATTTTCATTGATGATATCTCACTTTATATGAAAAAGAATGTTCGGGTGATTGTCCATCTTTGTGGGGTTCGTGGGCATTTGCTCGAGTATGTGTTTATGGATTTCATGGAGATGGGTAGTCATTTTAATGATTTATGCAACCATGTAACTTGCTTCATTTACGTTTGTCTAGTTTGTTGGAAGAGATTGCCGCCTGGAAATAAGCCCGCCAGATTGTATTTGCAATGAAAGTGTTAAATAAATAAATAAATGAAGATTGTTTACAGTACCCTATTCACAAACTGATCTGTTAAAGAGTATCAGCTCGCACACAAGGAATGTCCTTGTTAAATTAATTTTCCGATATCGATATCTTCCACATCTCAGTAGATAAATTGAGGATTTAACTGCTTGATAAACTTTGTAGAAATAACGGAGCCTGTTCACAGGGAAGCATGACTAATATTGTTCCTGATGACATTGTCTTATATTTAGATTATTTTTTCATGTTATTTGATTTCTTTGGTTTAATCTGTATTAAATGTAAAATAAATATATACTATACAATAAGCATATCAAGAAAAAAAAACTGCAAAATTTGTAAAAAATATTATATAAAAAACCTGCTGAGTCGCAGTTTTCTATTCTATTTGGACCTACCATTATTAATAGCACCATCAATCGCGGTTAAGAGGAGTCGACTGTCCTGCCCATTGCACCGGGCGATCAATTTTGTCAAACATCGCCGTGGTTTATTTTGTGTTTTACCTCTGAAATGAAATATGGTACGAAGGTACATAATACGTTCTCCTGCATCTACGAGTAGTGATGGATTTCAAATTGTCTATTTTCTGAGGGGAATCGATCATACGACGCAGAGTGATGATGTTGTTTCCATTTATTTTCGATAATAAGAAAATAAGCTTTGAATTTAAAAAGATATTTGTTTCTCACAAAGAATTTCCGAAACGTAATATTTGTTTTCTACCGTTGATTTCATAAAACGAACACAACATTTTTCAGTTTAGAAAATATGTTAAATTTCTTATTATTATATGAAAAAAAATAGGGTGTTTTGAGCTTTTATGACATTTGAAAAAGTTATCTATTGCATTCAATAAAAGTGTGCCTTAAACATTTGGTTCTCAAAACAATATTATATGATATTCTGAAACATTCTTTTTCTTCATTTCGTGCTCAATTTCGTCGTGGTTTTCTACTAGGCCTGGAATCTTGTGCACCACATGTTTTCATGCTTCCCGGTCCAGAGTCATGTTAAATGCAACATTCAAAGAAAATCCTGTTAACTTCTCTACTTGGTTCTTCCATATTATATGACACCTACATCTAACTCGCTTTTCCTCCATTGTCCGTCGTTAAAAGAACTAAAAAGTGGGAGAGATAAGTTATATATATCGGCTTAAATAAAATACTAAAATTGAAGATGGCAAAGATACAAAAAAGGTCTGAAATTTATTTATTTCAACGTTAAAAGAGCTGAAAAGCAATTACTTTAGAAGTGAGCTTGAGACGCAAAAGAATGACCATTGAAAAATATAGCGGATAGCAAAGTGACTTAAAAAAATAAAATACAATTTCCAGATGGTGTACAGCAAGATCGTAAAAAATTGCAAAGAATAAATAATGTTTTTTATTGTTATATTGAAGATACAAATTTCTGTATTTCTGAAATAAATTGAATGTGGCAAATATTATATATACAACCAAGAGTTTAAATTTAAATGTGCTTACAAGTTAAGAAAATCTTTTAAATTAGATAAAATCCAAGTCATCCCCAGATAGGAAAGCAATATAAATAATGCAACATGCAATTTTCGTATTTAGACAAATGAGTTTTCATCTTATGTTAGACTTGTACGGGAAACTGATTCCGTGAGTTTTCATCTTAGACTTATACGGGAAACTGATTCCGCGAGTTTTCATTATTAGACTTATATGGGAAACTAAGACGTGACATAACATAAGTTAATTGTGTATGTATATTAGTTTAAGAAGATACAGTTGAAAAATATAAAGATTATATATGCAGGTGATTATAACCATCAGAAAAATTATTCTGTTCCTGGGAATTTCCTATGCTTAGAAACTTTTTTGCTTAAAAATATTATATGCTAAGAAATTAAACAAGTTTCTTATCTTATCAACGGTTTCGACTTTAATTTAGTGAAACTCCTTATTAGAATATTTAATTATCAATTACTTTGTAATATCACGAATTCAATTTATCGTTAAGATAACTGTTTCTAACTCGTCATCAGGCGAAAGGCATTTCGGTTGAAGACAACCTCGTTCAATAAATAATATCACACACTAAAGCAGTGTGACTAGTATTTTTGTAAAATTAAATAACGGATTATATAAAAAAACTTAAATACTTTTTATCCTTAAACTAAAATAATAAGAAGAAAAAGTTAATCACAACAAATAATTAAAATTATAAATTCTTATCATTTATATTTTAATTTTTTTTCAACGCTGCTTAGTAACAAACTGTTTGTGGACCAGACGAGGATTATAATTTGAGTACTTAAATGTACTGTATTACACTTTTGTTTATAAAGTATAGCCTGGTGGAGTTATTTCCATGAGGCTATCTCTTCCAACCGTCCAGTTAAAGAGGCTTTTAGTGATACTTAGGCTGGAACCCTTTTTTTTTAATCTGAGTTCCAACGGGAATCAAATCAGCACACCCCGGTTGAAAGACAGGCGTCTTACAAACTATGCCACGGAGGTTGCATAGTACGGCACTAAAATACACGAATATATTTTTGAACATACTCGTTTATTAAGAATATTTTACGCGGAAGTGATAATGAAACGATTACTGATATTCACATTATTTAAAAAAAATCGTATAGCATCTACTCATTAAGTACTCCAACATTATTTTTTGTCATCCTATTTTACCACATTTGAATTTATTCAGTTCTACTAAGCCAGTTTCTCCTTATTGCTATTCTCCAGGGATCAAATCGAAAATGTCAAAAAAATATTTTATTTTCGTCAGATAACTCAAAAATGTTGTAGTACTCAATTCTAAAAGTAAGATTATTGTGATGTCATAAAATATATTTATGCTCTCAGTTGTAATCCGAGAATATTTATTTTCCAGGACATGGCAATACTTTCCACCGATAAAAGTGCTCAGGCGTGGCCGCATTCTCTGAATGTCCCCTAAAGGAAACAAATGTTGGCCAAACAGTTTTCGCTTCAGAGATTTTGCGTACATAAATGTTTATATCCTGGGGTCACATTGAAGTGTGGAGCCAGTATCCTCAAATGGCTATTCTCGTTTAGTACAAACCTTAATAATTGTAACTGTTATGGCAGAATACGGAGTGTTTTATGGTTTTGGTCGATGGGACACAGAAGATGGGTTCTAATAAGCGGTTGTTTAAATTCTAAATCCATTGCAGATATCAAAAAGGTAAAATCAATGTTATCAAGGACTTTTCAATGAAAAAAATATATTTGTAAGATCTTAACATTACTTTCGTTTTAAATTCAATCAAACAAACTCATCTGTTATGTCATTTCACTTGCCATTGACGCGATTTTTTACTGTGTCTAAATCACTCTGCGGAATAAAGACAATCTAATACGGAAACAGCTCTTTATTTACATTACGAACCTTTTTTGGTAAAGTTTACGTGTATTTAGAGAGCTTTCTGCTTTTCTGCCCCTTTTATGATTAACAGGCACTCTCATGCACTTGGAAGAACAATCCAAATATCTTCAAGAATAATTTTAATGCAAATAATTACATCACCGCTCGTGAGTCACTCTAAACTGCAAAATGTCTCTTTAAAAGTATTATTCCAGTATGCTTGGGTTTTCTGAAAGTCTACTGTTGTTCTTATATTTAGGTCTAACAAATGTCGTCAAGAATTATTCTCTTCAAAATGTTCATCTGATCACTGATTAGGTCATTTGAAATAGCAAAATGTCTCTTTTTAGTGTAATAATATCTTAGTTATCTGAAATTCTACTGTGTATCAAATTTACTAGAATTATCACCTCATAAAGTCGCTCTCGACTGCAAAATTACTCTTTTGAATTATAAATATATGTTAATTATCAAAATTTCTACTGTGGTTAAAAAAATTTACGTTCATAAAAATGCCTTCATGGATGATTATTGTCCAAATTATCACCTCACTACTCCTAAGGTTGCTTTAAACTGCAAAATGACTTCAAAAGTGTAAGTATATTTTTGGTGTTTGAAAATCTACTGTGGTTCAATTTTTTTAGTTGTTTAAATATTCTCAGATGAAAATCAATATTTTCTTTTAGTAAATTTAGAAGAAAAAACGAATTGAATAAGCTTGTTTAGACTTATTTAAGATAGAAAAACTGTTTATGATAATAAAGTTATGAGGCATAGAAATTAAAATATTTTCATATACTCGTACATGTCCGTCATTTTTCCGTAGAAAATACCAATAGAAAACAATGTATTTCCATCCTCTAGACTCTAGAGAATCTCGGAATGTTACCAGACCTTTTGTAAAGGCTTGGAGCTGAGGAAAACATTTACCCAACAGACTTTTGAGGGAATGCGATTGAGCTATAAATAAGGAATTCCGAGATTATTCTTTACATTAAATGTTGACATCCAACGAAAAACTACTCATTTGAGGATTCTTTTAATTTCATGTTACAAAAGTAACGATAGACTTAATTAATATTTACTGCCATACTTTTTCCTTTTTTTCGGCTTGTCATCTATAGGGATATTGGATTTTTTTATTGTTATAAACGTATAGGAATTTGAATAGACAGAGATTGATAGCATTCAAATTTTGTTAGGGAAAGGCGGAAGTATTCGGAGGAAACATTTATAGATTCTTTAATACTTCTTTACTAAGAATGTCTGGTTGAGAAATAAGGGTGAATAAAAAAAGAATATTCAAGTGTCGCATTCTCAAGGCCACACTCGCAAAGTGGATTTTGAGAAACATGAAAGATAACGATATTTTCTATCTACATATTTATATTTAGTCTCCTATATGTTGGTCTAATAATATATCATATAATAATTGTTCTCCCGTTGTGGGACGTACCTATGGACTCACGTTACTGTTGAAACTTCACTATAACCCGAGCGGTATCCGGCGTGCACTCAAACAAACAAATTCTGAAGATGAAAAATGCGGCGTTGTCGAAACGTCAGCACCATAAGCCAAACCACACGGGGAAAAAATGCGCAACTGATAAAATCTTATTAAAAAAATAATAATAACCAATAAATTATCAAAATATATAACTTTCTTTAAAAAGATATTTCTCAAGGCAAAATATAAATTTATCATTGATTTATTATGCAAATAGCCAATTTTTTTTAACATTTGTGTGACATTAAGGTCTGCCTTTTCTGTTTATTATTATCTTAAACCCATTGTCCTGAATCTAATAGCTTATGAGGCTTCATATAACTGATTTATGATCGAATACAAAAATATCAAACGTTTCTTTCAACACTTTATTTAACAGTTTATTGAAATTTTTCGACTAAATTATTCAAAGTTTAATGCTATTCCAATAAATTCACCGACTTGTGTATTCAAAATTCTACCCTGTGGTATTCTTAAATTCCATCTCATATTTTTGTACGTTTTCACATTGTGACATTTTTGGTATAATATGACGATCAACAAATGTTATGTTTTGTAAAAGCTGTAATATATTGGAACATAACATACTTATATAAAACATTGCATAACAAAAATATTTCTAGTTACAATATGTACATAAATAATTTAATTCGCACTTTTGAGTAACTTGAGTATCATACGAGTATCTCAAGAATACTTGTGGAATTCTACTTACTTGTTGAATTGTAGTTACACTTGCGTTGTTTACAGTACAACCTGGCGGACTTATTGCCATATGGAAATCTCATTCAACCTATCAAAAAGATGTTCAAGTGGCTTTAAGTGAAAACCAGACTGAATAATTTTTAAAAATATCTGGTTTCGAGCAGGATTTAAACCCACAACATCCAGGTTGGGAGACAGGCGTCTTAACAACTTAGTCATAGAATTCGGATTAAAGAAAAAAGTCTTCTAGATTTATGTTAACCCTTTAGGGCCTTGTGTTTCGCATAGAAGGATGTTGGTTGTTTGAATAAAAGTCGTCGAGATCGGAATAAGTAAAGAGAAAGTTTATTGTAAGCGTCTGTATTTATAATGTATAGAACGGCACAGAACATGTCGCTGTCTTGCTTCCGCTGGACACATGTTTATTGTTGCACGTTCTATATACATTTCATACTACGGTCTGCAGGAGAGGCAAGAGATATATCGGTGTCTCGCTCTTCGCTACTAGTGAGTTCAATGACCGCGCGGGCGACCTTCGCTCGGCGCCGTCTCGCACTCGCCACTTGCGAGTTCAATGACCGCGTGTGCAAGGATCGTCTTAGTGGATTCAGTGACCGCACGCACGGTCGCTACAACCCTTTCAGACCCGAAGAAAAAAATAATTTTATTTTGAAAAAAAATTTTTTTTCTATTTCATTTATCTATAATATTGCTAGAATAAATTAAATAAAAAATCTTAAAAACTTGGTTTTCCGGAAAGCCACCCACACGATCTTGTGGATCAGGACTATGCTCATATAAAGTAATAAAGAACAAATCATTTTAAAATAGATTTATTATCAGAAAACAACATGCGTATTAATTAACACTAAGTAAACCTAATTATAAACAATCTCGACACATTAAAAAAGTTACAATAATAGTGGATACTTAATACAAACTAATTAACCAATAACTATGAAAAAATATACGTTTTAATGAAAAAAAAAATAAGACTAGACTAAACTGATAAAGAGGGGAAGGATTTCAAAATTATTCTTTGTGGATTTTTTGTAACATTGTTCTCACCGAGAAAGATATAAATAAACTTTGCATTTTTCACAAATAATTTTCGTGCGGGATTTACAATTTTCCAATCTACAAATCCGAGGAATAGTTATTGTATCATCAAAGATTGGAATATGATCATAACCGTCGGAACGTACATCAATAGCGGGTAATTTCGCCGGTCTGTACTGCTTTTAAGCATTTGGATCTTCTTCGTCGGGGAGTATTTCTTCTGCCACCTTTCTTTTCTTTTGTCCAGGGTTTCAATTAAACCTTCACCTGTTTGTAGCCGAAAAGCTAGTAAATTGAGCCGTTTTCTTTTTGACACAAGCTTAGTGCGACAATCTTCCCGACACTGTATCCAGTTATTTACTAATAACAAATCCATAAAGTGGATAATTGATTTTAAAGTCCACTTCTTTGTTTTAATCCACGTTCGGTAGCACTCCATTTGTTGGTCAAGAATATCAACGCAACTGATTTATTATAGTATTTGATTACTTTAGGTGCTGGAATATTGACATAGGACTTGAAGGGTTTACTCCATCTTTTAACAGTTAAAATTGATTCTACTTTGCAACAATTTGAAGCCATGGTGACAGTTTTACTATATTTCCACTTCACAACAATGGCATTGTCAGAGACTTGCTGCTGGTAATGCCCTTAATTCATCTTTTTTTCGGGTTTCATAGATAAACCTTTCAATTGATTTGCCATTATTGTACCTTTGCCATGTAAATGTAACTCTGTCAATTTATCGATCAATGAAAGTGTTGTGAAATACC
Organism: Odontocerum albicorne; assembly: GCA_949825065.1. Taxonomy (NCBI): domain Eukaryota; kingdom Metazoa; phylum Arthropoda; class Insecta; order Trichoptera; family Odontoceridae; genus Odontocerum; species Odontocerum albicorne. Next base: position 15,355,062 of record OX463850.1, read on the forward strand.
GATCGAAGTAAATACAACTGTTGGGAGGTAAGGTTTGCGCTAATCATAAAACTACACCTAGTCCAATATCCATTTCTCTCTCTGGAAGAGTTGTGCTTGGCCCTTGGTAAATCTCAAATTTAATAAAAGATGTAATTAAAGTCAAAGAGATAATAAATATCTACTACAAATATATTTAAAATACATTGTTAATAACAGTGCATATTCTGTAAGAAAGAAAAAAATGAATGTAACAATAATAATAAAAACAATAAAAATTAAAACGACGTATTGACACGAAGTTAAACCCGATGCGTACGTTTGTGCGAGTGCCACTTTCAACTGTAATAAATGTCACTGTAACAAATATTAATTAAAATAGACAGTGCGAACTTATAAGTCAATTATTACTTATTACTCATTACATACAATGGTGTGCCGAGTTCAATAAGGGTAAAGGTAGGAAAACCATTTAGACAGTCGATCGCAGCGTGGTTGTTATTGCGACAGGAGTTTGAGTACTTGGGCTTTCAGGATGAATGACGAGTGGAAAGTATTTGTGTGAGCTCGTGAGTGTGGGTTTCTTCTTGTTGTTTTAATTTTGTTTGTTTTTGTATTTGTGTTTCTGTGTATTTTTTGTTTTAATTTTTATTTTTATTCTTATGATTGCGTGCGGTATATTGTGGGATGAATATTTTTGGTCTTTCTGGAGTGATGATGTGTGAGGAGTTGAATTTCGCAAGATGTTTCCAGCTGTAGTTGAGTGTCACTGTTTGTCAGGTTGATGAGAGCGTGCAACGGGGTTTTGTTTTTGTGTAATCAAAAATCGGAAAGAAGTATCGATTTATTTTTTCATGCTAAATATCCTCAGTGAGATACAGGTAAAAGTCTAGTTTAGTGGGGATACGACAAATGAAAGGCAACAAAATCAGATCCATTAAAATTGTATCTCTAAATCAAATTACCTGTTGTTCTTTCGCAAATTGTGTATATTTCTTGTCACGTGTTATAATAAATAAATAAATTATTTAACTATGATAAAAATAAAGCTTATGCAGGATAAGGATTCAAAAACAATTTTTAATTAAAATTTACCTGTTGTAGGCCTACTTCCACGTTGCTCCGCTATTTCGATGATAGATAATGATGACTCTAGCGGTAGAATTAGTAAACTATGTATACACCGTCTCAAATGCAATCCGTACGATCGTTATGTGCCGGCACTGCGAAAATCGTAGTTTGGTTGATTTAAACATGATCGTATAAGTCTGGTTTGAAAAGGTTAAAAGAAGAATGTAAAATAATCTTGAGATGCTTGACCACGTTGAGAAAATGAGTTGAGAAATTCTCGTAAAACAAATATAAACAAATGTGTCTGTAATGAACGGAGATCGAGAAACAGGTAGACCAAAAAAAAGTGAAAGTAGACAGTAAGAGAAATATAAACTAAAGGAAAGGCATGAATTTTGAAAACATAAGAGCATGTATGACAAAACATATTATTGTATGCATCATTAGAAAGTCGTGAAGATCTGTATTATCTGCCTACTTCAAAAGATATATGACTTTATGATAGGTATGTAAATATTCATGCATTTTTATTGCCACGTCACAAACTTCTCTCGAGGTATTCTTAAATTCTATATTGAACATGGACCTCCATCAATGCCCTCCACAGATCCGTGCATTATATATATTTTTTCAAATTCTTTCCGGCTACCTACCGAATGCCATTAAATGTTTATAACTGAATCGTGCCAATACTTCTCTTTCCAGTTGAAAACCTGTATCCAAGAACCTTAGATATCTAAAAAGTGTCCGTTTCATTTTGACATTTTTAACTGGCAACCCTTTTCTTGCTAGTTACTCGGACCCACGAAATGCGCAAGTTCAATGATTCAACAAAGAAAATTAAATTAATAACTTATCTAACAACTTTTTTCTCTTTTAACAGGTAATGTTCTTTGAATACCACATCTCGCAGACTCGTATAGAAGATAAAAAATACCTTTAACATGAGTACACAGTAAGTTTTCAATAAGATTTGTATTAATATAAATAGCTACTGATTTTATCAGTAACACTGAATTTAATAAAAATAGCTGCTGATTTTATCAGTAACACTGCATTTCATAAAAATAGCTGCTGATTTTATCAGTAACACTGGATTTAATAAAAATAGCTGCTGATTTTATCAGTAACACTGGATTTAATAAAAATACACTTGGATCAACTGCAAAATATTTAGTGATATGTTATATAATCAATCTCAGAAAATATGATTACATTACAAGATATCGTAAAAAGCTAAGTTGGCTTGATATAAAAAATTCGCTATTATTTAACATCCTTAACTGTCTCGCTGCCCCTGCATATCTCAACGAAAATGTTCAGCATCTGTCCGATCGTGGATTTACGCTCTTTTCGAGTAGAGATTATGTTTTGACGTTTTCAGTTTGTCGATTTTCCTACTCTTCACATCGTCTTTTACTGATCGTGCCGTGAGAAACTGGAACCAGCTACCAACTGCTGTACAACTTGCATCCTCTTTCCTTTGCTTCAAAAAGTGACTTAAAATAATGACGTATTGTATTGGTACCTGGTGGGATTATTGCCATGTGACAATCTCTTCCAACCTACTAGAAAGATGTTCAAGAGGCCTTATGGGAAAACCAGACTCAAGTCCTTTTTAAAAATCTGAGTTCCAGCGGTATTTGAACCAGCAACCTCCGTGCTGGGAGACAGGCGTCTTACTAACTTGACCACGGAGGTCGCCTCTTTATTGAAGTGTGTGTTTTCCTATTCCACATTCCATTTTGCTTTCCTCATCCCTTTTCTCAACATATGTCAAAGAAAAAAAATAATGTAAAGAATGACTTAGGCCATGTCTTTTTTAAACTTTGACTTCACTTTGAGTTCAATACGCGAGGACTGATGGGTGAAAAATAGAGAAAATATTTACAAATCTTTAAATAGATTGTATAATATGATAAAAATAGTAATTTATAGCAGTTTGCATCTTTTATGTATACTTTTATTCCTTCGTTGCAAGTTCAATTTCTAATATCGTAATGGTTGATTCATATACTCTATGGTTTATGCATTATCTATTCGCATGATACTATGTGCATATCTGCTTCATTAAAATGGGCATGTTGAATAGCGTGACCGGGAATAGTATAATTTTGATAGACTGCATTATTTTCGACTCCATAAATACAGCCCTTTAATTTCGAACTCCATAAGTAAGCTCGTAACTTGTAGTTTGAAACGTACGCAGAAAAATAATAATTAACTTTTAAATATTTCGAAAGCGTTGTTGGATTCTAATTTGTTACTAAAGAACGCTGTCTATTTTTTTTTTATTTTACTTTAATTTTAGTATTTAATATTTTAATATTTAATGGGTCCTATTGTCGAGAAATATCAATTTAAAATGTATTAAATTCATGCCCTGGTTTCCTTTATACATAAGTCATAAAGCATATTTATATCCCGAACCTTAATTTTCCGAAGCCAAAGCTTTAAGTGTTAAGAGTAAAATGTCAGCAGTTGGAAAAATTTAGGGGTTTTTCAAGAATTTCTTTTGAATTTTTAGGTTCTTATGGTATTGTATGTTCAATTTATGTTTGCAAATTATGTAAATATTTTTCCTCAATATATAGAATAAAAACTATTTAACAATGAATTAAAATAACAAAGAGCAAATTAAAATGAAATATATAAAACATACGTAATCGTTCATACTGATCGTATAATCACGCAATTTCCCTGTCGGGTGCCATACTTTTCTAAGTCGAAACACATCCTTAACCTCGTCCATATCCATAAATCTTCTCATACAACCTCTATGATTTCTCTGATTTTCTGCTTTTCTTTCTTTCACAAATATCATTCATTTGATCCAACCATACTTTATTTGGTCTTCCTCTCATACGCGTTCCACTTACAGCTTCACTGAATATCTGTTTTGTTAGTCTTTCATGATTCATTCGTTATACATGCCCAAACCATCTCAATGTAATCTTATTCATCTTACTTTACACATCAGCCTTTACTTCACATTCATCCCTTATCACTGCATACCTTATTCTTCATACATTGTCACTCCTTCTCAATGCACGCATTTCTTAAGCATTTATTCGGCTCCTCTTATCATTGATGCGTTTCCTTTTAGTTTCTGGTCGAAATTCAGCTATGGGTATTTCCTTTTTCCTCAATCCCTGGTGAACTCTTCTGACTTTACCTAATATAGTCCTAGACTATCTTACACAATCTTTATACTTGTTTCCTCCAACTCTTTTTGGGTTGACTGGTCTTCTTCTTGGGTTGCCTTTGGCCTACCTTGATATGAAAGAGGATTGATAGTTAAGTGTGTATTATAATCATATCAGTCATTTCATTTTATTTTTTTTTATTTCTCTAATTGGTACATTTTCTCCCGTAACAGTATCTTTAAGCTAATCTTCGTTAAAAATGTCACACAGGAAAAGTTCTAAATGTGACAACGAAACGTTAATTATATTGACAGTTTTATAAGTAATGTTAATTTTATTCGCACCCTCAAACGAGCTTTGATTTCAGTTTCGCTCGAAGTAATTTTCACCTTTTTCCATTGTACGAATAAGATTTTTCCTACGTCTTCCGAAAGCTCATAACTAATGATATATACGCGACCTTTTCAATATCAATTTCGGTACCGATTTATTAAATCCAGAGCTTAACTTTGAAATATATCTATTTGAAAATCTCTTCTGTGCCAACAGAACTGTAAACGTCTCATCCCCTCTCATTTTATTATATCTTGTCTTATGAAAAAAAGATAAGGATCGTGATATTTTCTATTGTTTAATTCGAATCGGTTAGTAAGTGGGCCATTTTGTTAATCTCATAACATTTTAACAGAGGAAATTATCGATATTTTAATACCAGTGTTAAATAACAAAATATTCATACCAATATTTAGAGACGACTGTGTCATATATCTTCCCGCCAGTTTTATTATCTGGTAAGGAAAGTTTGTTGAAAAGTCGTCTTGAAAGCCTGACAATACCGATACGGACCGGAAGAGCTGATCCGCTTGATGTAAGCCCAGACTAGACTACGATTTTACGTTATTTTTCTTCTTCAACTATCAATATGTGTCCACTCACTGTTCAGCGAATTTATATTTTCTCACGTAACACCATTGTCGCCATCATTCATTGCGATCTTCGGTAAAACGTAGATTTTCATAGTGAACTTAAAAAGTAGTTAAAAATAAAAAGTAGAACAATAATAATGTTAAAATAGTATTCTTGGCACGTAATGATGATAAAAGCTTGTGTTATGTCAACAAATGTTTTCAAGAATAGACGATGAACATTGAATCGTAAATAGCATTATCATAAACAAGGGAAAAAATAATAGGTATTATTGCACTTGAAGGTTTTTTATGCAGCCAAACATGTTCAAGTATTTGATGGTTTAAGATAAAAGTTTGCAAGTATTTTTTTAAATGCACTTTGTTATTATAAACGAAGTGTGTGAAGATTTCCTAAGTAAAAAAGATGTATGATATTCTTCATCATACTCGTACTTTCAACTTAAAAATATAAACACATCTTCAACAACCTACCGTCTTTTTGTATTCAATAATTCTTGTATAAATTTTGCGTGACGATTAAAATGTTGGAAGCTTTGAGTTTTCACAAAGGCGTATTGAGTCGCCTTGACCTCAATAGGACACAGATCTGTAAAAGCTCGTACACTTTTCTATTATATCGCAGAACTTTTCCATAAACGGAATATGCCTGTTGGGTAAAACTCAACAGATGGTAATAAAAAGCTCATTTCCATAAATTCAGTTTTATTAGGTGTTAGCATTGGCATTCTGAAACAAATTTGAACAAAAAATTGCAATATACGAGTAGTATAAGGGTGTTTTTAAAAATACCCCGTACAGCTTTATTCAAGATTCTGCTTACACAAATTAAGAAAGGAAGAACGCTTCTAACTTTCTTCATGGTTTGAAAGTCACTTACAATGAGAGTCGAAGGAATATATTTTAGTTTGTGTTCTTTTTTTTCTTGATTCGCATGGTACCTAATTCATGATTTGGACATGTTAAAGAGCACGACCGGGAGTTTATATTATATTTGACCACGGTAATCGAGCCTTCAAAAATCACTATAGCAGACAAGTAACTCATAGTTCACCATCGCACATGTTGAAAATACTACAGGACGTGGAAAGGCAATACCACTCCCATTCGTCTAGCGCGTGAGTACTGTTACCAGACGAACTCTGTTACCGTATTGGTACCTTTTTTATTATTATTCTTAGTACTCGTAATATCGGTTATCGAACGTGAAACCTTCAGGTAAAGTACAACTATTTACCAACTAAACAACTAAAGTCGACACAAAAAATATTTGTATACTTAACTATGGGATATTATTTTATATATTTTTTTTCTTATTGTCTCATGAATTAAAGAAACGCAATAAAAAATGTTTTGTTCTTTAACAATCAAAATTTTATTTACGCGATTGGTTGGTCTATTCAATAAATCGTTTTTTGTCATACTAAACCAATAAGCATACCGTTATGAGAAGAACGGTACAAAATCACCCAGTTGAAAAAATAGTTTTTTATATTTTCAGTATGAAAGTAAAGGCTTTAAATTCGATATATCATATGTTAAAGTGACTGAAATACGAATTGTTAATATTTTATGAAAAAAAAAATTAAATAATAGCTTTCTTACATTCATGTTTTTTTATTTATATGCATGTGGTTGTGCTATATACTCGTATTTTGATTAGATATTGTGTTTTTTTCTTCGCGTATACGTAACTAATATTTGTGTTAATATTTTTTTGCACTTGAAAAATTTTAACTATTTTTATTAAAACAGTTTAGTTTGACACATAAAAAGCTCACTTTTTAGACTATAAACCTTTGTGAGAGTGTATTGTCATAAATTTGTGAGGTATTTTGTTTTCATTAGATTCATAATTCTATCCAAAAGCTTCTCAGCTGCGTTGTAAATATTATAATCGTTTACTTGGGTATTTAGTACTGAATTATTATGAATGAGCTAAGTGGAATATGTGGACTTTAGCTTTGAACGTAGTTATTTTATCCAATTATTTATAAATATACAAATTATAGTTGGATTGGACCAACGTGTTGATTGTTTCTTTCTCAATAAATCAGCATTTCTCCGAAGGAAAATGAGCTGCCCACACATGCACTTCCTGGCGCCTAGAATTTTCAATATATTCCCTTGATAGAGTGGGGATTTTTATAATGTCACGTCTTCAAAGTTTAAAAAAGATGTGAAAATGTGGCTTTTCAACAGTCGAAAAGTGAGAATTTTTTTGGATGTGTTCACATAAACAGATGAGTGAATGACTGATGCGAGTCTAGACCGTGTGGTGAGGAACTGTTCGGCATGATTTGTTGTGGTGATTGAGAGTATGTCGCTGTTGGGTTTTGTGATTTGAGTTTATATAAATATGTAAAATGCAGAGCGTGAATATTTCAACTTAAATATTTAAATATTAAAGACAAATTTGTATTTTTTTCTCAAAGGAATGCGATCATAGGCTTTGCTTAGAAAATAAGTTATCTTTGTCGACAAAATTACGGGCTTTTATCATTGTTTTGTAGTTTTACTGTGTGGTTTGCCTTTATATTGAACATGAAAATGTGCTGCATTGTGGAAATTTATGTCCGTATGAGAATCGTACGTTAATATTTTAGTAACCCAAGAAATACTTAATAAAATCTCAAGTTTGTTATATATTTCTTATAAACTTTCGTGAAATAGTTCCCACGTTGCTGTGTTTTTAATTGATCAAGGATTTTTAAATGTTAATTAAGGTATTGTCAACTTAATAAATATCTATTTAAAACCCTTTTTACCTCAAAAATATGCAAATTTAATCAAAAGAAGAAAACGTGTTATTATTCAAATACACAACGTTAATTCCATTCCCGTTCAAGCATAATATTATCTAGTTTGTGGGTGGTTTATAAGGACAATATATCCAAATCTAATCCGCCTTGTGAGTAGTAAATTTGCTGATTCAGATTGGGTAATATTACAAGACATGTTTGGGCAAGGCTTATCTTATTTATTACACAAGCGTTTGCTCAACTCTGTGTAGAAAAAGTAATGAACCGAAAAAACTTTGGGCTCGAAGCTTGTCGAATTATCCCTTATACTGAATTTCAGGCAAACCCTCACTTTGAAAAATAGGATAGAATTATATCTTGAGTGTAAGATGTTGCGTGCTTCATCTCGTTATATTTAATTTAATTTTTTACTGAGACGTATCATTGATGAGCTTCTTCACGCTTTTACTTATGAATACTTGGAAAATAAACATCTTTTCACATTACGTTTTTTTTTCGCACATCGGTGTGTAATTAAATCATTTTGTTAGAAAGGTTTTTTGCCATTTTCAAAAATCGGAAAATTACATTCTTGTAATTATTTTTCTGGTGCAAAATTTAAAACCTTTTTTAACACGATTTAAATAAATAAATAAATAAATAAATATTAGGTTTATTGACAGCAACATAGTATGTACAAGATCAAATCTGAGTAACATTTCTAAAAACACATAAATTGCAGACAATACATCAGACGCAGAAGCTATCAAAAGGTCTGGGCTCATCTAATAGCATCCCCTCGGCCAAAATACACCCCACCAATATAGGGCGAACCCAGCCACGGGGACACCAGATGTTTTTCAGCCCACACCCTTAGACACGTAGAAACAGGAATATATACAAAAAAATAAACACAGAAAATAAATATAGTAGATGACAAAAAAAGAAAAACAGAAAAAAACACATTCAAGAGACAGTACACCAAAAGGTCCGGGCTCATCCCACAAACATTCCCACGGCCGAGATACACCCCACCAATGTAGGGCGAACCCGACCGCAAGGGCATCAGGGGGCTTCCATCCCACACCCCCGCATATCTAGATTAAAGAATAAATATAATAAAAAAGAAAAAAGAAAAAAACAAAAACGTATGGCAGAAAACAAAATAGAAAGTAAACCCACATATACCACCTCAGGTTAACCGTCAGCAAGAACGAGGAAAAAAAAGAAAAAAAAAGAAGAGAAAAGCCTCAAAGGAGTCCAAATTTTACATAATGACAAATGTGAAGTAAGATAGTTGAGACAACATTGAAATAGTTAGGCAGTAATACATTGAAATAGATAAGCAGTTTTAAAAGAATTAATGAGGAAATGACGCACAAACATGTATGCACAATCCTCGATTCACCACCAGCGAAAAGAGAGAAAAGAAAGAATTTTTAATATTATTACATTGCTTGGCTCCTTCCGAAGTGTTTCATCACATGTTCCATTTTTATTAAATCTAATTAAGTTACAGATTTTGATTAAATTTATAGATTTTTTTATTTTCAATGCTATCAACAATTTTCTCTGATAGTGAATCTAGAATTATAAAAAAAATCAAAAGCGTTAAAATATTTGGTTAATATAACAAACTTTTTTTATAGTGTTATTACTATATGTTAACATAATTCTCTTTATATATTGAAATAACCTTTACTAATTAAAGAGTTTAAAAACACTCGATTTCGTCTATAACTTCTATGCTATAATTTAAAAAAAGTCGTTCAAACTTTTTTCATAATATTTTAGCATTGAGCTTAAAACAGGCGTAAAACTTTAAAAATATAACACTCAACTATACACATTAATAATGTTTTCATTATTTCAAAAATTTCGCCATTCCCCTTAGACGTACAAGTTTCACTTCTTTTGGCCAAACTCGTTGTTTTGGTGCTTAGTTCGCCACTTATGGAAACTTGCGGAAACTTCTGCAGTAGACAGTTGATTTATTTCGGCTTATTTCCACTCCTGTCATCTCTCTTCATACACGTTACGATCTCCAGAAGGAGCTTATCCACGTTGCCCATTGAGAGCCATTCCATTCAAACAGTTCTGATTTGTATACGTTTAGCCGTCGTCTTTGAAACCTTCGATTTGGACAGTGTTTGCTAAATGGACTTCGTTGATATCTTGAAACTAATCTCAGGCGGTTATAACTTAAATCACCGTTACAAAATAGGCATGAAAATCTCTGCCAAAAATGTTTTTAATCCTTGATCTCTCTCCTATGGCCGTTCTAATGGAATAGGCCTACGGCAACTAGTAAGGTGTGATTTTATATTACCGATAAAAACTAAATAAAGCCATTCCTTTTTTTATATTACTGATATTATTTCAGGTATAATATACACACCATTGCGCTATTTCCTTGTCAGAGTAGGTATAGACGACAAAGCGTTAGCCTTTTTTTAACTTGACACACATCTTTTGCCTATTATACATCCATAAACCTTCTCATACAACTCTTACGATTTCTTTGACTTTCTTCGTTTCCTTCTTTCAAAGTATCATTCACTTGATTCAACCATACTTTCCGTGGTTTATGTAAACCACCCTTTCCCCGCAAATTTGCACTTTATATTTATTTAATTAGTTTTTTTCATTTATTTGTTCTACATGCATAAATCATCTTAGAGTGCTTTTATTCATCTTACTCGACACATCAACCTTGAGTTTACACTCATCCCTAATCACTTCATCCGTATTTTGTCATACATTGACACCCTATTTATTCTTCTCACTGTCACAGCATTAGCTCAACTACAAATATCGTTTTAACATATAGTTTTATCATATACAAATGATAAAATGTTGTAATACATAGGTTATTAAAAAAAAATGGGATTCTTTTTAGTGAATACTAGCTACCGTTGTATAATTTACTGACCTTAATTTGGACATACATGTCTTATTATACAATTTTCGTGACTTCCTTTTATAAGATGCTTTTCTCCCAACCCAAATTTAGTGAGTCCAATTCTCGTTGAAACTCAGATAAAAAAATATAAAGAATTCACGTCTGGTTTTCACTTAAGGCCTCTTTAACATCTCTATTTGATTGGAAGATATTATTATGTAACTATTAATCCTACTGATTTTACGGTACTTAATAAAAAAAATTTAATAGAAGACACTAAAATAATATTTTGAACATACATTTCGTAGTAATTTATTAAGAAGTGTGTAGAATAAATAGGATTAAATTGCGAAAGGTAAAATATTTTTCATAAAAAGATAAAAATGTTATTTTAGACATTCATTATTATTTAATTTAAGTAATCCTGTCTAATTTTCACTTGAGGCATCTACACATCTTTCTGGTTGGTTGGAAGAGGTTACCTCATGGCAATAAGCTCACCAGGCTATACTGTAAATGGAAATTTGATACAGTAAAAAAACCAAATATGTAAATTGTTGGTTCTAAATAGAAATAAAATCATTCTAAATCTGATATAATTTATATTTCAAAACATTATTTTATTATCTTTTGTTATTTTGAATTCAAATCCTGCGTGGATAATAAAGGTTATAATACTTATAGAAGTTCATAGCCCTTTAAAATTTGCCCACATCGTATTATGTTAAAGAGGTCATCTGAAAACCCCGAAACCACTTATTTGCGCCTGCTTAAGCAGTAACTGAAGGAAATAGAACTTTGTTTTTGAATATAAGCATCTTACTAACTCTAAGGTGATTTATACTAGTCGTTACCTTCTTTAACAGTATTCCTTAAACTGTTAAAAGATGAATCTAGAAATATATTTTGAATTATAAATATAATTAGTTCAATTAGCTTTTATAATTGTGTTACACTAAATATACTAGATAGCAAATACAATTTAAATATTTTCGACAAAAGAACTTTTCAATTCACCTGTTTATGCAGTCATATGGTACTCAACACATAACTAGTATTAACAATATATTGAACACGCGGTCGGAGAATAACATTGTCTTTGGCACCATTAATCGGGCTTACGCACAGATCTCCCAGTTTTCATTACATTTGTTGGCAATACTATCTCACGTCAAGGTGCAATAATACTCGCACACGTATAATTTAAGTAATGTTACCAGACAAACTTCGGGATACTCTTTTTTGTGCCCCATTGGAATCAAACCCGAAATCCCTAGGAAATTCAACGTTGCACCAACTTCGCCGCGCAGGTAATCATTATCATTAACCTATACCTGGTCATAATACCATACTAATCTACTCAAACTGGTGAAACCTTATCCAATGAATAAAATATTTTACTTTCTTCACTTTGTATCTCGATCCCGTGTTTCAACGTGATAATTTAGATTTTATTTGAATTTCGGTCTCGTGTTTTCATGTGTTCAATACATCTTCTAAAAAAATACATATTACTGACATCTAGCAAATATTTTTGTCAACAATTCAACCTTTAAACCAGGACTGGCCAACCCACGGCCCGTGGTCATATATGACGAATTATGTTTTTTTTTTAATTATCATACTAATACATTTACGAATTAATACCTTAGTATCATAAGTCATTATATTACCATACAAATTTATTTTGTTGTCGGTTCAGTAGATTTTTTCTCTTAATATCTAGTTGTAGTATCTTTTTTATTTTTTTTATTCAGATTTACACTGATTGAGCACTTTCTGTGTACCTCTGCCTCCAAATAAAAAAAATGGTACGAATTTCGTTGTAAAGCCAGATATCGAAAAAAATATTGGAATAAAATTTTCAAGTATTCTTATTTATGAGCGGCTCTCGAAAAATGTTAGATCGTCAATGCGGTGCACTTTGAGTTGGCCAGCCCCGCTTTATAATAAAGTATTCTGATTTATTGAATGGATAATACGCTAGACAATGAAAAGAAGCGTGAATTGATTAATGTTGGAGATTCTGACCTCGCGTCATTAATGTGTAGTTAATTGTCAAATGTTTAAGATTTTGATAAATGAATCTGGAGGTCAACTACAATCTCCGGGATGAATGAGAAATTTGCAAGATCCTCTAAACAGGTTTTTTAAGAACATGTCTTAGTATGTGTGGATATATATTCCTTTAACTGATAAAAAGGAAAAAAAAACCCTGCAAGGTACGAGTATGTGTTAAACACAAGAAGAGAAATTAAATATAAAGTACAAAGTATGAGTAGAAGGCGTGTGAGAAGAAGACTAAGAAAAGTATGCTTGGATCAAGAAAATTATATTCTGAAACGTAGTCGGAGAAATCCTGGAAGTTGTATATGTAGATATATCAGTGGCTCAAGATGTGTTTCGAAACAGGAAAGTATGGCGCTCTGTCCTATCTCTGTACCCCGATAGAGTGTGTATGTATTATATGTAGTTTAAACATATACAAAGTGTCATTACAATATTTATAAAATTAACTTAGATATAGTAATTTCAGTAAACCCTTCACAAAAATCAGAATTCTTCAAAAACAAGTTGTGCACCGGGAAAGATTATAATGATTTTGACCGGGTCTTAAAGTTTTAACAAATGGGTTTTTATTAATGAATGGTTGCTAAACACGAATGAAAATTAGATGCAATTTAAAACAAAAAAAAAATTGAAAGGCACGTGTTAATATTTATTTATTTTATCCACGGTCGACACCGCCTTCAAAATGTATCACATATTTTTAAACAATCAACTAACGATAATAAAAGTTATAAAAAATAAATATTGTTTAGAATATTGCATCATACATGTTAGATTTAAGACTTCTTACCTTATATTTATCCTGCTTTTCACCTTTTTATAGCGCTTGCTTTGTAGTCTCGATATACTCGTACATTGTAATATATTTTTTGTATTTATTTCATCTTCGCGTCTTATTAAATTTCCTATGAATATTATGTTCATTCAATTAAAATAAAAACAATTAAGAAAAATTTTAAACTTAACTTTTAAGGTAATACACGTTTTATATATTTGTATGTAATTTGACAAAATGCGTGGAAAATAGTGAAAAATATTCATGAAAATGAAAATAAAGTTGTAAAATTTAATTTAACTTTAAAAAAAATCCGTGACGGATGCTACATAAACTAAATACAATTTAATGAGCTAACATACAAAAATGTGTCACGTCTGGTATCAAAAAAATTCTACGAGGCCTCTGAAATATTTCAACTTCTCTATTTTATTTCACGTTTTTCATTTATTTACAATTAAATTTTTTTTTTCAATTCATGTAATTAATTAGTTTATGATGCAAGATATTATTTGACATATTCTTTTTTGTATATTGGCTATCCCTGATCTGACCTTAAAGGGTTGTTGTATTACACGCGTATTGTATATAACATGTGCATTACATACAATACAATCTACATATTTTATTTTCAATCTCTCCCAACCAACCATGTTTTTTTCCTCTGTTTCTTATCGCCATCCTTTTCTCGGTAAGAAGGATGGCGATAAGATTTGGGAAACTATGAAAATTAAATCCACTGAAAAAACGACACAATCCCTTGCTATCCAGTTTTCTGTCTGGGTGTAGTATCACTACAGCTCTCATTGAGATAACTTTTAATATCAGGCGGACTATGGACAGTGGGCTTAATATCAGGCGGACTATGGACAGTGACACTCCTCACAGTGCTGGATTAGGAGTGCTTTCGATTCAGTTGATTTTGACTTGCTCATTGAATATATTAAACATAAGAACGCCTCACTTACCGTCTTTAAATGATTCCATAACAATTTGTATGGGCGTTGACAACATATGAAATTATCATGCTAAATTTTCGATGAAGTTCTGCTAACTGCTGGAGCTACGCAAGATGGAATATTGTCAGCAATCCTATTTTCAATCGTCATTACCACATAATACAGCCATTGAACGAATATTGCCTATAATCAGATGATTTTCATTTATGCATTAGCTTCCATCCCCAAGACGTTTCTTCTGTTGCTGATATCATGAATTATGACATCAGTTGCATCACTCAGTGGTCTAAAAAACAGTATCTGCTTGTGAATCCGTTAAAATCCGAATAAATAGTCGTTGGAAGTGGACTTCTGCCAAAAACTACCAACATTTTTTCAGTATTAAAATCAATGATTCCATGTTCATTTCATGTCATATATCTGGGAATCCTTATTGATAAAAATCTGCGTAGGTGTAATCATGTATAAGTTAAGCCGCGAGATCTTTGCTCTACATTTTCACTAAGAAATTTTTCGGCTTATTTTGCATACCACTGCCCTAAAGTCTCATGCTTGTATTACTTAACTACAGTGTTGTAAGCTATTTGGAAGTTATCGACGAGATGTTGGGTAAGTTGAAGAGACTCCGAAACGTTTGGATCCGATTCATATTACACCTTAGGAAGTATAACCACGTGTCAGAGTTTTGGAACAGGCTTTAATGGCTTAAAATCAGGTAGCGAAAAAAACCTTCATGTTCAATCGACATTATTTTGCGTATTTAACGATATCAATTCTCCATATTTTAACCGAAAATTTCTACTTTTTTCAGGACGTGGGCGTTCTTTTGGGTCCATGAAGCAATTCCTTTTATATAGTTATTCTATCATTGGCATTTTATATTTACGTTCAAGAGGGTAATTCACGAACCAATTCCTTTTCTATAGTTGTTCCATCATTGACGTCACGGATTAGAATAATTAAACATATCCAAAAAGAACTGGTTGGCTGGAAGATATCGTTGTATAGCAATGCGTTCATCAAATTTGCAATGTTTAACCGTGAGCCCAAAATAATAAATAAAAAGTTGTAAGAAGTCCTTACATAATTACCAAACATGAACCCTTTTTAAAAAAATGGATACATACAATTAACGAACCTTGAACCCTGGGGTCGGAATACGGTATCACCATCGATGCTACGAAAATCATCACTGCTTCGCCCTTTATTTTTTTTATACTTATATTGTGTATCACAATGTTTTATTTTTATTGACACTTGATTGAGAAGACTAAACACATAATGACATATTTGTTTTTTTTTTATATTCAAGACTTTGAGTTTTGAATTATAATTTTAAAATTACAACCCAGAACACTCGATACTCGTTAAAAATGATACACTTTTTGATATAATTATATTTTTAAATCAATGCATCTGGATATTCCAAGTTTGAGAGACTGTGCTTTCAAGACGTGTACAATATTTATGTGTGGTCTCTGATACCGGCCTCGGTCACTCGAACCGATACAACACAGCATGTGCGAATTTCTTCAGCCGCGGAGGCAATCTTTCTTGAAGGCTTTCATAATATATTCAGTCCGCTCCCTCAATCACGCGGCGCCTGGACCGCGCGACGCAATCTCTCGCCTTCCACGCTACAGATGTGGGTATCGATCGGTGACTCGCTCCACCCCCTAAATGCCTTCTTTGACACCCCCCGCCCTCGAAACCTCCACCCACGCAGCCGACACCCCTATCTGGTGAATTTCAGCAGATAACGTTTAAACCACCAAGTATCGAAATAAAAAATCCAGAAATATATTGCAGTTTGAGCATCGTCGGGAATTCCACAAGTCTTGCTAAAGACGGCTTAATTTTAATCTACTCGTAAATATCATCTAAGCAAAATTAGCCTTACTATTAGCTCTATTATTATTGAGCTATTTTTATTTTACTTTGTAAGTTTAAATGTGTAGAGTGAGATAAAGATACTCGAAGGTAGTTAGGTCGTGATTATTGATGAAATACTAATAAAAGTGTATAATGAAAATGCGAGTGGAGGTAGGGAATTATAAAAGAAGACCGAGAAAAGTATGTTTGGATCGAGTGAATTATATTTTGAAAGAAAGAAACGTAAAAAGTCATAACAATCGTAGGCGTTGTATGAGAATATGTATGGATGCGAAAGATGAGTGTCAAAATCAAAATGTCTGGTGATTTATACTATTTGCTGACCCCGACAAGGCAATGGCGTGATGGTATGTATGTATGAGCACTTAAAACAAGAACTGAATGTAGTTATTACACACTATTGTAATTTATTTTTATCAAACACTGTTTATTCCACTTTTTTATGACGGTATAACCCTACCGGTTTCAAGGCTTTCACCTCATCTTCAGGGGAGCGCAAACAAGACTAAATGCTGTTCGAACTGGTACCGATATAGACGCTTCAACGGTTGGAGGCTGGGGGGTGAGGAAGGCTAGGGATAAATTCGGCCAAGAGCGGGGAGATTTTGGGGAAATAACTGTTCAACAGATGTTCCGATCGGTATACTGACTTAGAATTGCATTTAGTGATGAAATTACCGTTTTTTTTTTCAAATATTTTAAATGAGGTTTCTTTAAAATCGTTGCCTCATAACAGAGGGTCGCGATTTCCTCGAACTGGATCTGTTCCATTTTCTACTAATATATTTTAATAGTCCTAAGGATCATCAGCGTTCTTCGGTTTTCTCCTTCGATTTCCACCTATTATGTCCAGATTTCTCTTAAAGACATATGGAAAAAAACAAGTTATCCACGAGACGATTTTTAGTTGAAGTATTGATGCCTCTATCTTTCCGAAATTTTCTAAACTTGGAGCATTGTAATTTTGTTAATTTCGATTTGTCTTATTATTTCACATTTCCCTCCTCATTTTCGATTTGAGATCTAATTTAAAATAGTTGCGTAGGCAACTACATAACACATATATCATAGGCGTACGCAACTACTGGAAGTAGTTCCATGATGTTGTTATTCTGTTACCGATTGTTTTTTGTTGGATCTGTTTGATTATTGGATATGTTGATTTCGAGATTCAGACTCTTTTTCTCCTTTTCGACACAATGTAGGAGTTTATGCATTTTTTGGATTATTCTCTATAACCGAGGTGTCAATAAAATACCGAACAATATTTTTCATTAAATTTTTTTTCTCCCTTACTTGATACCTTCCGTTTCACAAAGTATTTTTTGTTTAATATTAATGAACAATATCAATATTTGTCTTCAAATTAAAACGTTTTTTATAAAGTTACTTTATTTGTTAGATGTGTTATAATTCGAACTTGCGCTTCGATTCCCAGTGGATTACGAGTAGACCATTATTTTAATCAAAGCGCCATGCAAGTAACTATATTCACTAAAAAGTGCTGAATAGATTATCGTTAAATGGTAATTATGTTTTCTATCCCCGCTTTTCCTTTGCATTTATGAATATGACAAAAAATATGTTATGAGAAAAAATATACATTAAACGTTTTTTTTTTTAATAATTAGTTAAAAATTTATTTTTCTGTTTCTTGTTTTTCACTTTCATTGTGATAACAATACTTTTTAAAAATTATTTATTTAGAAAAATGAATAGTTTTCATTCAGCTTACGTTTAAATATTTTTTGGGTTTTATAGGGTTACTAGAAAGAATACATCATTTCATACTCCTTTAATTTCTTAACATTCACATATCGCATCACACACAGTCTTCCATTATTCGTGCTTCACACTTGATCTTTTTTTAAAACATCCATCCAGCTGCCATCAGTATTCTTCTTATACATATGAGTACAACAAACGTATCCACTAATAACTCTCTGAATGTTTCTATTTTCATTTTATCAATGGTTTAGGTTTTAATTTTGAAAAACTTCTTCCTTCATTTCATGGCAAAATTCGTTTATTTTTTTCTTTTTTGCTAGTACCACACTCGTGGTTTAGTTGACAAGACACTCACCATCGACCCAATAATTTCATGTTCATTTCCCGATGATAGCTAAAAAGACACCCATGTCTAGTTAAAAGTTGCAACGTGGTTATTGTCATCCCTCGGTGTGCGATACCTGTCATAATAAGATACCTGTCATTGAGTAACGTTCCTATTCCAATGGTTTAAAGCTTGAAGGCTCGATTTACGAACCCGATAACAGACAATGTTGACTACCAATTTTGTCTTTTGCTTTTCAGCATATGCATTTAGGACATGTTGAGTAATATACGAATTAAATTAATTCGCTGACATTTATTTTACCCAGTGAATTATTATTTGCTCAACCTTCAACCGTTCAAATGACCACTTTTCAGTTTCAACTACAAACCCTTTTTTCCTTACCAGCCACTAAACTCTCAGTGACTACTCACAAATATATTTTGAGCATGTATTTTCTTCTTATATTGTAGTTTTTATATCCACAGAGGTGTTTGAAACCGAAAGTGAACTCATTTAATAAAACAGTGGTAAATACAAAGAATAATAGAATGTAATTTATTTCATAAAACTAAAATAGCTATTAGCACAACACCACAAATAATTAATTTTTTTAAGATTCAAAATAATTATAATTTGGTTGCTTTCTGCACAATGGAATGATCCAAATACAATATAACCTTGCTACAGCTGAAGGCTAACATTAAATGTTCTATGAAAAATCAAGTATTTAATCACGGTTCATATAACGAAGGTTATTTTTATCATCTTTAATAAAATGTGAAGTTTCTAACTTAGTTAACGCCTTCCTAGAATTTAATAAATTAACGTCATAAATCTCTGGTACTCGCTGTTCAAAGAATCTTGGCTCTTCTCTCGACTCGATTTGATAGATTTGACATTTGGCTGTACATTTACGTCATATTACTACTTTAAATTGATAAATTGTAGACTTTTCTCTTCCAAAATTAAGAGAGCTCGATTTTCAATAGATATTTCAGTTCTGGTTAATTTTATCTTGTTTTATATTTAATTTCATTATTTTTCTCCAATTCGTCGTTGCTTATGATCGTGACCCCTTGACATTGCTATGTTATTGCCATCCTTGATAATCATCTTTCTTCGTATTTTGCACGTCGCAAATAGTACAGTTGTAAAGTGAAAGTATGTGACGTCCTTTTTCCTGGTTAGTCCATTGAGTCGGGATCTACTTCGTCTTTCTGCCACGTCTTTAATTACCTCATCTATTTTGTCGTCTTCTCTATCCAAAAAATTGCAGAATGCGTTTCAGACTGAAAGATAATGCTAAGATATTAGTGGCGAAGGAATTCTTAAAAGAAAGCCAGGTGCTTTTAAATATATTATTTCATATTGAAAAAGTATAAATAACGAATGGTTTGTTGTCTTAACAAATGATGTAGTTGCCAGGCTCACGTATACTACATTTAAATTTCACATGTCTGTCTGTGTTTAATGTTTAATTGTAAATGACTTTAGCATATAAGTCTTCTTAGAAAGTGCATAATTAATTTGAAAAAAGTATGCTTTAAACATAATTTCGTGCAATCAAATAAATTGTTACGTTCTTATATATTTTTATTTAAACAAAACTTATTTTAGAGTAAATAAAAAAAAAAAAATATATATATATATATATATATATATATATATATATATATATATATATATATATATATATATATATATATATATATATATATATATATATATATATATATATATATATATATATATATATATATATATATATATATATATATATATATATATATATATATATATATATATATATATATATATATATATTATATATATATATATTACATGTGAAATCAATTATTATTCTATAATTTTATCATTGCATTTAAAATACTGCATTAAAATACATTTAATTAATTTCCTTTTCCTTAAATTAAATTAAACATGTTTAATCATATGACATTTTCGGTCATTGTTTGATAAAAATGGGAAAAGTCAAGTCATGAAATGTTTTGGAGTCTGCTTTTCCAACCTTATTTTTTGAACAAAACAGTTTTTTGATCCTGAGCAATTTGTTCGGTCATTTCACAAACTGCAGTGTATTTGATATGTCACTTACAGGAGTGTGAAATATTTAAAAAACGCACATTATTTTTAATCATATTATTTCAATTGGTCTATAAATACGAGAAAACCTTAGATCTCGAGATTCAATCGTACATTTTTTCCGAATGATTTATGAAATAATATTTTCTGCATAGTTTTGTGGCAAAATTTAATAAAATCTTATCAAGTCTGGTCGGGTGATCTAAAAATACAGTTCGTTTTTTTGCGAAAATTTCGAGTTTCTTCACGTACATTGAATTTTTCTTTTGGGTTTTAGAAATAGCCGCTGTAATCCCCTTTAATGTATACAAAATGAAAAAAAATCTTTTAGAATTTGTATTCCATGCAAAAGTTTTTATTTTCATTTATTATCAGCGTTCTCTTGAAAATTGTGATTTTTTTTGTAATAAAATTTTCGGTATCAAAATTTCTCTTCTATTTTCCTTCACTTTTCTCCTTAATTATGAAATGGATTCTTCTCCCCCTTCAAGTGTTCACGTTAAATATTTGTATTTTACTTGAGATTTTTTAAAATAAGGTCTCTCTTGATATTTGATGATATGTTTAATGGTTTTTTAAATAACATCCCACATGAAACCTTAAAGTATCAAAATTAAAATTTTTAATCATCTGAATTTTTAAATACTAAAACGGTATAATACAAAAGATATTTTATGTATGCACCAAATTTCCCCTTTCCTGACATGTTTTGAATGTGTGATACTTTTAAATATGGTTGCATGTTTTCAATATTTCAAAGATAGTACTCATTTTGAATAGCACAGATAGTTTCCACTAATATTTGGAGATATGAGAATATCTATGAATTCAGTCATATGTTTTCTTTTAAAGTAACATAGATGGGCAAATAAAAAAACATTGAAAAATCAAATGTATTGAAACCAATCAAAATATTCTAGGAGATACTTTCACATTAAAATGTCTTCTTAATTGACACATAATCACACTCTTTCCCTATTGAAATAGACACAGAAAACGAATTGACTTCAGAAAGTCGTCGTTGTTACTGAGGGATCCCTTCGCCATTCCGACGTCTACTCAGTTGGAAAACTCAGTGGACTTTTTTTTGTTATTTTTGTTTCATTTAAGTGAGTGAACCGCTGCACACGAGCAAATTCACCGACCATACCGCTTTACTGGATCCGATAGCGCACCGAAGTGTGACGATTGGAGTACGCTGACATGTTTTTTCTTCTCTTTTTGTGAAAGAAAAAATATGACCGAAGTCAAAGATATCCTTATACCCTCAACACTACATTGAAAAAATGTCCATGTCATTCGAGGAGAGTAGCACAGCGCGGTGTTCGAACCACCGACTTTCCGCTCAAAATTCTAGTATTTTACTGCACGGTCATGCACCATGCACTTTAGGAAGACCATACATACGAATGTTGCTTTACGTATCTCTTCATCCACTCAAGTTCTAGTTAAGTTTTTGTCTATCGGAATTTTTCCTCATTTTATTAAATAATTTGGATAGTTTTCCGAATAAGACAATCATTTTTGTTCTGAAACGAGACTTCTGAGTGAACCCACATCACTGTGTGTTAAAATGATAATCTTTCATGTACCGTAAGTGTTGAGTTTCCAATTTGCCTTGCTTGCTTTTATATACTATTATATTTACAGCAGAAGTATCAATCATGAACACGTGACTTTATTGTACGAGTACTACTTGAAGTATGCTTAGTTTTTACAAGTCAAATTCTGAGAAAAGCTTTGAAATGGGATTAAAACTAAGACGTTTAAAATTAATTGAAAATCGAAAACTGACTACGACTAAAGTGCATGCTTATTTATTAGGAGTATTGTTAATTCAAATCTGGTAAGATTTTTTGCGTCAAGTAATAAGTCAGAATTATTGCTAATTCAGAATCTGCTTATACTATAGTATTAACACCGATTAATGAGTCAGAGATAGTTTAATCCTTAATCCGCTTAGGCTGTTGGTGTTTTTTAATGACTCAAGGATATTGTATATTCAAAATCAACATATATCGTTGGAGTCTACTAGGGACTTTTGGGAATTCAAAATCCGTTAAGGCTTTTGGTATTTTCTAATGAGTCTGAAATACGAGTATTGTAAATTCTAAATAAGATAAGGTTGTAGGTGCTTCTTATGAGTCAGGAATTCTAAAACCAGAGTTATATAATTTAAATATTTGATTACATTTGTTTTATTACACTAATAATATTTATTTTCACCATACATATTTCTACTTCTTACCTCGAGGCTTTCTTCAGGCGGAATGATCTCGGTTTGTTACGAGAGAAAAACTTATGTCCAACTGATGTCACGTTTTATCAGCAGTTTGTGTAATCTATTGACACAAAGAAAAAAAAATCTGATATGGAGTTCCACAAAGTTTAACTTTTCCATGGCCGTAGCATAGTTGGTAAGACGCTTGACTTCCATGTGGGGGCTTCGGGTTCGTTTCTCGATGGTAGTCGCAAAAAGTATCCCAGCTTAGTAAAATATTTCATCTGGTAACAATACTACGCGCTCTGAGTTCGTGTTCAAGTGTTGTTACTTCTTCACGTGCGGTATTGCAATGATGAAACACGAGTTTCTTGACTACTCCCGTTGTTCTTAGCTCAAAAGTTTTATTACTGGGGCCGAAGACAATATTTATTCCCGATCGCACTCTTAAGTATATTTCAAATCACCATTTAAATATGTCTTAAGATATACAAAATAAAAGAAAAACAAAATTGAATCCGAAACCTTTGATAAAAAACATAATTTAATATTCAGGCCATTTACTGCAACTTATCTTTCTGGTTGTTGACTGTGAAAGGAGACAATTGCTTTTACATAATGTTTACGTTCACTGTCTTTTACTGAAAATACTTCGAGAATAACATAAAATGGTTTTATATTTACGTATGTGTACGTACATATGTTACATGCGAAGTACATATAAAGGTACACTTACCTACTCGTATGTTGCGATGGGCGTTTTAATCCGACCTGTACCACGCGATGGCGTGAGAGCTGCCTGCCGTATGTAGCTTGGCTTGAGCTTTAGATACCGTATTAGCGCACGCTGAAAGTCCGGACCGTTTACTAATGTTTATATAATGATAAAATATTTCCTTTTCTCAGTTTACAAATACTTACTTAACCCTTTTTTATCACATCATGCCTATATACATACATGCAATCACGCTATGTCTCTTTTAAGGTAGGCAATAAAGACATCTCCACACCTTCTTAAACACACATGACATGATATATGATATTTATGATATATGTTATGATATGATATGACATGATATTATATAATATGATACATGATATGATTATTAAAATGATATGATACGATGTGATATTTGATATAATGTGATTTAATATATATGGTATATTTATAGCTTACATACAACGCTTAAAACAGGAAGTTGCGTACAATTAGAAGAAATAATAGTTTTTACACAAAAAACTTTAACACACAAGGGTGGATCAAATATAAACGAGACTTTTTGTTTTATTTTTTTTATTTGCAGAAAGAAAAAGACCTAGTACACATTTTTTTTTCTACATAATCTGCTTTAGAAATGCATTTTTTCCAGCGGATCGGTAGTTTTTTTATCCCGTCATCGTAAAAAGAAGTGGGGTGTGTCAGCAGCCAATTGCGCACAAACCCCTCTACTCCATCATCGTCGTTGAATCGTTGGCCTCTCAGAGCTTCCTTCAGTAGCTCAAAGAGATAAAAGTCTCAGGGCGATAGATCAGGGCTATGGGGAGGGTATTCCAGCCGTGTCCAACTCATTTCCTCAAATTGTTCGCATGCTACAGCTGCAGTATGGGGCCTCGCGTTGTCATTGAGAAGAATCACCTTTCGTATCGGTTGGTCACGTCTTTTGCATGGATAAGCAAGTTTAACTTCATTCAAAAGCTTGCAATAGCACGCCGCATTGATCGTGCGACGATCGTGCAAAAAAATCGATGTGCAAAATGCCGCAACAGTTCTCCATAAATTATCTATTTTTAAAATTTCTTACCATATATAAATAAAATAAAATATATATTTTGGTGGGAAAATAGACAGATATGTAAAAAGTCAGAATAATCCTCTTGTATTACTTGAATTTTCCAAAATCATTATTTTTCCTAAGACCATATACGTACGTGTATATTTTATCACTTGTTTTTATTCGCTAGCTTCACAAATTTACCGAGTTTATTTTATCACAATTTTTCAGTGTCCAACAAATTATGTAATGAAGTAAAGCTTATATTAGTTTTTGGCAGCACTTCTGAAAGAACCATTTCGAAATAGTACTCCGCTGATAAACATACCACAAATTAAACGCACAAGAGAATTGCGCCTTCCATTCATCCCTTCGTGTTAATACTATCGCTACAGTGCGCAACGCACCCCCGAGAAACAATGCGATGTATCTCCTTGCGCTGGCAACATCACACTCCGCTATGATACCCGCTAACAAGCAACTGGGTAAACTTGCAAATGAGCTTCATTAATATTTGTGTTTTACATATATTACGACTGAATTTAATCATCGTTCGCTTTTCTTTTTTTTTTGTCGTTAATAATCATTTTTCAGTTTACAGTGATAATAAGCGTATCATATTACGCTTTCGTTGTATACGTTAAAATCTAGCGAGTTTATTTTCATCTTACAGAAAAATATTATAGAGGCCTGTGAGGAGAATTAGACACATAACTTAAAAAAATAATATATACGGGAATCGAACCCGTTGCCTCCGCAACGGAAGAGGACATGGTTATCCTTAAATTATTTTGCCACATAACCCGCACCGAAGGAAATTGTTTCAAAAAGCTTGTAATAACTGGATGTATGGTGGTAGGATGGTGCGCACAAGAAAGGTTTCTGTTGTGCTGAACTGAATAAGTATATAATGCAAAAGTATTTCCTAACGGTTGTTCTTAGAAGTGTGGAGTATAGAAACGGGTCGATAGGAATCCTCAAATACTGTCAAAGGATGTTGAGTAATTAGCGATAAGTTTTTTATAATATTGTTAATCACAAATTAAGTCGAACAGGTTTTAAAAACATCTTTAAAAATGTTCCAAATAAATCATTAAATACGAGTATTAGTTCGCATTTGTATTTTATATTTCGATTTGAACGTTTTATATTCATATGAATAAGTTTTACTTAGAAAAAAGTGTATTTATTTTGAAAATAAAACTTATTCTTGTTTAAAATTACTTTTATGTAAACCTCCAATCTGTTTCCATTTAGTGATAGGTCTTTTATAAGATCTTTTTATATTCAATGATTCGCAGTATGTTCAATTGGGACTCAATCATATAGAAGTACAAGAGGAATCCAGAACTCCCTAATAGTTGATCGAGTCCAAAAGAAATTTCGGCGACACCCTTATTTCACGGAATATAGGGTTAACGCATTGCTCTATCCCACATTTTAAAATATGTATGCTTAAGTACAAATTCTTAAGTATTAGATGAGATACACGCACCTATTTGTACACTCATTATAACTAACAGGAAAAAATGAACTTCTTTTTTATTAATAAGCGTTTGCTTAATATAGTACGTCATCGTGAAGTAATACTGTTTTTATACCGTATTCACAAACTAAACTGTTAACAGCGTCACCACTAGCACACGGGGTGACCTTGTTTAACGAATTTTCCGATATTTATATATTCCATATCTCGGTGGATAAATTGTGAGTTGAGCTCTTTTATAAACTTTGCTGGTACAGCTAAGCCACTTAACTGGATGCATGATTAATAATTGCCCCCAAATTATCTTAAGACTTTTGTGTATTTGATTTTTTTCTTGGATTATGCATATCGTTAGATGTAATTGTGTTAATCCTGTATCAATTATAAAATAAAATAAATGTATGTAGATTAGTCAAAAAATGTAAATTGATTATTTTATTTCGTACCTACCAGGTTTTGCAAGTGCATCGTCCTTATAAATGTAAAATTCAGTAGCAAGTTTTGGCGTCAGTGGGTAAATTAAGCAAATACGAGCAGTATAAGGCAAACGACAGCGTGTCACTGGAGTTTGACAGGGTAAATTGGGATTTTGACGACGGGCAAGTTTAACTGTGGATAGATGGTTTGGTTTTCGTTAATCGATAGTTAAATTTAAACTCTACGTATTCGATGTGGAAATTAAACACAGAATTATTTGAAATAAATGTCATGATTCATCAGCCAAGCAAATACATATCAAACTAGAACATATTTTAAGCCATTGAAAGTTTGAAATAAACGAGGATGATAGTTTTGACATTTGGATCCATCTATTGAAGTTTTGCTTAGAACTGGTAATTAGTTTGAATTTTGATTTTGAAATATTCATTAGGTTCATTACGTTTATTTTTGCAAATGAAGTAATTATGATATAAAAAAATACAAATTCAAAACATACGAATATTTCAGCATTACGACTTTTTTAAGAATACATTAAATACTTTATATTATTACAAACATAAAGTTTAAATATATTCAATTTCTTTTGTGTTTTTAATATAAATTCACGTACAAATTTTATTCGCTTTGAAAGTCACTGTCAGTTTTAAAAAAATATATTCAATTTAAATACAGCATTTAATCGTGGAAGATTTTTACATTTACCGACTTAAATCTTCCAAGTATTGCGATAACTACCAAAACTTTCATATATGAAGTGGTTTCTTATGAATAACTGTAAAATATTAATATAGGTGTATTCACCTTATCATCAGCATCAGCCCAATTTACTTCAGTGTAAGGTACGAGTATATGTCTCCTTTATACTTTTTTCATATTAACCGCGCATTGCTTCCAGTTGCTCTCAGCCACTTTTCTGTCTTTTTTGTAGTCTTCTTACACTTCTTTTTCATGTTCTTGATCGCCATCCCAGTACTTTTTGGGTTCATCCATCTTCGGTACATATGGAAATGTGTCTTATCCTATTACACCCTTCAGTGGCAACCTTGTAACATACACTCAACACATTGATATCCTTAATATTATCTGTCAAAATATTCATGTTAACTTGTTCAATACACGCATAGGCGTCATTTGTTAATTTTGTGAACAAATGACGCCTATGCGTGTATTTGTTTGTAAACAAATTCCAAGATTCGCTTTAATTTATTTTCCCGCATATTATGTTTAATATTGACATATATATTACAGTGGAAAGGTTTTTTTTGTCTTCATATCACATTTTAAGTCAAACGTTTCCAATAAGGAGTCACACTGCCCTTCAATAAATCTGAATATTGTGACTTTTTTTTTTCCAAATTTATATATGCAGTTTTGAGTTTTTACATAAGTCTTCTTTAGGTTCAATGGCCGTTCTCTTGTTTTATGACACGACCAGTCCGGTTGTGCTGCTCACTTGGTACCATCCATTGATCCCTCTATTTGATCCCTCTTTTTACTATATGATTCCTCAAGGAAAAAATCAACTCTTAACTTCGGCATTTACACTGCACCTTTTTTGATATCGTTTAATAATAAAGCGTATTATTTTATCACATTTTAATATCAATATTCTCAGTGAATATATGGCAGCTTAAAGGTAATTAGATAATCATCCCTCGAGTTATATTATTTTCATGAACTACTGTTTAGGAAAATAATAAAATTATTTGACGGATATATTACCATATGATAATCCCGTCAAACTATTCAAAAACAATTTATGGAGACCTCAAGTAAAATCTAGAGTAGAATCCCTTTTTGAAAAAAATGAGTACCTTCGGGAACCACCACTTATGACACTGACAAGTCAACGTTAAGAAAGTAAATTTCACACGTTCAACATTAAGTAAATTTCACACTTTCAACATTAAGTAAATTTCACACTTTCAACATTAAGTAAATTTCAAATAATTTAATGTTGAAACTGAGCAATTTAACACGTTATATTAATAATATAAATACCGTTTAGAATAGAAGATTTTCAAAAAATTAAAATGATGGCCACTATAGCCTACTTAGTGAGACAAATATCTTCCAATGTTCCAACTCAGGGGTTATAAGATCGGTTCTAATTAATACCTAACGTTTGGATTTTAGTCTAGTTACCATATAAGATATCTTTCAGGTTTTGTTGGAAGAAATTGACACGTATCAATTACTTTATGCAACACAAATATGAATTTAAACAGAGGACGTTTGTATTGGATAAATTTTGATAGCTAAAAGAGGAACCTCTTTTTTTATTTTATAATTATCGGATAGAATTTAACTCAAAATCCCCAGGTAAAAAAAGAACATATCACAAACTAGGCCACGGAAGCCGTGGTAAATATGAGAGAAATATTTTGAATCCAGTCTTTTACTGTATATAACGGAATCGCAATACAATAGTAACAATATGTATCATATAATACTGTTATACAACTGAAAGCAGAATTATAAAAATACATAATATGTTTCGTTGCAGAAACATCCCTGAAATTTTGCACGGAGGCATGCCAAAATATTGAGATATAATATTATCTCTTCCACTTCAATTTAGTCGGAGGGGTGAATTATAAGCTTTAACGTTTTGAATTTTCTTTTCAGTCACTACATTCTCTGGATGGTATCCAAATTTTTCACAGTCTTTCGTACGAATGCCTTCTGTTCATGGATATGCATCTGCATTGAATTTAGAACCATTCAGATGTTCGCCATTCAGTGGGAATACTTTTTGAGAGAGATGAGAGAACGATGTATAAAAAATATTTTAAAAAGAAAACAAACAAACTCGGGAAGCGCTCATTCCGCACTATGGAATTATTTTTAAAATGAAATTTTCGCTCTCTCAATTGTAATATCGCAAAAATCTCTCTATTTAAATTTATGGTATTCATGTAGGGGGATCGATAAAAATTTTGTATGCAATGTCAATAATTGTTGAATTTATTACGATTTCGTTTTATTTTGTTCACTGATCATTATGAAACTTTTCGATATATTATTATAGTTGAGGCATTAGCATTGTGGAGGTTTAAAGGTGCTCTCCTGATGATGAGGCGAAAACATTGAAACCAGTAGGGGCTATACCGTTACATAAAGTGGGATAAACAGTGTTTGATTAAACAAATAACAAACTTTTCAATTGCAGTTTTGACCACAATTATTTTTTATATTCTGTGTTTTATTTTTCCATTGAGATCTGGAATGCCTTCCAATACCTTCTGACAATCGACATTTTTGATAATCAATTTTTTCTGTCCAATCCTGGGTCGGTGCTCGAGTGTTGTTCATTAATTTTATGGTATTTTTATCATAAGCTTTACGTTTTTAATCATTGATGAAGAAGTATTTAAATGTTTTTAAAAATATATGTTTTTTTATTTATATAATAACTGATAGTTTCTGAACAAAAATCCCAGTCTGGTTGTTGTCTCTTCGCGGGGTAGTACTTCCAATACATTTGATAACTAATCGCCAATTTCGACCTTCCTCAAGTGGTTTTAAACTCAACGGCTTGATGAATGTGGTCGAAGACGATATCTCCCAGCCACACTCATCCATGTGTCCGAATATTCAATTGAGATTTGTTGACCGGTTTCATGCGAATAAATAAATTAAAGTAAATATTTTTTGATCGTTTGTACCGTATTTTCCTCTACTACCTTAAATATTTTCAAAAATTTATTAATAAATCTATTATTGAAAACAGATTCGTACTGATTTTTAAAAAATGTAAACATTTATACGTATATGACCACCATCACATTTCGTTATCAGGGCACTTTGGATGTAATATTTTCACTTTTTATTATCTACGCACTTAGTAAACGTATGCTGTTAACAGATGATTTAATTCAGAAGAAAATCAGTACTTCTTGTAATATGTTTTATTATCTTACGATATTTGCGATTAGAAAAGCAAAGTTGAACAAGTATATTAACACTTTTCATTAACTCATATTTATACATGTCCATTAAATACAAAAAATGACTAATATAATATTTTCAAAAGTCATCATGTCTATGGTCTCAAATAAACATAACATATGCCTATTAAACACGAATGGTCATCAAAGAAGTATGTTGAAGAGCAAGTCATTGTATTTTATCATATGAAAAAAGTTTTAAAATACGAATAATAATCAAAATAGTTTGTTTAAGAACCCAGTCTTTCTATTTATTTATATATTTATTTAACACTTTTATTGCAATACGAGATCAATCCATTCAGATATACGCTCTTTGTTTTTACTGGATTGTTGTCTTCCCTTTAAATACCTTGAAAACTAGACTATGACCGATTCAGAGAATCGTAATGAACGCATTCGAATCATAAGCAGATCAAAGTCTACAATATTGAATGCATTGCTAAAATCCAATAGACATAACAATGTCAGCTGCTTAAAGCTCATTCCACGTATCATATCATCCGTAATCTTACCAGTGCGGTAGTGGTACTATGTCTCGGACGAAATTCTGACTGCAAAGGATTAAACAATTCAAATTGATTAAGGTGGGAGTCAATTTGTATATGAACATTTTTTTCAATAACTTTGGATTATGTGGGTAGAATAGATATGGACCTTAAATCTTTATATGACGTGGGTGAGCCAATTTTCGGGCTCGGAATAATAAGAGTCTTCTTCCATACACAAGGAAAGCTGCTCGTAGACAAAGGAAAATTTACAATATGTGTTATGATGGGAAGAATAGCATCGATAATGAAGGAGATAAATACAATCGAAATATTGTCGTCAATCATCGCTTTTGAGGATATAGTCAAAAGAATACGAAGAACCTCATTTATATCAACCTCCGAAAAGTGGAGCTCAGGAACATTGAGTCGAGGCATTACAAGAATTTTTCGGAGAGTGTTCTCCTTTGTGTTAATGTCTAAACTGAGTGATGATGTTGTAAAATGTCTGTTAAGATTATTAACATCTAATGTGAAGTTCCCTGAGTTGTCCGAGGATTTGACACCCATCAAGTTTAGGATAGAGTTGCTTTCTATTACCTCAAATAAATAATATATAATACTATAGATGAATATAAAATACGAATGATCATGAATAGAGCATGTTTGAAAGTCTAATAATTTTACTACCTCTAATTAATTAATGGCTATAAAATATGAATACATACACAAACATATGATCGTGCCGTTTCTCTGTCGATGTAGACACACTCCTATTATATATTTTGACACTTCTCGTTCGCCTCTTTTATACCCATACACCTTCTTGGACAACTACTACGATTTCACAGACTTTTTAGATTTCGTTTTTTTTTTCAAAATATCATTCGCTCAATCCAGTCACACATTTTTTGTTATTTTTCTAACACAAATTCCACTGACATTTGCACGATATATTTGTTTTCTGATTCATTCTTCAGTAATTCGTTCTACATGCTCAAAACATGTCTGACTACTCTTCTTCATCTTACTTTCATCAATCTTCAGTTTACATTCGTCCCTAAGCATGTCATTCCGTATTCTGTAATAAACTGTCATCCCATGTATTTTTCTCAAGATATATGGTGTGTATTGCACGTATGTGGACAGTATTTATTCGGTGCCTTTCAGTCTTTTTGAAGGTTCACGTTTCATTGACATACGAGTACATACGTTTTATTTCATATAACATATTAATTACGAATTATTAGCGGAGAGTATGTTCAAGAAACCAGACAGTTGAAATGAGATTACCTTAAACGATATCCAATTTATATATCTTAAAAAGCCAAAAAATAAAATTTTTATTTAGAGTTCAAATAATCTTGGATAGTGGAACTTGAAACTCTGTTTGTTTTCAAATGCAGCGCCAAGTAAAATAATTTAGTAAGTAAGATCAGTTCTCGTCTTTTCATAATCCTTGGCCTAACAAACTTCAGATTACTCGTTTCTTCCGATTTCAATTTTGAACTCTAAATTGTTTTGATTCTGGAATGAATATATACTCGTATATATTCATTCCAGAATTCTAGATATGAAAGCTCTTTGTTATGTCCAAGAATTCGAAGCGTAATACCTAGGAACATTTCCATTAGACGCTTTCGTTGAAAGTAAAGCTTATCCCTGGGGGGGGCGAAATTCGTTTTTTTTTTCATTTTCTTTCAACTATTTCAAAGATCTTTTTATTTAATGTTTTCCTTTTGTGAATTTCCAAAATAAAACCTTTTTAATTTTGTTTGTGTATATAGTATTATACTTTTAATATAGCTTTTTTTTTTTATTATTTTGTTGAAGTAAACTCTTGAGAATGAATCATCAATTAGAAAAAAAAATAAAACGCTCACATGCATCCAGTGTAAGACGAAAATCAATTTTCAGATTGTAATACATTAAAATAAATACGACTGTTTTCAGAAACCTATTATTTTCAGAAAAAAATCGAATGGAATTGAAATTTTCAACAGACTTTTCTAAATCGTTCAAAACATAAATATGATCGGATAATCTTCGGATATGCTTAGGCTTTGGTAGATTGACAAACATTTAATTTAACTGGCGAAGCTTAAACATTTGAGATACATTTTTTTATTGTACTATAGATCATAATTTTCATGAAAACACCCATAGAGAAACTTTTTATGATTATTTTTTTTAAAGTTCTAACTCTACGTTTTTTTATATGTTAAAGTAAAGTACTCCTATTTAAATAAAAAAATATGTACAGATTGAAATTTCTACAAATTCATAATTAAATCAAGCCGGATCAACACTTTCAGTGTTTTTCATTGTATTTATTTGTACAATCTCAAATAAAAAAACACGTTTTATTTATTGATCATCACCACCATGCCATGTGTTTATTGTAGTAGACAGAGATAACAGATCTCCACTTCATTATATTCTGGCGTACATCTTTAACTTCTGCCATGTTCATAGACTCTCCTGAAATGATTGTAGTTCGCACATCCCTCTTTGACAATGTGATTCACCTGGTCATGTTACATTTTTTCTAGGTCTTGCTATATTTTTTATACCTTCTATGCTACTTGTATTTATTTTTTTAAATCTTTTATCATGCATTCTTTCTTCGTGGCCCAACGGAAAAGATTTGTCGTGATGATATGATATGATGATGAAAGCAAATATTGATTTAGGATCTAAGATACGTAAAAATGAATTGCCTTATAGCAATCTATTTCAACCTACCTGATATATAAGTAGGTATTTAATAAAAACTAGCATGGAACCTTATTTGTAAAAAGAATTAACACCAACGGAAATGGAACCCACAACCCCCACCCAGATCGGAAGACATGTGTCTTACCAACTTGGTCACGAAGACTGTCTGCTATTTCTTGAAATGACGTCAGAGAGGTTCTACACCATGTGACAGCATTTCTAACCTGTTCCAGTAGCGTTATCCCCTTCCTACTCTCAGGTATTTTATTTCGGATACCCGGATTCTTAACCGTACTCTTTTGGTATTTGTCGAACATCCATATTTGATGGTCATATATTAATTTGGAACACACGGCGGATTTCAAATAAACCAGTTCATCTATCGATTACGTACGTACATATATTTTCAAATTTATTCAATTTTATTATCTAATGCTGTCTGCTTGGATATACGAGTTTGGAGATACATACATGTGGTCAAGTCATTTCTTTGTCGGGGTTGTTACAAAGGACAGAGCGCCACACTTTCCTGTCTCGACACGCATCCTTCGCCTCGTCCACATCTATACACCTCGTACAACTTTTATGATTTCTCTGGTTTTTTACGTTTCTTTCTTTAAAATATAATTCACTTGACCCAACCATACTTTCCTTGATCCTTCTCTGCCACGCCTTCTTTTTCACATTTGAACTGTAAAGTTGTGTTGTTTATCTTCATTTTTTTTCTTGATGCCTAAACCATCTCAGCGTGCATTCTTCGTTTTACTCAACACACCATCTTTAAGTTTAGGTTCATCCCTAAACACTTTGTTTTGTATTTTACCATATATTATCACCTTGTGTGTTCTTCTCAGTGCACACCTTTCTACTGCGTTTATTCAGCTCGTTTCAGTTCTTTTCCATCTCCATGTTTCACTCCTATACATTTAAGTTGGTATTTGTGTGGTCTATCATCTTTTAAAACCCATTGACTTGGTTTCCTATCGCGACACGTAATACCCCATTGGCTTTGGATTTCGTAAAATTTATTCACAGATCTTTCTCGTTGCATCTCTCATACAAGTGACTTATCAAACTAAGTAAACCATACTTATCTTACTCGCATTAGCTTTGAGTTCACATTAACCCTTTATCACATTATCTCGTATTGTATCACAAATTGTCACTACATCTATTCTAATCCATGCACATATTTCTACTGAATTGAAATAATAATAGTTCTACACTTATTTCAGATTTTAAAGTTAATAAACTGCAAACTTATAATATGCATTTGCATTCATAACATGTAATATATTGGGTGTTAACATAAGTGGTGTCCGTTTTTTCAAATAAAAAAAATGGGCACCAAAAGTAAAACAAAATGGTAAAGGTTGTACGTCATTCGAAGGAAAATGTTCTGCTCTACAATATATTGTATTTGCTTTTACGTTACGTATATTATTTTATTTGATTACAAGTCTTCAAAATGGAATGTCAAGTAGACGAAAGTGAGCATTTTCGACACCTCCTTCTGTTCGCGTTCAATCTAGGGAATAAAGTTGCCAAAGCTGCTCGCGATATTTGCGAAGTGTACAGTGGAGATGCTATGAATGAAAGGACAGCTCGTCGATGGTTTTTGCTTGTCAAAGACGGTAATTTCGACCTGAAGGACATGGAGCGTTCCGGACGACCAGTGAACTTCGATGAGGACCGCTTAAACCATATCATTTATGAAGATCCCCTTCAAACCACCGTTGAATTGGCTGAGCAGATGAATTGTAATCACATGACTGTATTACACTATCTTAAATCAATGGGAAAAGTCCAGAAGTTCGGCGCTTGGGTTCCACATGTTTTGAGTGAAAACATGTGTATAACCTTTACTATTTTGTTTTACTTTTGGTGCTCATTTTTTTATTTGAAAAAAAAAAAACGGACACAACTTATGTTAACACCTAATACATTAACATAATACAGTGATTCTTGAACAAAGTTAATACATAAGTTAAAAAAACTAATGAATGATGACAATCATGTAAAAAACAAATTAAGAAAAAATCAAGATGCAGACACAGAAATAAAATATTTCACATGACACTAAGCTTCATTCTTCTTTTCACATCATCATCTGTAAAATCTGCGTTAATTAGATGTCCCCAGTACGAGTACATAACGTGATATGTCCGAAAATGAGAGAGAGGGCTTAGACTGCATTACGTCCATCTCTTAATACCAATATTTGTATATTTAATGGAACATTTTCTATATTGTGCTTTGAGGTATACTTTTCATATTTATTTTTGAGTATTCATAATTAATTTATGGATGATAGTAGAAGATCTGTGCCTTCATAAGATATCTCGTTTGCCGCAACATTTATAATTACAAAAATGCCATGGTTCTATGATTGATTAATGTACCTTGACTATATTTTATTTCCTCCGCGCATACTGCGGAATTAAACAACGTGAAATTGTCGAATCGTCAAAATAGCGCAGAAACCCTTTTTCATTAAAGCGTTTTAAATTCTGTCCACGATTGCGCCAATTTTTCCTCTCTCGTTACTGCATTGAAATAAAAATAAACTCGTTATTGACCCGACTTTAGAAGAAGATTTTTGAAGAAAATAAATGTAACCATTATCAATTTATCCAATACAGTAGATAACTTTCTAAGCGTGTATTTAGATGAATATCAACTAAAACTGGAAATAATTACTAAGTTAAAACTACTAAAAGCAAAATAAACTATTTCCGTGACAAAGTTAGTAAGACACCTGTTTTCAACCCGGGGGCTGGAAGTTCGATTCCCGTTGGTACTTATCCGGTTTTCTCTTACGCCCTCTGTAACATATTTCTGGCTGATTGGAATATGTTGTCACGTGGCGATTAACCCTCTTAGACTTTATTATATACAATGAAACAATACGATTTTTTGTTATTTCCGTGTGGAAAATAAAGGAAATTACATTTTCACAAAACTGTTATTTTTTTATAATTTTTTCAAAATTCGTAAACAATAAAAGTGAGAAAAATTGGTTTCATTAATCAATAGACAAGCAATTGATGGTGGATAAGACACGCGAATAGATAATTAAACACGTAACATTACGTACATAAAGTGAAGTGTTTTGTCAATTGCAGTTTAAAACATGCTAAAGAGATGGTGAGTCTATCACTAAAAGATAACTGGTTCCTGAGTATCACTGCTTGGATAGTAAAAGACAACGTTAAAAATAAGAAAGTTAAACTGAGAAATCCAATAGAAAACCTGTTTTAAGCGTAGTGCAAATGTGTATTATTGTATTCGTCGTTACTGGACCTCATAATCGAGGATCCCCTTGCCATTTCGATGTCAATTCAGTAGTCATTTGGAAAGCAAAACTGTGCCGTAGAGTGTGTTTAAAGTAAGTTTATCGTTACACACCAACAAACTCACTGGCCATACCGCTATACTGGATCCGATGACACACTGAACACTATCAGAGCACACCGGCAGATGGTTTTATTTTCCCTCTTTTTTGAAAGAATAGGTGAGATCAAAGAGTATCCTTCTATTCCCGAATACTAGGCGGAAAAAATGCCTGTGTCATTTGAGGGAAGTAACATAGCGCGGGGTTCAAACGGATGACCTTTCACACGGAAGTCCAGTGCGTTACCACGTGGCCATGCACCTCTTTAATTATATTACGATTTCGTTGTACGCACTAAAATCTAATGGATTTTGTTATATGCAGTAAGTACCACATGGCAATCTCTTCAACACCAAAAATATGTTCTCTTATGGGCCTAAAGTTAAAACCATACTGATACTTCCTAGTCGGAAGATAGGTATCTTATCCATAAGACCACGGTAGTTTGTGATCTTCATGATACTGATTTCTAGTTTTTTATTCTGAAAAATAAGAGATGTAGAGGGTAAAAGGCCATAAAGAAAAAAAATAAAGAGTAAATAAAAACTGCTTTCAAAGTTTTGAATAAAATAAATGTCTTTAAACCTCCACAACGTTAATGCCTTAACTATAAACAACATATAAAATAAATGAATTGTCCCCTCGCTTTAATTTTTATAAAATATCCAAATTACCAAATTATCGTGTTTCATTATTTGACCGACATAATATTGATATATTCGTATGTCCAAACATCAGATGTGGCATTGCCGTTATCCCTGATCAATTGGATAGGACTTTTATTATGATATATATTATTTTAAAAAATACATAATTTCTTTAGATCATATTCGACCAACATTGTGTGGTGCTTTTTAAATTTAAAAAAAATCTCCGGCGTTCTCAATGTAATATTTTATTACAAAAAAAAAACGACTAATCTTTATACTCGTATCTTTTAATTATGCTGCAAACTACAGTTTTTCTTCTATCTCAACTCAATTTATTTATTTACGGTCGATGTTAACTATAAATTTTAACAAGATGCAATTGAAATTCAGAGTAGGAGTAAATGCAGTTATACAAGATATTATCAACATCATCAGCTTATATAAATCTACTGCATGATATTGGCCTCTCCAGGTTATTTCCAAGAAATCCTGTCCTTTGCACATTGCTGCCACGTAATCGCTGCTTGCTTACGTATTTCGTCCATCCAGCATGCTTTCGGTCTTCTTACGGCCTAGTTCTTATACATCCAACGATTATTTCATACATCCAACGATGGTTCGTTGTTCGGGCGACGTGCCCAGCCCACTCCCACTGCAGTATTTTTGCGACCTCTATAACATCGTCAACTGTTGTTTGGGTACGTATCCATTCATTGCGTTTGTGGTATATTTTGTTATAGCCTAGCATGCATCTCTTCATGCTGCGTTGTAATGTCTGAAGCTTTAATTTCATTCGCACATGTGTCAGTACTGGTAAGATGCATTGGTTAAATAATTTTCGTTTGAGACAGGTAAGGAGATTGCTCTTGAAAATGTAGTTCTTTTTTGCTAAGCTACTTTTGCTTTTAGTTTCTTTAGCTTTTCTATTTATTTCATTGAGGGTGCGATCCTCAAATTAAATACTTTGTCTTAAGTAGATATATTGTTGGACTTGTTCTAGCTGCGTTGTATCCACCTGGATCAATGTGACATTACCAAAGCGGCTCGAATACGAGATATAACAATAAAGATATCAATATCAAAACACTATCATAATTCATTGAATTTGCAGTCGAAAAGAAATACAAACCTACACACAACTGCACACAACATGCCAAAACCTAAAGACCGTATTGTATTAAAAAAAATCAATCCCTCATGTTTAAAATCCGGGTTCCAGCGGGGTTCGAAACCGCGACCCTCGGGTCGGAAGTTAGGCGTCATATCAACTAAATCACGGAGGGCGTATGCCATGAAGTTAGGTGTCATATCAACTAGATCACGGAGGGCATATGCCATGAAGTTAGGCGTCATATCAACTAGATCACGGAGGGCGTATGCCATGAAGTTAGGCGTCATATCAACTAGATCACGGAGGGCGTATGCCATGAAGTTAGGCGTCATATCAACTAGATTACGGAGGGCGTATGCCATAAAGTTAAGCGTCATATCAACTAGATCACGGAGGGCGTATGCCATGAAGTTAGGCGTCATATCAACTAGATTACGGAGGGCGTATGCCATGAAGTTAGGCGTCATATCAACAAGATCACGGAGGGCGTATGCCATGAAGTTAGGCGTCATATCAACTAGATCACGGAGGGCGTATGCCATGCAAAAAAAAGACAATGTTATATTCTATGTGTGTAAAGGATGTCCAACTCGGTATGAAATGTACCGCTCGCTAGTAAAAAAAAAAGATGTCTGTAAAATCGTAGCTAATTGTTTTTATTCTTCTTTACAGCCATTAAGTAAAGCAAAATATTACTGGTGATTATTTTTAATGATAAACACTCGAAAAATATTCTCAAAGTTTAAATTCCGTTTAACATATATTTGAGAAATGTCTAAAGAATCATAACTTATTTTCCGCTTCCCTTATTTTATAAAATGTTCCAGTTTGCTAACGATTTCCTTCTTTTTTTTTGTTTTCCATGAAATTCTACAATAGTTTCATTTAGTCAGACTGTTAATTTGTTTTTTATTATAAGCTTTGTTTCCGTTCATTAATGAGAAACTTAATGTTTTGTCAAATATATACTTTCTTATTTTTAAAGTTTATCTCATATTCGGAAGTTGGTAATCATTATGACAGTATTTTCCTTTGAGGCATCAGCTCTGAACAAAGACACAATTAAACCCTTTTTGTAAGTTTTTCATCCAACCATATGCATTTTTTTCTCGCAATTAATTTTTCCTAGCAGTATCAACTCGAGGATCTTACATTTATCTTCTCGCATTTTATGTCCAATGTATTCTTACTTCCTAATTTTGGTGGTAGATACTTATATTTCTTTATTCATCCGATTTGAGATGTCATTACTACGGAATTTGTCATCCCGTAAGACTCTCAGCATTTTCCCATAGTATCGCATTTCTAAAACTGTGGCCTAAGTTTCCATCTCACGCAAAATTCGCATACGTAAATCAACATTAAAACCCTTGTTCCAGAGAAGATCCTGCATTTTGAAGAAACAATTTCGTGCCATCTCTTACTCCACTCTTACTTTGATCTCTCCAAACTGACCCATTTATCATTCAGCCGGAAACCTAGATATTTATAGTGTTGAACTCGCTCAACAATTTCATTATTTATATCAAGATGTACCCATGTCTGTACTTTCCTTTTACTGACAATCGTGAACTTTACTTTTGATATAATATATTCACTCTCAAGTGCCAATTCGTAAAAAAAAGCAATAAACTCACAAAATGTAGCAAAGGTTAAATCAAATAAATAAGTTGAACATTTGTTGTTGGAACTGAAAAAAGAAATTCTACTCTGACTAATAATTACCATTCATTGTCGAAACAATATTTGACAGATATATATTGTACTTGGTATCTAAATGGAATAAATGATGAACTTATAAATGCGTTCAGTAGTTCCACACTAGATGTGCTACAGTAATATGCAAGTTGTATTGTGGTCAAGAAAATTTTAACGCTGAACATACCATTTTATAGGAAAGATAAGCATAAATAAACGGAAATAGTTTACTTATTTAAAAAAGAGCAAACCCTTTCAAAATAACTCGTGATCACTGAAACACGCCCATGATACCAGATTATCAAGGGGTTTTATCTCGAGGTCCATGAAACTTTCTTATCTATTTATTTTATATATGGTAACGATCAAGATCCCAGAACAGATGCAATTTCGGTTGCATATAAATTCATCTTCATCGGTGGAGAATTCGACTGAAGTATATCAGATATCATATATTTAGAATTATAAAGATGTATTGATTTGGTTACAAAACTTGATAATAAGTGTGATTATTACCAAAATTTAAAACAAATCGCTAGAAACTGAAGTTCGAATTACTAAACCAAGACAGAAGATCCTAATTTCAAACCAATGGAGTTGATGCCCAATACAAATAAATAATTTAGACGCCAGTAATAGACGACTTCAATATAAACGAATTCAGGAATCAATAAATAACATTCATCAATACAAATGCAAAGTGTTTGAAATATATAATGATGATAATTTTGTCCACCGTTCCGGCTTGATTATAATTTCAACAAATATTTACGATACGATAGGCCATTCTTTTGTAATCAAATATGACTCAGCCATTCTGTGGATGTAAAATAGTTTTCAGTTTATTGGTTTATTGTGTTGCATTTCAGTATACACACAGTTTTGACAAATTAAACCCAAAAATTTAAAAACAAGAAGATCAAACTTTCAAAACAATTATTAATATGGGATTGCTTCGTTACCAAATTTATTAAAAGTTATTTTCTTTTTCGACTTCGTAAAAGTTAATATTTTATTATTTTTTATTTATTATTACACATGACAAGAAATATACACAATTTGAGAAAACAACAGATAATTTGATTTGGACATACAATTTTAATGGATCTGGGTTTATTGCCTTTCATTTGTCGTATCCCCAGTAAACTAGGCTTTTGCCTGTATCTCACTGAGGATATTTAGCATGAAAAAATAAATCGATACTTCTTTCCGATTTTTGATTACACAAAAACAAAACCCCGTTGCACGCTCTCATCGACCTGACAGTGACACTCAACTACAACTGGAAATATCTTGCGAAATTCAACTCCTCACACATCATCACTTCAGAAAGACCAAAAATATTCATCCCACACTATACCGCACACAATCATAAGAATAAAAATTAAAATCAAAACAAAATTAAAACCCACCACTCACGAGCTCACGTAAATCCTTTCCACTCGTTATTCATCCTGAAAGCCCAAGTACTCAAAATCCTGTCGCAATAACAACCACGCTCCGATCGACTGTCTAAATGGTTTTCCTATCTTTACCTATATTGAAGTCGGCACGCCATTGTATGTAATGGGAGCCTAATAAGCATATTGCCTTTGGTAAAAAGAGGTTTTAACTCTAGGGATGGTGAACATTTCATTAGTTGCCAATTCGTGTCATGTGTGTCTGCTGAGTCTGCATCTTCCCTTCCTCTCGATAGTAGTGCCAGAGAATGGATTTGAGATGTAAATGTTCAGGACCTGATACTCTCTGAAAAGCTCCGCCGTGGGATACCGAGCAGGAAGTTTATTAATTATTTTCACAATCAATTTTTGGGAAACCTGCAATATGTGTTTTTGGGTTAAAGTGCATAAATATAATACTGACATATGTTTTTTTTTTTTACTTCAAATTATATCCTATATCGCCTCCAATATGTCACGTTAAATACCACTGACCGTGTAAATATGCATTTTTTCATTTCAATTAGTTTTTAGGTTTTGTTTGTGATGTTTAAATCGATCTTTTTCATATGGTTCAAGTCATAAACCAAATTTTCTAGCTCGGCAAACCATTTTTTCTTGTTTCTAACCTATTAAATTTTCCATACATAAAATCTTTTAACACAGTCGAGTGGCATAAAACCTAGCGATAAAATACGAAAAGCTTTGTGATTTTTAGTACATCTTTTTTTTTTAAATAACAGAAATTGCCCATTTACTTTTTTTTCTGATTTTCCTCCATTTATTGCTTTGTTTTGTTTCATCGAGTCTATAGATTAAATAGCAGCTTTATGGGCATAAAGAAGGAGAAAGGAAAAATGTGGAATTTAAAAATTTCAGTAACATTAATTTCCGTTTGCGATTTGGCAGGAAATGTCTACGGTAGCCTCTAGTTATTTTTCCGCTTCTTTAATATCCGTTTTTTTAATTTTCCCAAATACTTGACATATTGGGTGAAAACTTATGTTATTTTTATCGCGTATTGACATTTTTTACAGAATGTACATACTGTGATCAGTACAACAATAACGCAAAACCTTAAAAATATATGACAACACTGAATACTAGTGCTACATTTATTGTTTATGGTCATCAGTGGAAACATTAGACTTATGAGGAGGACGCCCGATTGACGTGTTGAAACTAATCGAGCATACACAAAGACTAATACTCGTTTAAAATCGTTAATTTTCATTAAATAGATTTTTAATAATGACATTTTATTTTAATTATCTTGAAATTTCAACAAAAAATTGTATTAATTGACTTTTTTAATGAAAAAAAAAACTTGTATTAATTATTCCACGATTAATGAAAAAATATTTTCCCTTTTTCAAAATATTTTAAGTTGATAAAATACTCGAATAATTCAGTAAAAATTCAGGTTGTATTTGTTTTTCTGGGGATAAGAAATTCAAGTTGAACTTTGAATTCCTTGACACCAGAATATCACCCTAAAATTCCTTACTTTTTTCCAACCACTTGAAACTCGACAATCTCTGTAGCCTGATTGATAAGATGCTTGTCTTCTACTTGGCGATTTTACATTTGATTCCTGATTGAACCCGGATATATAATACCCAGTCTGGTTTTTACATGTTACACAAAATAAATGCTTTTTATCCGTTACGAACATCAATAAAGGCACAGCATAAAGTGAGAGCTTATGGTGCTGTGTCGTTTGTGGCACCCGAAATGACTATGTTAGCCTACTTTTGTCGCATGCATTGGAAGAAGCTTCAGTACCTGTAGTTTGTCAGTGTCTTCTTTCTCAATTGGGCCGCTGTATCTAACAACAATTCTACGCTATTCAGCTAAATATGCTGTTGTTTGCACCCAATAATGCGTAGTATTTCTGCAAGCATGCATTTGCGTAGCATAGCATGCGTAGCATTTGCGTAGCAAAGCATGCGTAGCATTTGCGTAGCAAGATAAGCAAACTGCTTGGTAAATTTAACCAACGGATGCCTCTTGAAAAGACGGACACAATACAAGCACAGTAGAAAGTATCTGCGACATGGACTTGAAAACTTGTTCGATCGTGACGTGTTGTTCGGCACCCAAACTTTATTATTTATTTTAGTGTATTCTGGCAATCACTTCAAAAGGTTCGATTCTCAGTTGCTATGAAAAATGTTTTTATTGTTTTCAAATATTTTCATTTCTTATTTTATTTTTTGAACCTCTTTTGTATTGTATTTTTCTCTTTCTTTTTTTTTGTTCTTATGTCTTTTGCAAAGATATCGTGTAATTGTTTCACCCCTTTCGGGTATAATTTGTCGCCGGAGTATACCTAAAAGGGTCTGATAAGGTCTATTATTAAGCTACGAAAATTCACGTTGAGTTTCAACTTGGCCAAAAGTCATTGTTACTAATAATAGAATGGTTTCAAATTGTTTGACGAAACGTCAAAAAGTATTGAAGAAGCTCAAAGTATCTGGACTTTTGGTTGATTGTGTGTTTTATATATTAATTTATAGATTTAAATATTAATGGAGTAAAAAAATAGTATACATACATTATCGGATGTGAAATGCTACATGTGAATTAATTATGTTAAATTGT
The DNA here is from genome assembly GCA_949825065.1 of Odontocerum albicorne. NCBI lineage: Eukaryota > Metazoa > Arthropoda > Insecta > Trichoptera > Odontoceridae > Odontocerum > Odontocerum albicorne. The sequence goes on from OX463850.1 coordinate 15,399,655, forward strand.
TCTAAAATGTGGTTTTAAACTAAATAAATAAAGAAAAAATATTGAACAAGTATATGATATTTTTCGGTTAGTTAAGAGATGACGTTTTGATAATTTAATTAACCCGCCATATTTTGCTTTGTAGTGTTCAGGTGTCATCAGAAATAATAAATAAATATATATTACTTCTTTTTTTCGACCGTATTTGATATAAATATTTGGGACAGGTTTAAGTAAAAAAATTAAAAACCGTATCTAAAGTTAACCATTTAATTTTAACAAAGACTTCATATAAACTTGAATTTCATCACAAAAAAAAAGTATTTTACAAGTTTTCTTCGTTTTTTCAATCATCTTATCAAAAATACTTATTAAATTCGTAATCAAAAGTATTTCCATTTTACGAAAACTCATCTTTCCAAGATTCATTTTTCTGGAATAATCCAATCATAATTACTGTCATCTGGATATTTTACCCCTTTCCCATCTAGATTTAATCCTTTTAACTTTGAGGCCAGTTCAATATACTGTTCTCAGTCTTTCCTCGTCTTTTCTTTCCCCTTCGGTCTACTTTCGTCGTCTTCTCTTTCCCCTTCGGTCTACTTTTCTCGTCTTCGCTTCGCAAAGGGAGGAGAGCGGCCTGAAAATTAGCGCTATATCACGTGAATTGTTAAATTCCTTTCCGAAGTATAAATTTTTACGTCATGTTATTGAACATTTTCAAGAACATATTTTGTTTGAAACCTCCCCGAAAGCAAACGATTTTAATTAGAATTTCAACGTTTCGTTTGCCATTCTGATACTAGAAAATACAAATATTTTAACAAAAGGAATTTTTTATACTGTCTTCCAGCCTGAGGGTGTTGGGTTCAATTTCCGTTGGTACCCAGATATGAAAAAAATGGTTCTAATCTGATTTTCACTTATGGCTTTTTAAACATATTTCTAGTTCATTGTAAAAGATTTCCACATGACAATAAATCCGCCAGGTTGTATTTAATACAAAAAAGTGTTATATTATACAATAATTTTAAAACGACTGTTTTTTTTTATTTGTGAACTACCTTGGCAAGGGCCTCTCTTCCTTCCCGGGGATTACGTGTTTATTTTTAAAAATAAATCCAGTTTTTCTCTATCTTTCTAATCAGTCAGAAGAGATTGCTACATGGCAATAATTCCTCTATATTGTATTATATACAATGAACGTTTAGTCTTATACAAATTATTTTGTTTCTAAAAAACAGTTCATAGCAATGATAACTTAGAACTTTGATGTTTCTTAATGAAAAGAAGGCGGAAGAAATGCGCGATGTTTCTATTGATATTTATTTACTCAAGAATCTTTCTTTGATATTTGAAATCTATTTTTTTTTTCCAAATAATAATGATATCTTATATACCTTTTAATCTACTTTTCAAAATATATGTAATACTCGTAGTTTGAGCTAGAAAATGAATAATGTACATTACTCCCCTGCCCTTCATGTAAATACCAACGATGAAACAAAGTAAAGGTGTTAGACGATTTTACAATAAATTCGATTTTTTCTAAGAATTAACTTTAATACAGGTAACAAAAAATATGCGAATTATCTATAATTTTAAAAAAGTAGAAGAAAATCGTATAACCCTTCATTTTCCCTTCAGTGCATGCAGACACATACGAGTATGTGTCTGCATGCACTGAAGGGAATATCACCACGGCGTGTCTCTTGCAGGGTGAGCAAAAGAGAACAGATCTTAAAAAAAATTATTTCAAGCACACAACTTTTTTCCGAATTTATCATCTCGTCATACACAATATTTCATAGTTTATACTTCTCTTGGCCTACTTTTAAAATCTGACCCATTTTATTCAGCCATGTTTCCCTTGATCTACCTATTAATTGATAAATATAAAATTGTAGCACATGTGATTAAGCTAGGAAGATTATTTTATAATCAATCCGAATGAACTCTTCAAATTATTTGTAGAATGATGCGAATGAATACAAAAAAATCTAAGTTATAGAGAACAATACAAAAATAATAAAATATTCCGTAATTTTTTTCACATTTGTATTACACAAATAATCATCAAACTCCTAAAATAAATACATATTCCCCTTAAAATTATCTTTGATTATGGATTTTCTTATTCTTCCCTCAACTTTAATTTTGATATTTCGTATTTCAGAACAAATGACATTAATGTATTCGTGGGAGGACAGCGTGGGTGTGGGTGTAGATCTAGAGATCTCTTATAACTTTGTATTTCTGATTCAGATATTTATTACGGGAGGAATCCATTATTTTCGTGTTTCATTATTTGTAGCTATTTTATTGTATTATTGATTTTTTGCGAAACCTGGGATTTTTTTTGGTTCTTAGTATTTATTAGATTGGACTGTCTCGTTAAAAAGTGCTTACTTATTTTTTGTTAGATACTAACGACGATTATTTATTTAATTTAATGTTTGCGACTGAACTAAGTGGAAAAATATTATCATATAAATTTTTGTATTCAGTGATTAATTTTCACTAAAATGGAGTTTCGTACTTCTTCTTCGATTGTATTTCTGGAAGATTTGAGTTCAATTTCCGATGGCACCCGAAAAAGAAAAATAATAAAAGGAATGCCTGTCAGCTTAAAGTGTTCGTCTGGTGAGAATACTTGCACGTGCTAGACAGTGCGAGTGTTGTTACCTCTTCACGTGCAGTAGGAATGCTAATACGTGCGATTACGAACAATAAATTTCGAGCCTGCTCCAGAGGTTTTAAACCTGATGGCTCAATTGATGGAGCCGACTACACTGTTATCTTCGGACCACGCTCTTCAATATGTTCAAATCACCAATCTGGATAAGTTAAACGAGGTGTTTAATCAAACAAGTACCTTCAGCACAGGTATATTTTTTACGGAAATAAATCAAAGTTCATCAAAGATATCGCTTATAACATATAAAATTGTTTATTGGCCTTATTATTGAGATTGTTTATTGGCCTTATTATTGAGATTGTTTATTGGCCTTTCCAGTTCACCGCTTCTCTTTCTTTACGTCGTCCTTTACTGTCCATGCAGTGAGACTCTGGAATCAGTTACAAACCAATATAAGACTCGCTCCGTCCTTGGCATGCTTTAAGAAGCGACTGAAAAAACTCTTAATTGCTAGTCAGTAAAATAACGTGTTTCATTCCTGATTTTTCTTTTCCTTTCCTCTCCACCATCCTTGCCTTTCCTTTTGATTGATGATATCTCACTTTATATGAAAAGTAATGTTCGGGTGATTGTCCGTCTTTGTGGGGTTCGTGGGCATGTTCTCGCGTATATGTTTATGGATTTCGTGGAGATGGATAGTAATTTGAATGATTTATGCGACCACGTAACTTGCTTCATTTAATTTTGTCTGGTCGGTTGGAAGAGATTGCCACCTGGCAATAAACCCGCCAGATTGTATTGCAATAAAAGTGTTAAATAAATAAATAAAAATGATTCTTCAGCGCTATTAAATTAGCCAACGAAGTTTTTGTATTGCACTACACTTTCATTATATACAGTGCAATTCAACTAGTTTACTGCCACGTGGCAATCCTTCCAACCAACTGAAGAATAACCAGAGTTTCAGTGATAACTTAAAGTGTACCATGATAAGTTAAAGTGTACCATGTTAATGAAAAAAGTATTTTTCTAAAGCTTTACTAAAAGATAACTTTCATATATTTTTATTTCATGCTATTAAAGGTTTCTTGTTTAATTCATTAGATGTTTAGAACCAAATTTAATTAATAAGCCCCAATTAGGCATTTGTATTGGTAATTCAACATTTGTATCAAATATGTGGCAGTAAGCTGCAACTGTGCGTTAAGAAGATTAACTAAAACCTGTGTGTAGCATATTAACAAAACATCCTATAAGAGTAGATCGATTTCAAAATAAACAAGCAAAATTAACTCCGCATGAGTTCGAATGGAAATCCAGTATTTATTTTATCAAATACACTGTTGCTTTGGTTCTAATGTTATGTCACCATTTTTTAATTTGATTAATTGTGACTAGTTGTATTTGTTTGTGATTGGTTGATACGTTATAGCTGATTTTTATCTTAGCTAGTAGTCTTGCTTTTTATTCAATTTTTTTTATTCATTCACATTCGAAATCGAAGTTTTTAGCATTAATACACACTTGTAACTTTATATCAAGCCCAAAATATAAGGAAGATATTGTCAAGAATTAGTTTGCAAATAATCGTTATCTTACAATATATGTTCGTTTTTAGCATTAATACACACTTGTAACTTTATATCAAGCCCAAAATATAAGGAAGATATTGTCAAGAATTAGTTTGCAAATAATCGTTATCTTACAATATATGTTCGTTTTTAGCATTAATACACACTTGTAACTTTATATCAAGCCCAAAATATAAGGAAGATATTGTCAAGAATTAGTTTGCAAATATTCGTTATCTTACAATATATGTTCGTTTATATTTTTACTACAAATTAATTTTATAAAAACAAAATAATAAATTTTATGGATTTCAATTTTCGATAAATTGCTTTTTATTTTATAATTTTTCAAGTGATTTTAGCTTAAATAATTGAATTCCATTTTAAGTAATGTAATTTATTTTATACATTGGAAATATTTATATTTATCACATAACTTAAAAATATTTGGCATTTTCTTTCTTATATTTTGGTTTCATTTACATATAGATCCAAATCTTATTTATAACAGCTTAAAATTATTATTTTTAATTAACTAACGAGTATTAACAAACAGTTTTTATATCATGCATTTTTTTGTTACAGGTGAGCAAAATACCTACTGAAGAAAAGTGAATTTCTTTAAAAATTAGTAAGTTTTAAAATAATCTTAGTAATTTAAGTTCAACTTATTGTTGTATGTTATGTTATGAATGAACATCCCTGCGTTTTCAATTTATATTATATTTAATTTTTGGTCGATACTCAAATATTTTGCATCAAGCAAATTTTTTTTTAAATATCTATCAAAAATGCAACAAGGAATATTTCAGGACTTAAATAAATTCAGATAATAAATCTTTATAAAGTTATGCTTAAAATTAGAAACTCGCTAAGATACCAATCGAGAACCCTTTGATACAAAGCAAGTTTTTTAAGGACTTGGCCAAAACTAGGGCACCTTTAGTCTTATCTATTCAATATTTAAACAAATAATCTGACTTTTTTATTACCACAGTTTCTATTTATGATAATTTTAATAATATAAAAAAAATCTCTATGATATTTAAGATACGTTCGAGTAAGTGACTTTTGTCTTTTAAAAAAATATGAATACGAGTAAAAATATTTAATAATGTTAAAATACTTTCTAATGCTAAGAATTTTATTTGCACCGAAAAGTTTAGCAAACTTTTAAAGAGTTATCCTATACAATTTAATATGGGACTAAAACTTTAGTTTCATATTAATTCACAAGTAATATGAAGCAGTTGTCTTCTTCCCTCTGTTTGCTATTTTCCCTTGAAGAAGTTCGCTTTGTTAATTCTGACTACAGTGACTTTGTTGATAGCAATACGGTCTCGAATGTGTTGCCTTTATTAAACTTCGGTCTTTTATTTTCAAGTCGTATCGTCCTCTTCAAAACTTTCTCAACGCTTGGCGTTCATTTTCTTCCTAAACAATGACCTTAACCCCGAGATAATGCCTTTAAAATTTCATATGATGCATTTTTACTTTAATTTAAAAAAAAGTTTTTTTCTGTTATATAGCACAATATGTTTCTAAAAAAACAACCCTGTTATATAAATATGTTTTTGAATTAATAGTTTGTGGGGATACCGCCATATATGATGAAAGTTGCTACTTTCTGCTAATTTACATAACGCCTTTTCAGAGATCTCTAGAATACCGTTTTCTGGATTTTTTCATCAGCATATACTCGTATGTATGCACACCTATCCACATAACACCGAATGTTAAGTATTTGTTCTAAATTTCAGTGTATATCTACCTGTCTCACTTAGCTCAGTGACTGTTCTGAGACAGCCGACTTACGAGTGACTCGTACTCCCGTAGAATTTGTATATAAAATTTATTAAACAATCAAATGTTATGTTCAACAACTTTTAATTAAAGCCGTTCTTGAGAGTTGTCAACTTTCAATGCACAAATACCTTATAAACGTATTTTGGCACAATAAACAAGAACTACCTAAAAAGTGGACGTGTGTGTGTGTGTGTTTATTTGTAAGGTGTTAGTGGGGGGGAGATGAATATGAAAACACATTGATTTACAGATTTTAAATGAATTTTCACTCTTACAAATATAACACATTTTACAATATTTATTATCTAACAAATACACAAACAGAAAACATTACTAACTTGAAGACGATGGTGATTATTTCAAACTCTCATTTTGTGGGTAACTAAAGTAAGATTATTGTCTTCATCTTTTTTTTGTGTTGAAGTCGTAGCTTCACCATCGGTTCCTCCCTTATCTCGGTCTCCATCCAAATCTCCCACCTCCCATAAGTCTTGTCTCAACCTTTCCTCACATCATCGTCGTGGTGGTCTACTCGTACTTATATTATTTTAGGGCTGACCTTTAACATTTTATGAAGAATTCTTCTTTCTCATATTTGTGTAAGTTGTGATCAATTCCAGCCACTGCAGTTGAGATCTATTTATTTTCCTTAAAAGTTGTTAATCTATGAATGTTGGTAGAAATGAAATACATATATACCATCATGTCATTTTTCTGTTTTAGTAGGCAGAAAAAATATAGCGCCAGATTTTCCTATCTCTTCTATATCCATACGCTTTCTTTTATAACTCCCGCGATGTCTGTACGTTTCCTTTTTTTTTTCAAAATATAATTTACTTGATCCAACCGCACTTTCCTTGGCCTTTCTCTCTCACGCTTTCCACTCACATTTATACTATTATATAATATATACTTGTTATTAATATTTCGTTCATTCGTTCTGCATTCCCAAACCATCTCAGACTGCTCTTCTTCATCTTACATATCAGCATTAAGTCTCACTTATTCCTAATCACTTGATTCCGTATTCTGTCACAATTTGTCATATCATGTATGATATTATTCTCAGTGCACGAATGTCTATAGCATAAATGAAATAAAATGTTATTTTAATTGGTTATAAAATAAACAGCACTGCGGTAAAGTGTTACCCCTGCCCTATTAAGTTCCCGCTCGCCCCTTCAAAAACTCAATCGCTGTACAAATTTATGATTCGCCCAAAAGTACCGCCCTTTGCCAAGATCTATTGTTTACCCAATACTGAAAAGGCTCACGTATTTTTTGGGACAAAAACTCGTATGAAGCCTTTTTCTCCAAATCGAAAATACGCTTGATGACCTGTTTTTCTTACATATCTCCTTGGTCATGGATTTTTTAAGATTAACTTTTGATGATACTTGTGTAATACACAAGACTTACGAGTATACTCGTATTATGGGTTTATTATGTCACAGTTAAAAACTTTCTGATAATTTTCGAGATGACTGGTGTAAATACTTCGGTTTCTTTTTCCGATAAAGTTCACTTTAATATGTATCCATAATCGAGAGATATACTGATTAAATATAACTTCATTTATACATTTGGAGAATCCTGGGAATCGAAAGAGAGTAAAAAGAGCCGAAATACGTGTCTTCCGTAAAAAAAGAACTGGCAGTTCAATGTGTAATAGAGTAATTTTTGATCAAAAAAAGTAATTATTGATCAAATAAAGTAATTATTGATCAAATAAATGATATCTGATTTTTAAGAGATAAATGTTCGACCTCCGTGGCTTTGTTAGTATGTCAACTGTGTTCCTTTCCGGGGCTTGCGGGTTCGATTTCCGAGAGAACATAGATTGTTTAAATAGATTCCCATTTGGTTTTCTCTTAAGGCCTTTTAACATATTTTTTGTTGTTTGAAAGTAATTGCCATATGGAAAGAAGCCCACCAGGTTTTACTGTTAACAAAGAAAGTGTGATAAAATTTCAAATAAACTTGATGAGAACAATTAAGAAACGTATCTTGAAATAGTGTGATAACATTAAGATAATGACTTGCGAGAGACTTGTGAAAGAAATTTATTTACCTGAAATTAATGAAGTGCGAGAAAGAGGTAGACCGAAGAAAAAGTAGGAGATAGTTGAACTTTTTTTATTTGACGGAATCGTCTGAAGTATGAGAAACAGGAGAGCACGTATTACGAAAAGTATAGATGTGGACAAGGCTAAACTTGTGTGCATGGATATGAAAGCGTGAAGATTTTTTTTCTCTGCCTACCCCAAAAATATACATGGTGTGATGGTATATATGTGTATAGGCTTAAGGATGCTTTGAATGAGAAACTCAAGGAAAATAGACCTTTGACATATTTGCGCTGCATTTGATTCACCAATAAATTATGGGATGCATAATATCAATCTTGGAAGATCATACAAAACTACGAAATGGACCGCTTAATCTGATGCATTAAATGTTTAGCACTGCGTTGGTCATCTCTCGAGTATGGCACCATAAAAACTGTGCCCGTGTCCACGTCCTGAAATTAAATTAAGCTTTTAAATAACTATTATATATGTTATGTATTTTTTTTTTGAGAAAGGGTGTACTTTATTTGTTTTATAGTGTTTTATATATAAATATAAGCACAGTTCATATTGTTCACCTTGAATGAAGATGTTCTGAAAATTGTCTTTCTGTTTATAAAATATTTAACCAGATGGCCTTTTTCTTAATCTGTCTTTACTTTTTATTCAAAATTAAATTCGCATTTTACTCCGTTAAAGTTTTTTTTTATTTCTCTGCGTAAATGAAATTTAGTCCGCTAGACTAGATAATTCAAAGATGGTTTTGTTATTTATAGCTTTACTTAAAGATGTACTCGTAAACAAAACGGGCAGTAAATTTAAACTTTTCGCAAACTCAAACGTTGCATCGAAACATTTCTTTTCAAGTTTTCATTAATTTTGAAATTATCAAAATGTTAAATGTATATTTACTTTTATTTATCACTGCAAATTATTTCATCAATTTACTTTCTAGATAGTAGTTTTCTCTTTGACAGTTATATTTCAGATTTTAATGAAAATGCAGTGCAGAACCCCTTAAAATCTATATATGTAATACATAAGATATAAAATAAAATACAATACATACACGCAAAACAGTGATATTTGAAAAAAGTTAATGTATACTCTCTGACATGTGAAAAATTAGTGGAGTAAAAAGTAAATCTGATATAATATGAGTGAATAATAAAAAAAATTGTAAATTGAAGAATTTTGCTATAAACATAGTAATTTCTCAGATGATAGAAGAGTTACGAGGGATATTGAACAGCGTGACATGATGGAAAACACAATCACTGGTGCACCAAATATATATATACTCGACCCGGATATCAAAATCTGCTAAGAAGGTAGTCCATGATCGTCTGTTAAACGATAAATGGGATTTAATGTATGGAAGTGAACATGGAAAAGTTATTAAAGAGACGAATAAATGCTGCAGTACTGCGTGTACTGAGAAGAATAGATGAATTAATGTGAACCTATGTTATGTTGCCTAAATAACATGAAAAAGAGCATCCTGCGATTGGTCATATAGAACAAATTAATGAAGAGAGACTTACAAAACAAATGTACAGTGTAACTGTGAGTGTAAGGCAAGGTAGAGGAAGACTTATGAAAATATGGTTGAATTAGGTATGTAAGAAGTCTAAGAGATCGTAGATGCTGTATAAAATGAAAGGATTTAGAAGAAGCGATATATGCGTGTCGAAATGAGAAAGTCTGGCAATTTGTTATCTCTGCCTACCCCAGAATGGAAACGGCGCAATGGTATGTATGTACATATGTAAAAAGTTATGAAAATTATAATTGATGAGAAGCAAGAAAAAATACAAACGAATTTGTAATATAATAAATCAAGAACAGCCGTATTAACGTCTAACTGGAGAAGGAGAATTGATTATCTTTCACTCAACTTTGGTTTTTAATGGATGTTAGCACCTCGAATCACATTTTATTCTCTCTCATACTATTCAAGTCCTTTAGGACCATGAGTTCATTCGTCCTTACTGAAGTAGCTCGATTGACCAAATATGATTCTCTACGCCTTCTTATATTGCATCCTGGGTTGTTATATGTGGGCCCTTTTGAAATTGGCCCATAGCTCACATGTGCACATACTCATACAGGAGTTGAACAGGATCTTTTTTGTTTCGCCACTACACTGTGGTAAAGCACAGAACTTCCGTGCGGAATGTCGTCAGTTCAAATCCCGAGCTGTGCTACTCCTCTCAAATGGCACAGGTATTTTTTTCTGCCTTATACCATGCGTATCCAGAAAGTAAGTGTACTGAGGCTCTCACGACCGGATGGATTTTATTTTCGACATGTTGGCTACACTTCCGTGTAGCTTGACCCTTCCCCTCCGCAACGAGACCGGTTTGAGGTCAGTACGTTGAGAAGTGTCGACGCGACAACACGTTTCGTAAAAAATGTCAATCCAATCTCCCGCAAAGTGCGAAATACGCGGCGTCATCCGTTATCTCGTTTGGAAGGGAAAACCTCCAGTTGAGGTTTATAATGAGGTGAAAACTGCATATGGTGATAAAGCTATGAATCGTACGAGTGTGTACAAGTGGTGTCGCGAGTTTAAAAACGGTCACGTCCCACCTCTTCACCCTCCGCCAAAAAGTTCAAAACCACAATTTCAGCCAAGAAAATCATGGCATCCGTGTTTTGGGACTGTCAAGGCATAATTTTAATTGAATATATGCCTCAAGGGGAGACCATCAACTCTGCAAGATACTGTTAGACCCTAAAAAAATTGCGGAGGGCGATTCAGAACAAGAGGAGAGGCATGCTGACAAAGGGAGTCTGCATGCTGCACGACAATGCCAGACCACACACGAAAGAACTGCTCGCCTCGTTTAAATGGGATGTCCTGAACCATCCCGCGCATTCCCCTGACCTAGCACCTTCAGATTACTATCTCTTTACCTCCCTGAAGCTGCACATGGGTGGAAAAAGGTTTTCAACCGACGAGGAGGTAAAGGAGGAGGTTGAGAAGTGGACGGAGGGGTTTGCAGGAAACTACTTCGAGGAAGGCATCAAAAAATTGATACCCTGCTTCACCACCTGCATTGAGAGGAATGGCGACTATGTCGAAAAATAGCGTACATATGTACTACGGTAACCACGTAATTTTTTTGTTTAAATAAAAAAAATTGTAACCTACAAAAATTCAGTACACTTACTTTCTGAATATGCCTCGTATTAGAGGATATAAGGATACCTATGATTTCGGTCATATCTATTATTTCAAAAAGAGAAGAAAAAAACACGCCGGTGGGGTCGGTGAGTTTGCTGGTGTACAACAGATCACTCACTTAAAAGGAAAGTAAACTGCATGGTACAGCTTCGCTTTCCAACTGAATTTACATTGGAATGGCGAGGGAATCCTCAAATACGAGGCCCAGCAACGACGACAACGTAATAAATACGATTCGTCTTATTCCATCGACTTATTTTTTCAGCAATATCGTAGATGTAGACGTACTTCCTTGTTTTTAAATTTCTCTTTATGCCAAAATCTGATGCTATGGTCGAATTAATATTGTTTTATTTATCTTTGTTCTTCTTTTTATTTCGAGAACATCAACAAAATATTACATTAAAACTCATGCGGTATTGACAACCGCACTCTTTACTTCACTGTATTTATCTTATGATTTTATAAAGAGTCACGTTCCGGAGTTATTTATTATACGAGTATATCCAGCATCTGTATTATTTGTTCAATCTGCTGACTCTTTGAACCAATATGACAGATATAGACGGCTGACGAAATTAATGAATATTTTATCGTTATTTTGTAAGATAACATCCGAATTCAGGTTTTGAATTCTAATATAATTTTAATAGTTTAATTTTATTAGATTTTACTCACTCAACATGGTGAAATAGTTGATGTATTTATTTAATATCTTTATTATAAAATATTTTTTAGACACATTCTTATTTGTATGCTTTATGTGCGTATAAATACAATGTGTAATGTTTTATTAAGAAAATAACAATTCATCGTGCTAATTGCATGGTTGATTATTGCAGGAGTAGTTTCATGCAAATAATACAAAGTCATCAAGATAAATAGTATTTTTGCATCTTAATTTATTACTCACAATTAACTATACACAAATTAAGGTGCAAAAATTTAATTTTTCTCGATGACTCTTTGTACAATTTTCGAAAACTGACATGCAATCATGCAATTAAAACAGTGAATTGTTGTTTTCTCAATGAAATATTATACATTTTTTATACCTTTGCTATCAACGTCTGTGGCTTAGTTTGTGCTTCTGGTTTGGTTGCTGGTGGTACTCAAAAAATTAAAAAACGGAACTGGTTTTAGAGTTTGTCTGATAACAATATTGCTGTATTTGAGATTGTATTACCAATACATATATTAATGAGCTAAGAGTTACGTGCTAACTCCAGTTGATCGTAACCCGAAGGCTCGATTAATAGAACTGTGACCAAAGACAATGTTGCCTCCCGACTACGCTCATCATCATGCCCTCATAGCTAATTTTAATAAGTTGAAGGCTTATACGAATGAACTAATAAACCTCAGCCGATTAAATAAAGTAATTTTCTTCTTAAAACTTCATAAAACGTTAGTGGATTCAAATTTGTTTATTTAATTTAATTTTTTTTAACATTATTACATTTTTTATTTCAATCATAAAGAAACTTTATTCGTCATAGAAGTTAAAAATAATAATAAACATATTTGTTTAATAATGTGAATGAATTTTAAAAATTTTAAAATATTCAATATATCTATGTACGAGTATATAAAAAATGTCCAAATAGATCCACATGTACCACTAAGGTCCAATTGTTTTCAACTTGAACAAGTTAGAAGGTGTATGGACAGATATCACACCGGTCACGCCCATTGCATAGTCAAGTAATGTCACAGTTCAAGTTTGATACATCTGCCTTTTATAGTATGTAATCTAAGGTCGATGAAAGATGTGTCGTTTCGTTATATTCTGAAATCAGTCCAAGTCGGCCGATTCACAGGTGTCGAACGACATTCGCACGCAACAGCCTTTTTGCAAAGAATGAGATAGGGAAAAGGGTCGTGGTCGTATTTACGTCACCCTACATGTTGTGGTTTAAGTGATTAGGCCAGTATGCTTGCGGCGTATGTAAGATCATTAACGAGTGTATCGGATGCCAAATAAACCAAAATATAATACATTCACGTCTGAACCTTTGTACCATTTTTTTTATTTCACCGAAGTTCTAACATTTAAAAAATTTCTTATCCCAACTGTCATCAAGACTCATTTGAGTCACGCCAGAACCTTCAAAGATTGAGCGGCAACCATCCCCTATATTTTACAGTATTTGTACTAGGGTTATATATAAACTACTTCCAATCAATAAAGTTTAAAAAAACGCAAACCAGAAGATTCAATCACATTGTTCAATTAGGTTCATCTTCATTTTTTCCAACGTTTATTCATTAAAAAATAAACATATCTTGGTACAACACAATATTGCCATCATGCCATGTCCCTATAAGGATATTCGGAGAGAATAAATTTGCCCTTAATTATATCCTGACACACCATTTGCTTCTGCCAGGTCCATACAATTTGTCTTGAATACTCTCCTAGTATATAGAATTTCTTCTCTTTTAAAATTTGGTCATGCCATCTGTTTTAAGATCTTTTTTTAATACAATGTGTACTGTATGATTCATGAAAAAACAATTGTATTTATATTGCATATTTTTTGAGATTCTACAATACAATCTTGTTCATATTTCAATTTAACAACACATTGGCATACAAACAATATTCCAGAATATTGAAAATTGAGTGAATCCCATTTCTTTGATGAGATGTATACAACTTTATTGATTTTCTGAAATGTATTCAATATCGAATCAATTTCTTACAAAAAGGAGGAAAGTTATTGTTTTGTTTCCAATACAATTAATGGGAAAGAGATTGTCGTTTTTTTTTAATATTTCCATGAAATAAATTTTTCAAAACGAAATATCTTATATATTATGAATTAAAATTGCAACTTTTAAAACAATGTAAGGAGAGGATCAAAAAGTTCTTTAAGTTTTTTGATTCAGTTGAATTTAAAACAGGATTAAAAACCTCTCTGGTTTAATTGGTAAGACACCTGTCTTACAACCCGAGGGTAACGGGTTTAATTTCTATTGAATCTAATTTTTTTAAATGGTTTCTAGTCTTGTTTCCTATTACGGCATATTTCTAGTTGGAAGTTCGAACCCTTAATTATTGATAGATTAAATATCTATTTTATTATTGATACTATTGTTCCTACCATAACACACGTAATACATTTTTTATTTGTCAACTGGCAGCTTTTTCAGTGTGTGGAGGAAGGCTCTAATTATTCCAATTCCGAAAATTGATTCACTCACGTCATATAAAGACTTTAGGCGAATACCTATCCTGCCTACATTATGAAAAATTATCGAAAAAAAATGTTCATATACAAATTGACTCCCACCTAAATCAATTTAAATCGTTTCACCCGTTGCAGTCAGAATTTTGTTCGGGACAAGTCATGTATAAGGAAAGTATGTGATGACTGAAGCCACACGTTTAGGAACTTCCCTTTATCTGCATATGTTTGGTAAAAAAAATCTGAGAAAGATTACCGAGGGAAACGAACTACAAAAGAAATCTGTGTAGATCATCTGATATGTAATGAGTTCTACACTCAACATAAACCGTCATGAGTTCTACACTCAACATAAACCGTAATGAGTTCTACACACAACATAAACCGTAATGAGTTCTACACTCAACATAAACCGTAATGAGTTCTACACTCAATGATGAACTAAACATATTTTTTATCTGATCTAGTCACCTTACTGTCGAGTGTCCTCTTACCCACTGCCTCTCGACACTTCCAGCAACTATCAGCTTGTCCAAACTGTTGACATCTCTTCTAACGATAGGCCTCAAGTATGGTCATATTATCGTCCTGCGTTTCGATGGCTGTCTTTATTTTACCTATAGAACCTGGACAAAGCATTCGTGCCAATACCATATATGGAAAACGTCCAGCTTCATTAATTTATTAAAAATTATAACGTAAAACTATAAGATGATATCGCTTATATATTATATAATGGGAGACAATTCCGACAGCGGTATAGATAAAAATTAAAATAAAAAATAGTATTTCATAACTTGAACTTAGTTCTGTTTTATGGATATCTTATGCATATTAAATAATTGAAATTTAATCGCAATTTCTAGAATCACGATTTTGAATAATACATATTTCACTTGACCGACGCAGAAACAGATTTTTGTTAAATATACAATATATCGTCATGCACAGTCAACAAAATCCTTGGATTAACCTTTATTGTTTTCGCGATTCCGTTGATCGTGAATCCCGGTGGGTGGTGCGTGGGGATTGGCATAAACTCGTTTTAATGTGGCCGTTTTGAGAAGGGTTTTCCAAAACATTGTTTTGGATTTGGCCCCACGTTAATCGCACGTGAAATGGAATGATTTCCCGATATGCTCAAAACATTTAATCCTTAATGGCAAAACTTGTTTCAATGGGGTTTCTTTTGAACCGCACCATAGCTATTTACATATGCAGGGTGTTTGGTTTATGGGGAATGAAATAATTATACATATTTATTTTTATTATTTGTATTGAAAGATTTGAAACAAATAATCTATTTAAATATATTATCTAAAACAGAAATGAAAACGATTGCAGAAGATTCAAGAGAGAGCTTTATTTAAAAAAAATTGTGATGTATTATACAATTTGTGATGTATCGTGATGGTATAATTTTCTATTAAGGGTTCTTTGCCTGAAAATGTTGACGTGACCTGTGGCATACGATTCGCTTATGGAGAGCAAGCTCTATACTTCGTGGTAAGGTCCTGTTACGGATACAGACATTCGGATTGCTTCTCTTAATTTGTTATCGTTATTATTTCCAGCCAAAATCAAGTGTGTTCAATAACTAGGGACAGAAATTTCTTAAGTTGAAAAATGTGACTACCAAATAGATACAAAATAAATTTAAGTATCCGATCAAGTTTCAAGAAACGCAGGTCCCTGTTGTTAAGACTTTGTCGAATGACAGACTTACGAACAAAAAAAATAAGGAAATCTTAAGATTTATTAAAAGACAGATAGCAAAATTAATCAAAAATGTGATTTGAAATCTTGAAGTGACACATTACAAAATGATAACGTCCAGGTAAATTGGTGGCAATCAATATCCGTACTATTAAAAATGTCAAATTACATTGACATGTGCTCACGATATGATATACGAGTATATTCGATTTTTTACAGGCTACTCACGATTGTTCTGAAAAGACAAAATTGTTAACCGAAAAGTAATGTCCCAACGATATCACCATTCGGATAAAACAGAGATTTTAAAAACGCACTGAACTAGATCATTTCTAATGTATGTTTCTTTTTAGTGAAGAACCGAGTAATCGATTCGGACTACTAAGAAGACTATCTTGAAGAATTATCTTGGCTTCTAACATATGTTGCTGGACCTGTTCAATGTAATCGTTTGCCTGTGCTTATTGCTGTGGATAATTTGAAGATTTTAAGTCGAAAACGTTTACTTATACAAGTAGTTATCAGGCACTCTTGAATTAGTTCATTGTCATTTAATAGCATAAAGACGTTGTCATCGTCATCATCATAGCATTCAGAAGAACATGAAATTGTTTTGTTTTTTTTTTTTTAGTACATCAAATATATAAATAAAGTATACTCGTATACGTATTTTTTATTTCATGCTTAGTTATTTATACAAATAGCAATCGTTTTATGCATAGATAATTTTCTTTTGAGTTGATATCACCACCTAAAGCAAATTAACCTCTTAGTTTAAATAAGTGTTATAAATGCTGACCATTAAGTTTAGTCCTCTATTTCTTTTTTCATAGCGATTCTACCGTAAATGATACAAGTTTTTTTATTTAATGCCAGCAATATTCAACTCTATCATCAGTTATCTTATCCATTAATCTGTTAGAAGATTTATCTGAAATTGTGAAGATTTCGCAAAATCTTTATTTATTATTCCTTACATTGAGTCCCTCTCTCAATTCTCCTTTTCCGAAAAAAAAAAAAAACAGTTGGGGGGAATTTTAGATCAATGAAAATATGCTGTGATTCACCCAAAACGGAAAGTACTAGTGAAAACGCGTTAGTTGTTTAGGATATACCATAAAATAATATATAAATTGGCTAAATTTCAGGGCAAAATATTCCTTCAAAATTTATTTATTTATATCAAATTATTTATTGTTGAACACACATAATTGCTTCTTTTGTATCTCAAAATGTATAAAATTCAAGGTTGCTAATTTTCTTCTTTGAAAATTTTGGATTTACTTGTTAACTTATTATTTTACGTTTATATTTTTTGTGAAGTGAACATGTCTTATTACATCATCATCATCATCATTCTCAACCAGGGTCGATCCACTGCTGGATGAAGGTCTCCCCAAGTTGACTCCAAATAGTTCGGTTTTTTGTTCGTTGATGCCATGTGATGCTGCCATGCTTCCTGATATCATATATTCAGCGTGCCTTCGGCCTTATTCTGGGCCTCTTTAGGCTTCTCGGGTACCATTGGATTATTTCGGATGTCCATCGGGAGTGACATTCTGGTTACGTGTCCTGCCCATTGCCACTTCATATCTTATTTAGAATGTATTATATGAATTTTAATATTTTTAAAATAAATAGAAAGATATTTTTTGAGGTAATTTCCTAGTCAGATTCTAAGTTTCACTAAATAAAGGTTAAGTAACGTGGTGGGTATTACATCAGTCTTTTTCTGGAGGTGTCTACATTGATTTGTAAGTGAACTACTGATGCGTATGTACAATATGTGATAAAGAGTTGTTCGACGTGATTTAGATGTGGTTATTGTGTGTATGGAAACTTGGGACTTAAGGATGTGAATGTAGAGTGTGTTTAAGTATTTAGGAAATTTTATATGAAATTTGGGTATTAAAAATTGGAACCACCTTGCCACAGAACTTGGCTAGTGAAGTGGTTTTCAATATTCGCAAAAATATATATTTTTTGCATTTTTATATATTCGTACTGTACGGTTCGTGTTTACATTGAAACCATTTCAATTGTAATATAACTGTACTGTGGATTATAAATAAAAAAGTGAGGTATTTTATGTAAATAAACAGGATGTCAATCAAGAATAACAAGCACTATCCGACAGTGATATTTGGACAAAGGTTTAAATGACAATTCCATACACGACGTTTTAAATTTTGTAAATCACATACAATCGAGAAAAAATTGTATTTTTTTATCATTTTTTGTATGATATCCAATTAATTGTCATTTACGTTACTGCCTACATACTTCATGTGATTATTTGAATCTCACATATCGTTTTTTGCTCCAAAATTACAGATCGAAGGACAAAGCGAAACCTGAGAGAAATTCTATCGGTGCTATTTTTTCTTATCTGAAATCTACATTTTTTTTAATTATAATTAACGAGCTATTTCATCCGGGGCCTAGTTGGTAAGACGAGGGTTATGAGTTCGGTTCCCGTTAGTTCACATTTTTTTAAGGCGTGATTGATCAATAGATAGTTGAGATATTTGTCAGATTTTAAAATATGTTTAAAAAGTAATGACTAATATTTTTTTTTACCAAACAGTACAATTGAGGACCTTTATGATCTAGTCCGAAAGATGCTTGTTTTTTAACCAGTGGGTTACAGCTTGATTCTATTTGGTACCTTTTTTACTAGCATTGCAATTTTATTGTAAACTGTACATCTTGGCTGAATTATTGTCATCGGACAATCTCTTTGAACAACGAAATTAAAAAAAAATTGAAAGAGATATAAATAAGTTTTATGACTGAAATTCTTTTTAGTCAAATTGGATACCAACGGGAATTGAAATCATAGCTCCCGAGACGAAATACAAGAGTCTTACCAACAAGGCAACCGAGGTGTTTTTTAAAAGGGTTTTATTCTGGTTTTCAGTTAAGACCTCTTTAATATTTTTTCTGGTTGATTGGAATAATTTTTCACGTGGCATAAAGTTTGCTGGTTTACTCTATATAAATAACGAAAGTGTAAGACATGAATATAACACATAATGTCTAGTGAAACATGCCAAAGCGTGAAGTGAAAGCTCATGTTAAATATTCTGACTTGAACATCTTTTATAATAAAATATTATCTTAACGTGTTCCATAGCCTAGTGATATATCTTTAGTGAGTTAGTGAAATGGAAGCGACGCTGAGGAGAACCACCTCGAATGCAGTGAGGCCTCTCGGAGCGCACCGCACCGCCCTCGTGCAAACAATGGAAACTCGGTCAATAGTAGATGAAACGATCGTTCGCTCAGATTTATCTCTCGAGGACTTTACTACCTATTACCATTGAATATCGAGAAGTGGCACTTTAGATTTATTTATCTTCTCGAGTACAAGTTATTTTTGTTTAACAAGTTTTCTTATTGAAATTTTTGTATGTTGGGGAGATAAATACAAACGATTGTACGATTGATGTGTACACTAAATTATTAAAATTTACGAGTTATATTGATAGTATTAATACATTTATTTCGTATTCCATGAAAACATACGATCACTATAATTTCCTGCTGGGATAGCCAGGGAGGACAGAGCGCCATACTTACCTATCTCGAAAATCATATTTCGCCTCTTTATTTCTTCCATTGCAATCGCAATGTTTTCTTTGTTCAGTTTATCTGTCTAGAATTTTGACTTTGACTTTTGAAAACCACATAGAATTTTGTTGCGACATGGTTCAGTTAATTTAGGATTTTGATAAATGAAGAATAATTCTATTTTTATAAATGTTTTGCTATCTCTAGTTAAATTTTTTCCATGTTTTCCGAAAATACAAAATCATAACTGGGCTGAAAATGTATTCGTTTTACATCATTCAGCAGAATAAACAGGAAAGATATTTTACAACAGTGAGTCGTATAAAGAAATAACATAAGTCTTAATAAATCTTTTAAAGAAAAACACATTATTTTTGCGTCTTAAATTTTCCAAAGCCTTCCAATTTTAGCAATAAAAACGGCGCACAAATACATCCCGGCGTCCATAAAGAATTTCATGCCATTTCGACTCTCAAAATCTCGGCGCCGAGACATTTTGTTCGTTATATAAAAGAAAATGTAAGCGGTTGAAATGAAGATACATTACAATAAGCCCCGTTCCACGGATAACACAGACATGAAGTAAGCATACGCGTATAATTATAATAAGAACACAAGAAATTGAGTTGTTTCACAAAGGCACGTTAGTTGTCACATATAAATAACGACATTTCGAGAAGGTTTTATCTCTAATTTGGCAACTATGTATGTCGAAGTCTTTGAGATAAACTCAGCCTCTATAAAGCTGCCACTGGTTTTGTGATTAAACAGAAGTACACGATGATAAAAAACAAGTAACATAGCTTCTGTTCTTTAGAGAAATATTATATTTTAAAACGAAATTATCTTCATATTTTAGCACAGAAAACATTTATCTGCAAATTTATGTTTTACTTAAGAACTAAAGGCAAAAATATTTCACTATTACAGTATCTTTAAATTTCTACATCTCTGAGGAATTATTTAACCTACTTTTGTAAAATTTTACTTCTTCTTGACAGTTATATTGTACCTTCATTTGCATTGGCGCGAGCTTTAAGGAGACTGAAACTATTTAAACTAAATATTATTTCGAAGCTTTTTACTTTACGTCCGGTCTAAATGGGTGAGCTTTGAAAAATATGTGTTCCTGGCATATTTAAAAAAAACACATATTGACCCTTTTTACCTAAATCTCCCTACTTCAATATATTTATCGTGACAAATGTGATATTTTCAATGTAATTACATAAATTTTGAAATAGTACATTTTTTTTTAATTTTCTCTTCTGAAAATAATACATGATAAATTTAGTAATTACGACATAAATATTGCATACGATAATAATATATTCATTCCTACAAATGAGAAAAAAAGACTACTTGAACGATTAAATTCAACACAGATTTTCTTACACGCGATACAAATATCGCAGTCACTATCCAACTAGCATGTATATTTTTGTATTTATTTCTTAAATATTCTAAAATATTTTTATACAATCAATAAATAAAACGGTGTCACACTTATACCTATATTTACGAAATTAAGAGAGAGCGTTGCCTCCATGCAACAATAAAGCTATAGTTTAAACACTTCTGCGATATTTCTCTCTCAATAAAACTTACCCGGTTCTCAGCGGCAAATGAAGAAATTACAGAACAAGTACTCTTTCGTCTCAGATTGCGATGGGGTCAAGAATAATTTGTACTAGGCCTCCAAGATATTATCTCCGGGACAAGGGGAACAACAAAGGAAAGACTTAAAATTGTGATAATACTTAGTTTAATCCAATGAGATTTTAATAAAAAAAAACTCCGCAATAATGCCGAGAAAAAATTATATATATTACCAAAAAATACCAGAGTAGGCAGACTAATAATTTGGGCCTGCATTAAAGACCGATTCCCGCTCAATATTCAGCACAAACATAAAGGCTATGAGGTAAGGAGAAATCCACAATGATAGGTTACAATAAAAAGAGATCACTCACCCCACAATACCATGAATATCGATAAGGAACGATACGCGTAATGTCTATACTCTCGGAACTGTGGAAGAACCAGAAGATTTCCCCCGAAAACGAAACCGGAACGATGACTCTGATGATGATGATGATGCCGCAAGCGTCCTTTGAAGCTCGCGCTGCCCCGCTTCCAATCTTCTTCCTTGGCCTTCGGCCTGGGAGAACGATTTCCGACCCGCAGTTATTTAAAGAACCGCTTTTTTTTAGTTTCTCGAAACTTTACTTGCTTCACGCCCGATGGAGTCAATAATAATCCAAGATTATTTCTTTGGAAAATACTATTCCGCAGATAAATCCCCGCGTCAAGTCTGGATGGAAGTGCCAGAAGAACTTTCACAAAAAAAGCTAATTATTAATTCGTATTTCCCACCAGGATATTATAACTCGGACCACAAGGTAACTGACCGATAACTTGAACGAATTATTTAATTATTAATTCGTATTCCCCCGACCGGGAGCTGTCTTAATAACAGGACTAGTAATCGTGACGGTACCGCTCGTAATGAAGCACCCACCTTCTGACCGCCTCACCTGTGCATCCCCACGTGATACCCTTTCGCCCGTTGATCATATTTGTAAGCGATGTCCTGATTCGTCAAATCTTTGGTCGGGCCGTAATTTGACCAATCAAACCCTTGCGTTTGATTATTTATTATAAGTGACGCAATTGCTCGGTGCTAGATGAAATTCTTTAAGCCGCCCGTTTTGGAATAGAATCTTCCAGAAACAACGGACGATTGCATCATTCCCTGTCCTAATTACAACTGCGTCACGCTCGGACTCGATTTTTATGCGTCATTCTTTACCCGTCAAAATCAGAATACAGGGAAGTCCGTTTTAATTCCGCTCGTATCAATCAATCTCGCGCGTTATTTTCCCTTTTGGATAAATCCCAAACTTCTCACCCGTCTTTTATAAAAAAAATAAATATACTCCTAACACTCCATCTTATGTTATAAAAGAAAACAAAAAAAACAACAAAAAAAAAATTATCATTCCCAGAGTATAGACACATCAGCTGTAGGCAATAATAAGGAGCAAGGGGTGTATGTCCCCCCTACTGGATACGGTCTCGTGGCCGATTTACCGGTTGTCAGCATTTGCCTGTAGGACACCCCTAATTGGTGTAAGGGAACCTAGCCGCAAGGAAACCACGGAAACCTTACGATGACAACACACTACTGAATCTACTATAGCCCATAACCTTATACTAAGGAGCACGGAACAATCCTCCGGTAACTCCTTACAATAGTACAGAAGATTATCTTTCCAATACTGGTTTAACCACAGGGCAACCAGCACTGAAACAATTGCATAATACAGGGAGTACAATTCCTAAAATAATTTTAATAAACAAAACAAATAAAACAAAAAAAACAAAGACAATAGATATAGACAAATTCACCTAGGGCATGGTCACCGTATACTTCAAAGGTGATCAGATATAAACAAAAGAATTTCCAATAAAATTAAAATAACACCAAGTATTATGGATGGTCACCCTATATCACTAAAGGTAGGCCGTCCCCAAGAACAAGGAGATAATGATTTTACATGAGCACGGCTTGTGATACATCAACGGGTAGGTCAGAAACAAAACAAAAAGGAATCCACATAAAAAAAAATAAAAAAAAACAAAATTATATTATACATGGTCATCCTATATCACAAAAAGGTAAGCCGTCAATAATAACAAGGAGATAATGATTTTTACATAAAGCCCGGCTGGTGATACATCAAAGTACAGAGCAGAAACAACAAAAAGGAAACCACATTAAATAAAAAAAAACACAAAATTATATTATACATGGTCACCCTATATTACAAAAGGTAGACCGTCAATAATAACAAGGAGATTATGATTTTACCTAAAGCCCGGCTGGTGATAAAACACACAAAATTATATTATACATGGTCACCCTATATCACAAAAGGTAGACCGTCAATAATAACAAGGAGATAATGATTTTACCTAAAGCCCGGCTGGTGATACATCAAAGTACAGAGCAGAAACAACAAAAGGAAAAAAAAAACAAAAAAAACAAAATGATATTAAACATGGTCACCCTATATCACAAATAGGTAGACCGTTAATAGATAATTTACCCACCCCTCCTCTCAGGGCATCATGCTGAGAAAAGGTTTACAACCAAATTAGTTAATCTCCATTCATCCTCTCACTAAACACTGTAGCCTGTTTCGCGGCTGACCTTAAAGATACACTGGACACTTACTTAATTATACACTTACAGGATTTATACGGGTGACTCTACTCCTCCATTGCCAACCTCTCCCCCTCACTGTGAACAGAGATCAATCAATACAAGCCCAAATCCAGCCCTTACGGTAAGGACTGCACTACACATTTCTACAATCACAACTGCCCACCCATCTGGCATAATAAGTGGTAATTATTACGCAAGCCAATGTAATCAGATAAGGACCGAAAATTCTTTCGAGACGGAATTTTAAAAAGACACCTTCTAAACTATTAGGAAATCTAACATAGCTAGAACGAAGCAGAACCGGCTGTTCAACGACTGTCCTACCACAAGGCTCACACCTAACCCTCTCCCTGAAATTCTAATCCCTTCCTATTCTCTCTCTGAAAAGAATAAACAATGTTATTGAAACACTCGCGGTTAGGCCCGATCTTCAGCAAGACACGTCCCCCGGCCCCCAGACCGGAACCAAGAATCACGCGAATCCGCATATGACGCCTGAGGATAACCAAGATCTGAGGGTCAGAACACGCGGTTGCACCAATCGAACCCTTCCAAGCCAGAAGCGCGTGCCCACCAGAACATGCTGGAGCGGCAACTCTGCTAATGCGGGTTCATGACGCCCGTGGGGGAGACAATTCAATACATCGCTGATGCACCGAAAGGCCCCCACCAAAATATTAACCGGTCGAGAGGCTAGCCTCTCTCAACCCGAACTCCTAGAGGCAGTTCAGGGCTTCTGCATGCTACCTTGAGCACGAGAAAGACGATGATTACAAAAAAAATTAATAATACACACAAAATACTGGATGTATAACGGCCGTCCGTAAGCCTTTTAAAGAATAATATTACATACAAAAATTAATATAAAACGAAATGCTGGATGAATGTAGGCCGTCCGTAAGCCTTTGCTGGATGTATTAGGCCATCCGTAAGCCTTTTGCTGGATATATTAGGCTATCCGTAAGCCTTTTGCTGGATGTATAAAGGCCGTCCGTAAGCCTTGTAAAGAATAATATTACACACAAAAATTAATATGAAACAAAATGCTGGATGTATGTAGGCCGTCCGTAAGCCTTTGCTGGATGTATAAAGGCCGTCCGTAAGCCTGTTACTGGATGTATAAAGGCCGTCCGTAAGCCTTGTAGGAAAATAATTTTAATCACAATTGTTAGGGAAGGAAAAAAAAAACAAAAGGAAACAAAAAGAAATAAACACAAAAACAAAAACACATGATATTAATACGCCATGCAGTAAACAGGAATAACAAGAAGCCCTACCTAAACAAATTTATTCCCATGTGCGGGACAACAACTCTTCGATGAGGGGGTGGTTCACAGCTAACCACCCGAAAAGAAAACTCACAGTATGTAACGAATTACAGAAAGGAACAAAGACTACTTTCAACAGAGAAGGTGAGCCAGCCTACAAGGCAACATATCTAAACTTGTCAATATAGTGCTATAACAAAACAGAACAGTAAATCCCAGGTTCTCATCCAGCGATGCCATTCCTCTCTATAAGGCAATAATCCCATGAACTGGTTACACCAGTATTAACCATCCGTACCACCGATGCAGGATACTACTATTCTTCATAAAAAATACTAGGAGCAACTTCAATTTCCTTAAACCCTCGGGTCCAACAGCCCAAGCCAATAACTCAGATATGCAATCACCGAACTAATAACAATTTTCTAACTCCTTGAGAATCCTTGTAGCGAGGTGACTCCATCCCCATTTCCATTATAACGAGCAACTAGCCTAACGATGTTTTCCAATGTTCCAAGCAATTATTTTCAATGGATGTCTGACTAGATTAAGGTTCAACCTTAAGAACATCCAACACGGAAGGAAGCCAACCCCTCCCTTCGTTCGTATTTCTGTGGATTCCACAAATTCTTTACCCTACGGACTATTATCCGAAGGTAATTTTCAAACCTCAACCATCCTCAATGGGTCTTACACTAAAGCAATGTTCAACCTTATGAACACCCGATACTGAAGGAAGCCTACCCCTCAGTACATAAGAAATTCTGTATACTATACAGATTCGTTACCATACGGACTATCATCCGAAGGTAGTTTATAAACAGCAACATCCTCCACGGGTCTTGCACTAAAGCAATGTTCAACCTTATGAACACCCGATACTGAAGGAAGCCTATCCCTTAGTACACAAGAATTTTTTGTACACTCTACTCGAGGCTCTCAGCATTCCGTCACTCATGGTCCAGGCCCAGGCTCTGAGCGCCAGATACTCTTTAAAAATAATAACCACACTAATCACGGGGAAGAGTACCAAACCCGTACATAGAACATATGGACATGACTCCATACGAGATTGCCTCACGACTAGCTCACTGTTTAATCACCCTAGCGGAATTATGAACTCTCACTGGTGATGTTATTTATAAAAAAAAAACTCTACTGCCATTCATCAAAGAATCCGACAGTGCATACTTTCAAGGTATGATTTAAACATTAACAAGAATATAACGAAAATTTTATTTAAGAACCTGTACTTTCCCGACCATGAATGACTCCCAATTAGGCACCGATGAGCCTATCACTACTCCATATGCTATTAACCTTCTTATACTCCACCGGGTCACTAAATAGTGGACACCGGACTGGATCTAACCTATGCGTGCGCATCCCTTCTCGTGCGACGACGGCTTACTGCCTACTGCATGCGACGGCGGATCGAGACCACGGATGCTTGGTATATCATTTGCAACGATGGGTCAAGACAACGTGAGACAACGTGATTCAACTACCTACACCATGCCAAACGATTTATAACCGTATACGAAACGGAACTAATTCTCGATGGCAACTACTCTCAATGGTAAAGGAAATTCAACTGCGAATAGAACGGAACCAAATATATGTTCCGCGTCTCACGGCCTGCCGGAACAATTGGTCAGGACAAACGTGAGATTACGAAATGCTCATTAGCTACTGCGTCCACTGACGCACTCGAATCGAGCCAAGGCCTAAACGGCAAATCTTGAATACTATCGTGCTGGAAGGCCCGCTTGCCCCCTGAACCTGTAGTCTCAACCTAACCCCTTACAAGAAAAGACACTCTCCCGGTCGCTGTGCAATGCGACAAATCCGTCAACTCCGACGCACTTAATACATTAAAGTAATACAATGTTAAAGAGGATTGAATCGCAATTGCAACGGAATTAAAAAAGTATTCCGCGACTCGCGGACGGACGGTATCAAGTTGTTCGCACGACGCGAGATGACGAACTGCTGAATAGATTATTCATTGGTAAGGAGATACTAGTATGTCGAAAACGGAAGTGATAATCATATAACACGTCTCCCGCGGCCTGACGGTATTTGTCAGGGCAACGCGAGAGGACGTATTTCACACCATTAAGGTATACAAAGTTAAAGAGGATTGAATCGCAACTGCAACGGAATTGAAAAAGTATTCCGCGCCTCGCGGACGGACGGTATCAATTTGTCCGCACGACGCGAGACGACGAACTGCTAAATAGATTATTCCTTAGGTAATGAGACACTAGTATAACGGAAACAGAACTGATAATAATATAATACGTCTCCCGCGGCCTGACGGTATTTGTCAGGGCAACGCGAGAGGACGTACTTCACACCATTAAGGTATACAACGTTAAAGAGGATTGAATCGCGACTGCAACGGAATTGGAAAAGTAATCAGCGCCTCGCGGTCTGACGGTATCAGTTTGTCAGTACGACGCGAGACGACGAACTGCAAAAGAGATTAATTTGTGGCGAAGGTGGTTATATCATTACGGAAACAAAGCTGATTGCAATGGCAACGGAATTGAAAAAGTTAGCTGCGCCCCGCGGTCCGACGGTATCAGGTTGTCAGTACGACGCGAGACGACGAACAGCAAAAGAGATTAATCTGTGGCGAAGGTGGTTATATCATTACGGAAACAAAGCCAATCGCAATGACAGCGGAATTGAAAAAGTAATCTGCGCCTCGCGGTCTGACGGTATCAGTTTGTCAGTACGACGCGAGACGACGAACAGCAAAAGAGATTAATCTGTGGCGAAGGCGGTTATATCATTACGGAAACAAAGCCAATCGCAATGACAGCGGAATTGAAAAGTAATCTGCGCCTCGCGGTCTGACGGTATCAGGTTGTCAGTACGACGCGAGACGACGAACAGCAAAAGAGATTAATCTGTGGCGAAGGTGGTTATATCATTACGGAAACAAAGCTAATCGCACTGGCAACGGAATTGGAAAAATAATCTGCGCCTCGCGGTCTGACGGTATCAGTTTGTCAGTACGACGCGAGACGACGAACGGCAAAAGAGATTAGTCGGTGGCGAAAGCGGTTATATCATTACGGAAATAAAACTAATCGCAATGGCAACGGAATTAAAAAGTAATCTGCGCCTCGCAGTCTGACGGTATCAGTCTGTCAGCACGACGCGAGACGACGAACGGCAAAATCTCCCCCTCAGCAATGTGCACAACCGCGCACATGCCACGGCCTCAAGCGGTCTACTCGATAATCTTGGCTATATCCTTCACATGATATCTCCCCGCGACCCGTCCCTCCAAAAACTGTGGAGCTCTCATAAGATTCCGGTAAGGCACGCACCTGACCGGTAAGGCGACCGCCTCCGATGACGATGATACCAGACTCTTGTTAAACAAAGAGGCCTGACGCCGCAACTCGTAAAAATTATTACTAGGAACTAATCCCCTTTCAATTAATTCCCCGATTAGCCTTTCCTTCGTGGCCTTCATTATATTAACTATAGGATCCATTGCGCTATCCATTCTCAATCCTATTCGTAACAGTAGGTATCAAAATTTATACCCAACGAAATTTTACTTCACCTTGTTAAACAATGCTTTAACTACACCGTTTAACCGGAACAAGAATCTAACTAAAACGTAACTTTAATTTAACACCAACCCCTCCTTAATTGAAATGTTCCGAAATTAAGAACTAGCAATTCTAACCAATATGTATTATTATCAAATTTCCTAAAACACGCTTCCACCACACCGCTTGCTACGAATCTACAACTTAAATCTCAAAGTAATTTAATTCAATACTATTCACTCTCTTATATTACAAAGATTTGTTCCGAAAACAATTGAGTATAAGCACCAAGTGATTTTATCTAAAAGTAGTAACACTATTTCCCTTTACCGCATCAACAGCGACGCAAACCGAACTACTGTAAGTTATACGCACTCTCCTCTTGCCTATCCCCGCGCAAGCTATAAGGCGAGATTGGTTTCAAACAAATGGTCTTGAAATTCCAAAAACACTGGAATACTTCACGAACGTAACCACTAATCACTTCTCTAATCACAATTAACTAGGCACTCTTTTATTTATTCCGTCACTTATTTTGTTTGAATTAAACTATCGCTTAATGCGTATCTAAACTTTTTACGCGGCAAAACTATACTCCTGATTATACGCAACCACCTTAACCACAGACGCTTCTCGAACAACAAAATGGAGACCTAAGCTTGTCTTACGAATTTCGCGCTAAATTTTCTGAAAAAGGAACAAATTATATTTTTATACACTTTATAACCCCGTCACTCAGTCAAATACCCTGGAAGCCAGCATTTTTCTAAAATGGCCCCACGTACGGGCGACATTGTCACACTTATACCTATATTTACGAAATTAAGAGAGAGCGTTGCCTCCATGCAACAATAAAGCTATAGTTTAAACACTTCTGCGATATTTCTCTCTCAATAAAACTTACCCGGTTCTCAGCGGCAAATGAAGAAATTACAGAACAAGTACTCTTTCGTCTCAGATTGCGATGGGGTCAAGAATAATTTGTACTAGGCCTCCAAGATATTATCTCCGGGACAAGGGGAACAACAAAGGAAAGACTTAAAATTGTGATAATACTTAGTTTAATCCAATGAGATTTTAATAAAAAAAAACTCCGCAATAATGCCGAGAAAAAATTATATATATTACCAAAAAATACCAGAGTAGGCAGACTAATAATTTGGGCCTGCATTAAAGACCGATTCCCGCTCAATATTCAGCACAAACATAAAGGCTATGAGGTAAGGAGAAATCCACAATGATAGGTTACAATAAAAAGAGATCACTCACCCCACAATACCATGAATATCGATAAGGAACGATACGCGTAATGTCTATACTCTCGGAACTGTGGAAGAACCAGAAGATTTCCCCCGAAAACGAAACCGGAACGATGACTCTGATGATGATGATGATGCCGCAAGCGTCCTTTGAAGCTCGCGCTGCCCCGCTTCCAATCTTCTTCCTTGGCCTTCGGCCTGGGAGAACGATTTCCGACCCGCAGTTATTTAAAGAACCGCTTTTTTTTAGTTTCTCGAAACTTTACTTGCTTCACGCCCGATGGAGTCAATAATAATCCAAGATTATTTCTTTGGAAAATACTATTCCGCAGATAAATCCCCGCGTCAAGTCTGGATGGAAGTGCCAGAAGAACTTTCACAAAAAAAGCTAATTATTAATTCGTATTTCCCACCAGGATATTATAACTCGGACCACAAGGTAACTGACCGATAACTTGAACGAATTATTTAATTATTAATTCGTATTCCCCCGACCGGGAGCTGTCTTAATAACAGGACTAGTAATCGTGACGGTACCGCTCGTAATGAAGCACCCACCTTCTGACCGCCTCACCTGTGCATCCCCACGTGATACCCTTTCGCCCGTTGATCATATTTGTAAGCGATGTCCTGATTCGTCAAATCTTTGGTCGGGCCGTAATTTGACCAATCAAACCCTTGCGTTTGATTATTTATTATAAGTGACGCAATTGCTCGGTGCTAGATGAAATTCTTTAAGCCGCCCGTTTTGGAATAGAATCTTCCAGAAACAACGGACGATTGCATCATTCCCTGTCCTAATTACAACTGCGTCACGCTCGGACTCGATTTTTATGCGTCATTCTTTACCCGTCAAAATCAGAATACAGGGAAGTCCGTTTTAATTCCGCTCGTATCAATCAATCTCGCGCGTTATTTTCCCTTTTGGATAAATCCCAAACTTCTCACCCGTCTTTTATAAAAAAAATAAATATACTCCTAACAACGGTTTTGAATATATCATTATATCAACCAACCATTCGAATTTAGATACGTTACATTTCTTATTTTTTCCTGTTTCTTCTTCTAAGTTTTTCTGTTATTTGGTTCTTCGGGCGATATTTAGGTGTTGACTGTTTATCGCCATTTACATTTTTTGCAGTATTTTTTCTACATTTTCTGTATTAAATATTTTTTCTTTATTTTTTAAACTGTGAATGAATTTTCTTTTATTTCTTCTTTTTGTATTTTTTGAAGAAATAGATGTTAAATAAGATCTGCTAGATCGAAAATGCTAAAAAATCATCATGCAACTTACAATCATCATGTCGTGTAGCTCATGACAGAGCATCGTCACTCCCATGATAGATGACTCCTCTCCATCCATTCCTGCACTCCTCGGCTCAAAAGGAGGTGGTAAATGGTAGTTCATCTCTCACTTGGTCAGTTCAATACATTGGAATTCTTCCTCATGTGCATCATCTTTCCACGCTTTCAGTAACTACAAATCTCTCCTTACTGTCTCCTTAGCTACGGGCAATGTGCCCAAATAATGGAAGGACTCGCCGAAGGAATATTGTCAGTAATCTGTCAGTGATTTTTAGTTCTTCGAATAAGAGGCATTAGTTCGCCTTGCTGTCCATGGAATTCGTAACATCCTTTTCCAGCACCACATTTCAAATGTATCTATTCTACGTCTCTCGCTTGTTCTCAGAGTCTATGTCTTCGCGCTATACATAAATATTGCGAAGATGAGAGACTTAACTTGACGCATTTTCGTCATAATGGTGATAGTTCCGCTCTTCCATATCTTTTCCAGTTTTGATATCGTATTATTTAGCCACCTATCTTCTTTCAACCTGCATTTAAGGTGTCCATTTATTTAATACACGTATGTATATTCTAATGCCATACATTTTAGACAACTATTTGAATGACAAAACCTTAAAAAAAAACAAAGAAATGATATATTAATAATAATAATACGAACATATTACTTCGTTGCGATGGTTATTTTACGAAACAAATGTCTTAATTCTCATTTTCTAAAGTGAATTGCTTTTTAATTCAACAATATTATCGCGTTGCAACAATGCGCATGGAGATATTTTGCATAATTATCTCTACTAGTTATTCACGAGCACAGCTGAAATAACTTATCTTTGTGAAATTCTTTTGGAACAACAATTTCGCATTAGCAGCAGTTTTGGCTCATTAACTTCTCCAGCATCTAATGAAGATTATAGTTTTTGTAACACAGCTCTGACATTTATTTCCGAAGAATAATTTCTTCATTTTACATACAACATATTATTTGAAATGAAGCATAACACAAGTTTACAGACTGAAAAACATCTGGTGTTCTCGCGGCCTGTTCGTCTTTCTTTTATCATCATCTTATGATGATAACTTTTATCATCATCTTATGATATCATCTTAGACCTTTTGATAGCTTCCCTCTCAAATATGTTTTCTTTTCTATTGCCTTGGCATATACTTTATACGAACGAGTATATAATCTCAAGATATACGAGTATATATTATATATTTACACACTTTATTACTATAAAAAATCATTATTATTATTTAAAATTTAATGCATGAGATACTTTTTTTCAAAAAGCGACCTTCTTTGTCTCGTTACTTTGGTTCTTGATGTTTACCCGAAATTTACAGGTTCAATTCCCGATAGGGCCCGATATATGAAAAAAATATACTTTTAAGTTTGTATGGGGAAAGAATACTCACGCGCGCTTAATTTGTGTTGGTATTGTTTCCTATTCACGTGGTATTACTTATGACAACACTGTTTCGTACAAACTTCATGGTTCTCAACCAAAAGTATCGATTATTGGGGCTAATGATGATATTGTCTCCCAAACAAGCTCCTCTACCCATTGTCTACATAATCTATTCGGATATGTTTAGGGGTGACATATGAATGAAATAAGAAATATTCAAATATACAGTGCAAATGTGAGTAGAAGGCATGGTCGAGGAAGAGCAAGGAAGTATGATCAGATCAAGTTAATATTTTGAAAGAAGAAAATGTCAAAATGAAGAAAAAAATCATTGGAGCTGTATAACAAGGTGTATAAATATA
Organism: Odontocerum albicorne; assembly: GCA_949825065.1. Taxonomy (NCBI): domain Eukaryota; kingdom Metazoa; phylum Arthropoda; class Insecta; order Trichoptera; family Odontoceridae; genus Odontocerum; species Odontocerum albicorne. The sequence goes on from OX463850.1 coordinate 15,432,803, forward strand.
GAAGAAAGGAAATATATGTATCAAAAATGGGAAATTCTGGCGCTCTGTCCTCTCTGCTTATTCCAGCAAGACACGACATGGTATGTATGTACTTTTAATAAAGCTCTTGCAAATATTAAATAAATTATTGAAATAAATATAAATAATCAAATAAATATGGGTTTATTTATATGAACATATTATAATATGTTCATTAATAGATGTATGTTATGCATTAGATATATCATACACGTATATTATATTTCAAGAAAATACATTTACGAGAGAATCTGTCAAAAGGTATGGGCTCATTTCACAACGTCCCCTCAGTCGAGATACAACTCCTCCAATAGAGGGCGAGCATGGCCGCGAGGACACCAGGTGTTTTTTTTTCAGTCCACACCCTTATTCAAGTAATTAAAAAAAAAAACAAATAATACATTAATGACAATATTTAAGCAGTCAATACAATCAATTCATTGAATACAATAACTGCGCTAATTTAATTTTGATATATCGTTAGTAAAAATCGTTTTTGTGACGCAGTTAATTACACAAGTTTATTTTTTTAGTTTTAGATAGGCAGTTTGTAAACGCCAGTAAAACATTATTTTTGATGAATTAAACAAGGTTTCAAAAATATGTCTGTTGTATGTAACGGAAATCGTAACCGGGACGTTAAAATAAAAAGAAAGTCATGTAATTGAATCGATCGTAAAAATAAACCGATTTGCATATTTTATCGTACTTAATTTTTTTTTTATGATGATGATCCACTGGTATGACAACCCATCATGAGATGTGGCTTGATTATTTTGACAATCAATTGGTTTGTCTTCTTTCACAAGCATTGTGCTATTTACTATATATGTAACAGTTAGCTCCAGGATAAAGCTTCTCCTGTTTTCTGGACTTAGGACCGGTAGTGGTTTTGGTAAAGGCATTTCGCCAAACTGGCGATGTCAATATTGGAGTTTATTTTAATTTCATTTATAACTTTTTATTATATCATTACAGATGAAAACTAATTGTTTTCTAAAAATAAAGACTTTTTCAAATTAAATATAAAATTATTCTGCAAAAAATCTTACCCGATGACCTCCGTGGCCTTGTTAGTAAGACGCCTGTCTTCCAGGCTGGGGGGTACGTGTTCGATTCCCGCTGGTACCCAATTTATAATAAAATGGTTTTCAGTCTGAATTTAACATTAGACCTTTTTAACATATTTCTAGTAGGTTTGAAGAGGTTTCTTGGTAAACCCGCCAGGTGGTATTGTACACAACGAAAGTATTATACAAAAGAATGATACAATTATTCGTTGCTCGAATTTACTAACGTGAAAAAACCGTTATGGTATTTAATTCCATAATGTATAACGGTATCTTATGATGACAACAATAATTAATTCATACGTAATCTTTCTGTTGTGGAGTCCATTCTTATATTCGAAACATCCCTATGTCATTTTTCTTTTCTTTAACTGGGTCATGCTTTTTATACTGGCATTGATATATTTGAAAATAATGACATATTTATATTATGCAAATAATGTTTATTTGATGAAGATTTAAATCAAACTAATTGGTATTTTATCTTTTCAATCCAATGGTTATAGATAAGTTGAGACAAAAAAACTGGATAATAAGATTGGTTGATTAGATCAAATGCTTAGAACTAAACTTTTGTCGGTGGCCGTGGTCTTACTGTAAGCATTATAGCAAACAACATTTCGAAATAGGGAATTTTGTATAACGGATTGATTCCTTGTATTTGCAGTTAGGAGCAGTCCACGCTGCTCAATGCTTGAATTACTTCAGATTCCGAGGAGGACTTATTTCATGGAAAGCTTAGTGCAGTCCAGGTGACACAATTCTAGCTGGAAATGATTTAGTGTATTTGACACGATAATAATAAGAAGCTGTTAAGAACGAATTCAATCTACGCACAACTTATATGCAAAGATCTTTCAAACTCGTATTGTATGGTACATTACTTTTATAAAGAGAAAGCTGATATATAAAAACTGCTGACAGATTTCTTTCAGATTTCTCCATAGGGGGCAATGTTGTTATAACATATTAATATTATTAGTTTAACTTCCATTAAATACAGTACAATCTGGCAAGTTAATTTCCATGTGTGACTTTCTTTCAACCAACCGCTAGGTTTGAAAGATTTGTAAAAAACAAGACTGGGAAACCTTCGTTTTTTACCATCGAGAACCGAATCTTCAGAATATAATTTACATCGATGATATTTAAGTTTAATTAAAAGATTAAGTTAGTAAAATTCGCTTTTAACAATATTTTTCTCGGTACTTAAATTAGCCTATATTTTTTTTACGCATAATATGTGTTTTTTTCTGTCTTTTCCCATAGGTAAGTAATTTCGCAAATTGGCTGCTTGCAAAATACTGGTGGCGTTGGATACCCCTTGGGTTCAACATGGTAAATTATCTCTTTCAGTTTCGCTGCTGTATTTATGAGTGCAAAAAATTCATATAAATTGCCCTTTCAGGGAAACTGGGAGCGTGCCTGTGAACTGTTATTAAAGATAATGTATGCACGCACGACCTCTCAAGCGTTATGCGGATGAAGTTTTATGTCCGGCCTTATTTTATTGTGCTCTGCTAAAATGTAATTTGCTGCAAACCAAAAAAATATAACTTTAATTTATGACTTAGTACAACGCGTTTTTTGTGAAACCTAAAACATTTTATGTATATATGATTCTTTTTTCTATTTCTTAACACAATTATTAGCGATAAATGTTTTCATCAAAGTTATACTTTTTTTACTTGATTTTACATTTTTCTTTTCTGAATACCATCTCATATTGGAGGTTGGCCACCGTTATGGAAATTCTTATCCAGTTTTTTGCAGGTCCGGTTCAAGTATGTATTTTTAGTCTCCCGGAGACTTTGATTTCTATCTCTAGCCATATTTCGCAAATCTTTTATTATCTGAAGAATTTCTTCCTAAAAAAATAGAATTTCTCAACTCTTATTATTTTATTGATCACCCATAAAGTGCTTTGAACTTTTTATAATGGCTATTTATACTAATTTAAATGTGTGTTGATTAGCAGATACGTAAGCTAAAATAAATTTTATTTTCGTTAGGGTTGTTTCACAATCGACACTTGATGAAAAATTTATTTCAGTAGAAATTTTAAACGTTTATGAAAACTTCATGATGCAAATGAGCATAGGAATAATCAAGTGATTTATTTGTATATGTAGACTATGATATATAATTTTTATATTTTTATTAAAATCTATAGTTTAAGAATAACGATAAAAGTATAATTTTCAATCATTTAGAGAACAGACTCTTGTCAAAGCCACTCGAACTTGGAAATCAAACTCACTCTTGTTAAACGATCAGAAATGTAAAAGAAGTATAGTATTAGGATAGAAATGGGGTGGCAGCGGTCATTAGATTGGGCACTACCTCGGGTATTTATGAGGTTTACTTCCGTGTAGAAGGTTGCCGGTTTGAACCCCGTGTTGTGCTACTCCCCTCGAATGACACAGGTATTTTTCCGAATAGTAATCGAGGGTAATAGGATTCCTATGACTTCGGTCATATATGTTATTTAAAAAATACATGCCAATGTGATCCGATCGTCTCATTTTAGGTATGCCGTCGGAACCAGTACACAGTGTAGTGGATGAGTTTGTGGTGGTGTGCAGCGGCTCACTTACATTTAAAAAAAACAAACTCCACGGCACAGTTTCGCTTTCCAACTAAATTTACATTGGAAAGGCGATGGAATCCTTGACTACGAGGCTCAGCAATGACGGCGACAACTACCCCGCATCTGTATTTGTTTAGAATTCTTAAACGTATTGGGTAAGAAAACTGCAAAAAACTTACTATGGAAGGAACAACTATAATGAAACCTTTAAAGTTAACCTGATAAACCCTCTTCCCTTAGACCTGCGTACCATTCCAGTTGCCTTCTTGTCTCTCCAACGATTTCCAATAAAAATACGTAAAAATTCTCCCCGTTGGTAACAAAAGATTCTTTGTGTCGTCCTTTTCAAACAAGACGATGTGTCGTTACATAGACACAAAAAAAGTAATTGAAAAGTGGGTGTTTTTGAATTCTTGAGGAATGAAAAGAGGAAAATAAAAGTTTTTATCCATATGGTATTCTTAAACTTATCCGAATTATTTTTACAGAAAATTTAAAGGCGTGACCACGAGACAACATTGTTTTTGTCGCATTAAATCGAGCATTTAGGTTTAGAGCTACTTGAGTTAACACGCTACTCGTTGTTGGTAATAGCACGCGTTAGTAATACACAACCCTATTTGACTATACATCATTCGTACACATCGGATAATGTGCGCGTATTGTTACCAGACGGTGACTGGAACATTCTTTATTAAGTTTTTCAGTACCATTCGGAATTGTGACCCACACTCTAATTTGTACCATCTGCCCGGCAAGCATAGGAGGCTAGGGTTCAAATCCTATAGACCCCCTTCCGTTATACTGATACTTTCGTCAGGCATTGTACTATGTCAATAATTTGATGATATTCTCCGTTATTTTTTTTCCTTTTTAAATTTTTTACTCTCCATAATTCTAAATTCACAATTTTAACGACAAAGGGAACTGTAGTTTTAAAAGTACATATTGAAAAAAAAAACACGTTTTATTGATATATAGAACTATTTCGAGGTCTATGACGAAGTGGTCCTATTTGTTAATTACACATTTTATATATCTTTTTCCTAAATATTAAAATACTCAACTGAAACTTTTACACTGTTAATTTACAACCATACTCATTCTTAAATCTCAAGCTGTCATATACACAATGTGATAGCATACATAATTCTAATCGCATCATCTTAACAACCACATCTTACATACGAGTATGTCATACCTAACAAATCCTCGTGAAATATTCTACATTTACATTAGTCATTTTCTTGCATGCTATGTGAAGACCTCCAAAAGCTCCTCACACCTCATTCGCCTTCTGTCAAAGAGCCACATTATTTAAAGCCCATCACAGGTCAAAAAAATGTGTATATTACATTCCATTGTTTAACCTTTAGACATTTCAATTAAAAAAATTATACAAACATGGCATAATTAAAGTGTGCCGCCTAAAAATATTCAACGTATAATATAATATTTTCTATAATTCATAAAATGTTTATTAAATTTACATAATTAATTCGAAGCCCAGGTCCATTATAAAAGAATTTCTAATTATTCAAATAAGGTCATTATTTTTTTTTCATCCTCTTAAAATACATAAATTTATGTTTTTTTGTTTGCGCCTTTAATTTATGTAAGCGAAGAATTAATGTTTCACAAAACCCATTCATTTTCCAAATCAATAGTTTCGATGCTTTCTAGCCGAGCAATATATATTGTTTCCCTGAACCTCTCCATCTCTACCCATTTCACTAAAAGCCTCCAAATAACCATCTTTAAATTCAGGAATCACTAATGAAAAGGATTGGAGCGAACATATACAAGGTAAAGTTCACAACACACGTAAACAAAATGAATTTCCAAAGTGTTGCTGAAGATAAAGGATTTCTAATTTATTTCTTATTTTTTGTATAAAATCTTATTTAGAAAATTTACGTAGTAAACAGTTTACAGAGAAAAACAAGTTCAATAGACTTCGTAGTTTTTTAACGAAAAAATTACATGCGTATACAAGTAACATTAACATCATTAAATAGTTATTTTCTAATCATTATTTTATCAAAAGGACAATTTATAAAGCATCGTTTAGAGAGCGAATTCTCAACAAAGGCAGTCTTTCTCGGAAACCAAACCCACTCTTTTTAATAAGAAGGAAGTATTATAAAAAAATAAAAAGATTGAGTGAAAGAAATTAGTGGTTGCAGCTATTAGATTAGGTACTTTCCTATACATTCATGTATGTTTAAAATAACATGTTTGGTAAAGAAACCGTATATAACTTCAAAAGAGAAGACAAATTACAAATAAGCCGTAGTAAATCTTTCGATATGTAATAATTACACATTCGGCTTTAGGTGGAGTGAAGTGTATGTGTCTTGTACACATATAGCATATAATCATAAATTGTGTAAGATCTGCCAGAAATGACCTCAATGTTTCAAATCTTATATTAGGTCCTTACATATGAAATTGGCGTTTTGCCGTACTGGCAACTTTGATCTCAAATATCTTCTCTTTGGTTAGGAATTCCAAATTCAAATTTATACAGCTATTTACTCAAGTATTTGTGTTTCGAAAATTATAATTCATTTGTTTTTTCCTCAATTGTTTTTTTTTCTTTGCGTCACTCAGTTTACAAAATGGAAAACTTGAAATATCGCGTTATTTACGAGTACGAGTTCCACCGTGGCACCAGTGCTGCAGAAACGGCTCGAAGAATTAATGATGTGTATGGCGACGGTGCCGCAAAAGAAAACACAGTGCGTTTTTGGTTCCAACGTTTTCGTTCTGGAAATTTCGACCTGCAGAAAAAGCCCCGTGGACGGCCGGAGACCAAAGTTGATAATGAAGAATTGAAGGCTATTGTGGAAGCGGATCCATCGCAAACCACGTCCGAGTTAGCTGCAGGCTGCGGTGTTAGTGATAAAACTGTTTTAATCCACTTGAAGCAAATTGGGAAGGTGAAAAAGCTTGAAAGGTGGGTACCTCACGAATTGAGTGAAGCAAATCAACAAACGCGCGTTGACTGCTGCGTTGCATTACTCAACCGGCACAATAATGAAGGGATTTTGAATCGAATCATTACCTGTGATGAAAAGTGGATCCTGTATGATAATCGGAAGCGCTCATCGCAATAGCTGAACCCTGCCGAACCAGCCAAACCATGCCCCAAGCGAAAATTGACTCCAAAAAAGTTACTTGTGAGCGTTTGGTGGACTAGTGCTGGTGTCGTTCACTACAGCTTTCTTAAATCTGGCCAGACGATTACGGCAGATGTCTATTGTCAGCAACTGCAAACCATGATGGAAAAGCTAGCTGCTAAACAACCGAGGCTGGTTAATCGCTCTAGGCCACTGCTGCTTCATGATAACGCTAGACCACACACTGCACAACAGACGGCTACCAAATTAGAAGAGCTTCAATTGGAATGTCTAAGACATCCACCGTACTCTCCGGACCTTGCCCCAACAGATTACTATTTTTTTCGAAATTTGGATAACTTCTTGCAAGGGAAAAAATTCAACTCCGATGGGGCAGTCCAAACCGACTTCAAAGATTTTATTGATTCCCGTCCGAATGGTTTTTTTAGTAAAGGGATCGATGAACTACCTATGAGATGGCAAAAGTGCATAGATAGCAATGGTACATACTTTGATTAAATAAATATATTATATTAAAAAAAAATCAACTTTATGTTCCTCCCAAACAAAACGCCAATTTCATATGTAAGGACCTAATATTATAATGATTTAAAAGAATTATGACACACATTCTTTACTTAGACCTTTTTAAATTTATGCTAAAAAATTAAATAAGAATATTTTTTATGTTCTTTTTTTTTTGCTGCTTTTAGTACAAATATTTATGCTGCTTTTAGTACAAATGATGACAAAAATAACACTTAATTTCGAACACCTTTGTCACAAAGAGTAATTTTGCCTTTTTATGTCTCCAAAAAAGTATTCTCATTATACATTTTTAATACTTACCTTTATGTTTGTTTCATTTAATTTTCTTTGTCTAAATGTTTTATTCAAACAACAAACATTCTCCGATTCCTCTGAGAATAATTCATTAAATAAATAATTTTGAAATTAAGTCCCTATGATTCAAATCATAACGTTTATGGTAAAAGGTACCTAATGGATATAAAATATAAATATATTAAATTACATAACAGGCGCAACCCTTTACAACGTTGTTGCTTTTGGTTCAATATCGGACCCCATGGAACTATGCGGACGGTTTCTTTTGCCGAAGCAAACGAAATCGAGGAAGGTCTCTCTTTATTACACTGGGTAATTTTATTACGTGAAAACTTTTGACGTTCTGTGATAAATCACAGCAAAGGCACCTTAGAGATTATTTATCACAAGATTAATCATGTAACCGTAGTTTTCACGAGTCATTTAAACTCAGCATAAATCTTGGTCCTTCGTCCGGCAGGTGTGGGCCATCTTTGTTGAAAGATAGGCTTTATTCGCAATCGTCACATTTTTCTCTATTTTCTTTAATGTAATGCCACTTTCAACAATGGTTACATGTAAAATGTAAATATTACAACAAAAATCTTATATTCATAGTCAACAAGGAGTAATATTTATTTTGCATGACATATATATGTTAAAATAATAATTTTGGTTTTCTACCTTTTATTTTCAAAATTCGACTAAAAAAATGAAAGTTTTAAAAACTCAGAGATAAGATAAAAAAACACTTATTTATTATACATTTAAAAAACGTACGTCAAAATAAAAAAATAAAAGCGAAGAAATTTTATCTAACCTTACGAAAAATGAGTACGAAATATATATTTTTTTTTCATATTATGAAACAAGTGAATGAATTAAGTTTATTGGAAATTTGAAAAATACGGGTTATAAAAAAGATAATAATGAAAAAAAAATCAGTATGGTATATAAGAGAAATTTGAGAACTTGGTGTACCTTGTCAGCTTGTTGACTTCTAAAAGAGGAGCCCAATTTTTAGTTTTTGAGAATTCGACAGAATCGAACCCAATGTGGAAAGCAAAATACTAGGACTTTTTTTTTGCTTTTGAGTATCTGATGGAAATGAATCTGAAACTTACAGATGAAAGACAAACGTCTTACCGCCTAGGCTAGGGATGGCACCGTAAAAATTAAATAAATATTTATCTACCCTGCCGATCTTTGAATGTTACAGTGTAATGGAAGTATGTAAAATCTTGGCAAAATGTATGATATTTATTCATTTATGGAATTGGTTGTCATCTACGAATACAGTACAAAATACTTGACTTATTAATTTTTTCTCGTTATTTTGATTCTATTATATCTTTAACCTTTGGAAAATCGAATTTATTAGAATTCGCAAGGAACAATTGTTATGAATAATTCATTTTAAAGATGACTTACTATCATTTCAATTGAAAAAAAAAGCCTGTTTTAATATTTAGAAACAATAGAATAAATTCGAACTAAAGAATCACTCAGTAATGTCTAAGAGCAATCTAAAGAGATGAGAATTCAATTAAAGCACGTTGAGTGAATCATGTACGTAAAATGGAAGATATAATCGTTAGTATGATGGACGATTTTGGAGAGTTTATTAAAAAGTCTTTGTTCGGAAGTTAATTTATAAAATGATTTTGATTACATAATATGTCTCATATTTAAAAATATTAAGATGTCATCATTTTCACCATCACACCTCTAGTACAGAGAGCAAATCTACACTTCATTCTATCCTGGCAATTATTTTCCACTTCCACATCCATATATTTCTTCATACGTACTCTCGCCTGATGAAGGTTTCTCTTTTCCGTCTTTCAAAATTGCTACTTTTGGTCGTACTAAGTTTTTATTGGTATTTTCAAACTTCTTGTACCTTATAAACTACTTGTATGGAATATTTTTGTTAATCATTAATTCTTTCTAAGCTGCTGAAACATTTCAATGCTCCTTTCATCATCATATAAATATCTTGTTTCAATCCTCATTATTTTCTAATGTCCTGGATTATTTTTTCGATTTCTACTTACTATCTAACCACATTTTAGGCAATACTCAGTATAGAGTATAAATTATTTTATTATCTTAATGAAATTGAGAGAAGAGTAGAAATTTCTTCGTATGTTGTCAATTACTTTTGCTGTATATTTATATGTTATAATTTACATGGGATATAAAGTCGTATGTTATATTTAAGTTTTAGTAGAATTTCGCCATTGTACCTTTTGAAAATCATATGTGTCTGAGAGATATTTCTTCAAAAAACGCGTAGAACTTTGCGATCGATTTCATCTTAATCTAATAAATTGATTCTTCCAAATTCATTCAATAGGTCGAAGTATTATGAAAGAGCTTTTGACATTGCTGGTTCTGTTACGTGAATAGTCTACCTCTAAGTATTATACATGTGAGTAGCGTGTGCAGCTTAAGTAAAAACTAAAAGACATCCCTTTCTTGGAGGTCTTATCAACATCTATGATTTTATTTCAACACTACACACGTATACTGTGCACTCCGTCTTATGCCGAATGTGTGTATCTGTCGAATATCGTAAGATCTATAAAGACTTCTTTGTACTTCATCTGCCCTTGATAAGTTTTCTACGGTTTTCGTACCAAATATGTTTTACTTAACATATGAAGATGCGGGAAGTACCTTATCAAATGATCGCAGCCACCATTTTTGTATCCTACCGCCTAACTTTATTTTGAATCTGTCAATTATAGTGGATTCATTTCCGAGTAAGAAAGCCACTGAGAAGAGTCTGGCTTATAAACTCGTACATTATCATTTTAATATTATTATTGAAAATCAGAAATGAGTACTTTTCTGAGTGATAGAAAAAAACATTGAGAAATAAAATAAGCGATTCCCATACCCAATAAATTTGTGAATTAGAAAATTGTGTCGAATTGGTAACATTATGAAAAAATACGACACACTCACAAGTATATTTTTTCTGCATCGTAGACCTTCTAGCAATCATCTTCCTGGAAGATCACCTTCAAGTTATAAAGATAGGGGAATGTTGACGTCCTAGGGAAGAGTTTATATTTCTTTTGGGCAGATCCTAGGTTTAAAAGGGAAGAAAAATAGCTCTACTATATTAATTGGTTTATTTTCCTTCTGTTTATTTTTAAAAATAAACATACTGGTACCTTTTTCCTCAATAAAATTCTGGATTTCTACTCTCCGGTGTATACTTGGAGTAAGATAGTGTTCCGACACACCTCAAGTGTCCTTGCGGTTTAGTGTTTTATTAAACAGCGCTAAATCAACTCGAGTTTTTTTACTACCCGATTCACAAACAGCTCGTGATTTTTTCATTGTTCTTAAATTTGTTAAATCTTGCTAAATTAAAGTAAAAGAATATTTATTGTTACTTATTAAATGTAAACGTAGAAAATTAATAAAAAAATGCCGAGTAAATGCAATGGAAATAAGTGAACTGAGAAAAATTTCAAAATACGATAGAATAAGAATTTTAATTTAAAACTGACGTGTTAAATAAGGGGGACGGACTCCGTTGAGGTGGTTTGGACATTTTAAATGGATGGGTGATGAAAACTGACTAAACAAATGTATAATGCAAGCATAAGTAGCAGTCGTGATAGAGGATGACCGAGAAAAGTATATTTGTACCAAGTGAATGAAATTTTGAAAGAAGAAAATTTAAGAAGCAAAATAAACAGATGGAGCTGTATGAGATGTATGAATTTGGAGAAGACGAAGTTGGTATGTCGTGATTAGATTGAAAATGTAACGCTCTGTCCTGTCGACCTACTACAATAGAGAAATGGCGTCACTGCATATACGTACGCCTATTGAATTGCCCTAAATGATAGCCGACGTAAGTAATACGCGTACATACCTATGGCGTTTTGGTAAAGAGGTACAAGTCATCAATTACTTATTTGCCAGTTTGAAGTTTTGCAACACTTGTTTTGCAACACTTGTATTCCTGAAATACAGACCTCAGGTAAATTTTAAAGGTAAACTTTGAATACATAAATAATTTATGTATTCAAAGTTTACCTTCTTTTATTCTGTTGTGGTTTAGAAAAGTACGGTTGGACCAAGGGAATACAATATTGAAAAATACTAGTATAAAGCTAAGAAGTAGGAGAAACAGAAAAAGCTGTATGAGATGTATGGACATGGAGAATTTAAAAGAGATACGCGATGATACGAAGGTTTGGGGCTCTGTCCTCTCAGTTTATCCCGACATGGAAATAGTGTGATGTTATATTCGTTATAGATTTTTTACCTAAAATAAATAAAAAATATTAAGATAATTGTGTTTGAGTTTTTCTTTCTATTTATTAAGTTTAAGTTTTTGGTTAATTTTATAACAATACAAATAATCTTTTAGCGTATAAAATAATATATTGAAAAAAATCTCTCATCTGCAATTTGACTTGACCATTTTCCGAAAATTCGATAAGTTGAATTTTCGCCATTTGCATTTTATTATTTGCTTAATCCTCCAGAGGTCCGATTAGACAAATTGCTTTCAAAATAAAACTTTACGCCTCTTAGTTACTTTATTGCCTGGTGAACTTTTAAATTCCTTGTGAATTTATAATTTGGAATGAAGGGTATTCGACATATTTCCTCTTTGCCCATTTCGGCGTTTAATCTCCTTCTTGGGACGAGACAATATTTTCATTTTAATAATTTTGGCGTTTTGGGATAATTGAATTTCAATGCCTCGAGCAACATTTTGATAGAAGGAAACTGAACGAAACCAGTCAAGATGTTGTTAGTATTTTTGTTCAACGAATGATAAAAAAAAATAAAAAGAATTTATGTGTAGACTTTTAAAAAAAAATTCTTAAAAGCTTCCAATTATCCATCTATTACATTGTTAATGTTCTTTGGCCAATCCGCAGTTACGTATTAACCAATTCCAATGATTTTTATTATTCAGTCTGGATTATCTGACCCCGTGATTTTTTTCCATGACCTAAAAAGTACTGTGCAACAAGCTACTAAGAAAACAAAATGGAAATTCTTCTAGGTTAACTAGAGAACTGATACTTGGACCAAGGCTTAACCGGTAAGTTGCAAAGATAGAAAAAAAAAAACAAAAAATCGAAGACTGTACATATTCGTATGCTTGCTTTCACGTAGGATGGAAAAACACCTCGTCTTCCGACCCGGAGGTGGTATGTTCAACTACCGTTAGAATACAACTTTTTTGTCCTGAGATCCTCAGAGTTGACTCTTTGTTACTCAGTTAGCAAATATGACAGACCAGTATGGGGCATGTATACCCATGAAAAGCAAATATATGTTTTGCATTAGATGAAACATGCCCTCTTAAAACTGGATGTTTTAGACCAACTCCAAATGGAAAAGGTTTACATAATTGCTGAGGTTTCACCTCTAGACATCCAGCACGATATTGATTGCAGGAGTGAGAAACGTAAACAATCCAGCAATCACAAATACCTTATACATGCCCAAATACCAACACAGCTAAGACAGGTCTCGTAGGATTTTTATGACCACTCACAACCCCCTTGAAAGATTTCTAGATATTGAGCGTGTCGGTTATTAGAAAGCTGGAGCTTTAAATCTCTGGAAATAATGAAATTGTCGGAGTGCCATTTGGTGGGATATCACCTACCATGGGCCGTATGGAGATCTCTTAATCGCCTACGCACCCATGTAGGTTAACAAAAGAAAAAGTTCTCAGATGGAGTATTAGTACAGAGGATCTACCATTATTGACATTCAATCCATGTCATACCCGATGACTTGTTCACTGTGCCCTGTTAACTGTTGTGAATAATACGTGCTAAAAGAAAACCCCAATACCATGATATTCGTTTCTTTTTGGGTTGATACGATATGGGTCTGATTTTGATCAACATTTTTTCAAAAGGATATTAATCTTTTTTTCGCTTCTGACCTCTTGTTTTTTCTGGTTGGTTAGGAGAGATTGCCACATTGCAATTAATCCACGAGATTTTACTAAATATAACAAAAGCGTAAAACAATATAATATCCTGTCCATGATACTCTCCAACTAATCATGTGTCCCGAATAATGATCTGCTGGAGGCTAATAAACAACAATTGACGTGATTAATTTCTGGACCGAAATATATTGACTGAGTTTAAATGAACCAAACACAAAATAAACTATTGATCAATCATTCCGTCAGCTGACAAAATTATAAAAAAAAATTATAAAACAAAAAAAATGTTTTGTATTCATAGGTATATGCGTAAGGCGATTGAATATAAATCGCTAGCAGGAAAACTATTTTTCAAACAAATGTGTTTGTTGTTCTCTATTTGTGTAGCAAATTGAACTAGCTTTTACAGAATAAATCAAGTTATTCCTAGTTTTATTTGCATTCTTTCTCGTTGAAGCTCATTATTTTACAATTCAATCGAAGCGGCTTGTACTTGAATATGCAAACTTCTTGATTTTGGCCGAATCGGCCTTTTTTCGCCTCTCTTCAACAATTTATGATAACTTTTAACGCTGAAGTTTCTCAGATTTTACGAAGTAACACGCATGGAATATCAGTGATATCACCAATATTTTGATTTAGTTTTTCTTACTCTTTTTGTCACAAAATATAACTGAATATTAAAGGTTTTATTTAACAAAAAATTAATTTAATTTTTGTATGTATTAAAACAAATCTTTAAAATTAATCATTGGTATTTAATAAGTATTAACAGCCAAAGTACTATTTTTTTTATATATTTTTAGTCCTTAAATAAAGGCACAATAAAACTATAATTCATACATTTCTTTGTAACCCCTTGATATATTCCAATTGTCAATGATGACAAATTAAAGAGTGCTGCGAGGAGAAAATTTTATATTTGGCCCCACTTATCAAACTTTAGGATTTAGAACAACTAGAGTAAGTAGAAACAGAATTCACATTTTATGATGCACTTTTTGACAATATTTGATACTTAAAAATGCAATAATACATATCGAACGTGATTATTGTTTCTAGATCAACTCTTGTGCCAGACTATGACCATTTTTTGGGGTATAATCGAGAATCGAGCCCAAATTTTCTGAGTGGAAATTTATCGTCTTCCTTAGTACGCCACGGAAGTCGCCAGACTGCGTGTAAAAATGGAATTAGAAGCCCAACTCGTCTTGTTAATTTAGTGAAACTGTATTTTAACTTAAATATGTTTTTACTGATTACTTAACTATGTACAAGAAATACATGTTTTCAAATGCTTTAATTTTGTCAGATGAACATCAAGCTGTCAAAAGTATATATATATATATATATATATATATATATATATATATATATATATATATATATATATATATATATATATATATATATATATATATATATATATATATATATATATATAATACATCACATGTGAGAAATGAAAATATTTTCACTTAAAAAGAGCTTTAACGTAGCTTACTTGTCACATATACTCGTACAGAAACTATATTTTACATTTGTAAAACTGACCGACTCGTAAAACTGTCAATAGCAAAACATAAAGCTCTATGGCCATACAAAAGCTTGTTTAACTTCAATATTGTCTGTGCTTCCGAATACTTCAAAATAAGCTGCCTCTGTGAAAGTTTAATAATGACTCCGGGCAACCGTTTTATTTCTGCCAAGGGGTTTGCTTTCTCATTATTACACAAGGGCCGTTTGTTTGTGAATCAAATGTACGCATTTGTTTGTTGTACTCAAACAGTAAACATGACATCAGTTAAAATTGACATTTCGAAAACGCTTTGTTTTCACTTTTTTTTTAAGTTCATTCAAATTTCGTTCATTTTATCCATAGATTAGAAATAATTCTAAAACATTTTTACATGACGGAAATTATAGGTAAGACGGATATTCTTGTTCATTTTTTTGTTATTGTTTTATACAAATTCCAAATACGTAAGAAAAATAATCAATAATCAGATGATTAAATAATCAATAATCTTCTTGTTTGATTTTACACGAGGGTAGATCAAATATAAATGAGACTTTTTATTTATTTTTTTTTGTTTGCGGAACGAAAAAAGCCAAGTATGTTACATATAATTTTTCTACATAATCTGCTTAAGAAATGCATTTTCTCCAGCGGATCGGTAGTTTTTTTTATCTCGTCATCGTAAAAAGAAGTGGGGCCTGTCAGCAGCCAATTGCGCACAAACACCTCTACTCCATCATCGCCGTTGAATCGTTATCCTCCCAGAGGTTTTTTCAGTAGCCCAAAGAGATAAAAGTCGCAGGGCGATAGATCAGGGCTATAAGGAGGGTGTTCCGATCGTGTCCCACTCATTTCCTCCAATTGTTCGCATGTTACAGCTGCAGTATGGGACCTCGTGTTGTCATGGAGAAGAATCACTTCTCATATCGGTTGGTCACGTCTTTTGCATCGATAAGCAAGTTTAACTTCACTCAAAAGCTCGCAGTAGTACGCCAATGGTGCGACGATCGTGCAAAAAATCGATGTGCAAAATGCCGCGTCGGTCCCAAAAAACGGTCGCAAGCGCTTTACCAGCTGACAGCCGAGTCTTGGCTTTCACAGGGGCTGCCTCATTCTTCTTTCTCCACTCCATGCTGGCTTGTTTCGACTCGGGCCTGTAGTGGTGTACCCAAATTTCATCGTAGGTAAGAATGCGACTCAAAAATCCGTTCATTTCTTGTGCAAACCACGCCAAGAGCCGCCTACATACATGTAAACGTGCCAACTTTTGTTCTGCAGTCAAAAGATGTGGGACACGTTTAGCAGACACTATGGATTTGTGATAATGGATTGAGTGCTCCCATAACTTATTCCTACCTCAAAACAAATTTCGGAAACCTTCAAACGTCGGTCGCGTTCCAAAATATCACGAATGGCGTTAATGTTCTGTTCGGTAATGCTCGTCCGTGGGTGACGATCATGGTTCTCGTTTTGCGTCTCCATCTCTCCTTACTTTGGACCTTTCTGAGTGCTGCCATCACAGATAAGCCTGTTGTGTTCCTGACTTGGAAAATACATCAGATATGTTGTATATATCTACCTCGTCTTTCCGAATTATCTTCTTCTCTGCGTGATATATGACCAAAGAATTAGAATACTTGTTGCAAATAAATTGTGGACTGCCTTACCGGAATTTCAAATAGTTTTATGATGATACATTGGTATCCTTAGCATACATCTCTAGCACCCCATCTCGTATGCATCCACCTTATCTCATGTTTTCCTTCAATATCCAGGTTTCCAATGGATATGGTACATGGTATACATTATTTACTACTTTCGGATCACATTCGTTTCTTAAATCGTCTTCAATACGATGCTCAAATAACATTTCACTGTAAGTTTACATGAGAATTAATAGAAACTATATTTTTGGTAGATTAATTTCTCAAGACCGATTAAAGGCAACCTCTGTGGCATTGTTGATATCACGCCTTTATTATAATCTGGTTGGTGTGGTTATCATTCTCTTTGGTACCTAGATAAAAAAAGTTGATGTTTGGCTTTCACTTAAGGCTTCGAAGATGATCATAAAGTCTAATCTGATACAGCCTTTTGTTAAGCAGAGCTTTATAAGACGCCATTGTTGTGTTGCTTGCTATCGTTATAATTATTTATGTCAAAAGCAGCATATAAACTGCAGAAAAATATAAAATCAAATGTTTGTGATCTTATAAGAGATATAAGAATCCAGTCCGGAAGTGAATCCACCAAGAGGGAAACCTGAGGCGCCTGCTTACTTAGCGTGAATGCTAACCGTTAGACCACAGCCCCCGATCGACGCCGCCAACGAAAATATAATACATAAAGAGATAAAACTTAATAGATATATGTTATGTTATTATATGAAAAGACGATGTGCTGCTTATTTTTTTTAGAAAACTGTTTAGATGAACTACACTCCAAGGACTTAATTATTTGTCACAACGCGCATGTCAAAGCTCGCATTAGTAGTTTATTAAACATCTTCCTTGGAATTACTTGCGTTTGTTATAAAAAAATATTATTTATACTTATTTTTATACTTAATCTGAAAATTAAACTTGTGCTTTTTCTGCATTTTTAGCCGCAAAGTACGGGTAGATGTTCTTTTTTCTTCTTTTTCAAAATATTTCGTCTTTAAACCTTGGGCGAATTTAAAAGGACTATATACCCCCAAAGGCGCCTGAGGGGGGTTGTCAAAATTCAATTACCAGAATCAATTTGTTTTTAGCCGAGACACTGTCATTTTTTTTTATTTATTCGAACTTTAAAGCCTCATTTCTGCGAGGGATAAAGGACAATTTGAGAACTTTGATGAAAGCTTGACGACTTGATTAAACCAAATAGTGTTTCAGGAACAAGTTATACTTTGGCTAAAAGTTAAATTCGAATTTAAGTACTCGTAGTTTTAGTCCACATTTAAGCGTTTTATTAAATATTGAAAATATGATACTTGTTTTTTACTCTAAGATATATTCTTGCAATGCTTACTTGAAAAATTAACTTATTTCTGATGTGCATTTAAGACTCTCGGTAAATCTTGCTTTGTAGGTTTATAATAATATTTAGTGGACCAATAAAAGTAGCAATTACTGATATTGGTGAACTTGTCCAGTTAGACATTAATGTATAGTGACTTATTCTGAATTTTGTTTGTATTTTATAACAAATTTATTCTAAAAAAAATGTATATATATATATTAATTTTTTTCATTACATTTTTCATAACTATGAACTCGTGTTAAGTCTATTCACTGAATTACGTGGATGTATTAGTTATCCTATTTTATAGATCTGAAATTTATTGACCTTCAAATCTGAAACAAATATAAAATACTATATAAATGTTCTTTACAAAACAAAATATTAAGTAAACTAAATTAGTTTATGAAAACTTTTGAATGTATTAGTTCAATGAATTTTTGGTAGTGCAGTTTGTGTAATTGACTTGAAAGATACGCGTACCAATTAAAAAGATACGGAATGATATTTATCCGCAATATGAACGAATTCTTTTCAGCCAAGTTTAAGGAGATAAAAAAATGAAGTCAATTTCGAATTTTTTTATTTTGCAATATTTAAAATAAAATTCTTCAGCTCATCACACAGAATATTTTTTGGGAGTCTGGAGTCAGAGCTACGTGTCCAGACTATAGCAGGCGAGCGATTTTTCGATATTTTCAGTATTTCAGCAATTTCTCGCGTCATGGAGTGCTGGTTATTCTCGATCTAAGAATTGATTTGGTTGTCTTTAGTAGTAATCGGTCTTCCAGAGTGAACGTCATAGTGGTATCTCGTATTACTATTATTGAATTATTTTAACCACATTTTTCACATATGATCATATATTGCATCGTCACAATACACTGTTAATGTATATTTTTTGGTTTGTGACGATGTTTTTTCTTTGCGGTGTTTTTTTTTTTGTTTTGTTAAAAAAAGCATCTAGCACCGAAAAAAAAATGTATTCGATTCCATCTTCAGCATGATGTAAAAAATGTTCAAGCAATTAAGCTTATCAATGACCGAAATAAGTACTAAATTATAACATTTCATGAAAATATAAATTGAGAATATTTTGAGTAAACTTAGTAATGATAATGGCATCTATCCGAAAAAGACGAAACTACTTTTTGCCAACATATTATTTGTTTTTTTTTCACGAAACTACTGTTTTTTTGCTTTCAAGGGTGGGATTAAGATAATAACTTACAATTTTCTTAATGTTTCGGGCTTTGTGGAACTCGGTTATGATAATCATAAGGAAATTTTCTTTGTTTATTCCACTAAGACGAATTCATTGTCGGTTTGTATGAAGGAGAGCTCGAAACTTGAATGATGATAATATCATCATATTAGTGGTATTTACAAAGTACGAGTAAATTGACCGTATGTTTAATTTTGTTTTCAAGGAAATGAAAATCGGCATTTTATTTTTCTTCACTATATTTATTGAACATCACACAATTATTTCTGACCTGAGTTGTTTTGTAATTTTGTCCAAACGGCACAAGTTCTTCAGCACAGCAACACTCAAAGTTTTTGTCTTACCGAGACGATAAATCTCCACGTATTCTAAAGCGTGCTTTATCATTGTCTTAAACTGTTTGCTTTGTTCATGCAGTGGGTTAAATTAATTTAACTACATGGAAACTTTTTCGACTTTATTATATCTAACAGCTTGAGAATGGAGTTGGGAAAGTTTAATTGCAAGAAACGCTACCAACAAAAAAATGCTACCAACAAGTTTATTTCAATATCTTTTTTTAATAGATAAATTGTTGTATTTTTCTACGCATCGTATTTTTTTTAAAGAAATTTAATTTAGATTTTTGTTTTTGGTTTATGATTAAGCAGACGGTGACTTAAATTATGAAATGTGTTTCTTTAATTATGAAATGTGTTTCTTTAATTATGAAATGTGTTTCTTTATAAACTTTTAATTTGTTTCAATATAAACTTCTCTTTAATTATGAAATGTGTTTCTCTTTATTTTTCATTCTAGTCCATTTTTTACTCCTTTCCCAATATTTGGTGAGATAAGCAAACATTATGTTTTACTCTTGAATACTTCAAGTGTGTTTAAGTTTGTTTTTTTTTTTCTTTTTGACAATAAAGTTGTCACCAAAAATTGGCACTTAAGTGTGCGATTCTTTCCTGGTTGGTAAGAAAATATTGCTGTTTGATTATATATGCCATTTGTAAATTTTTCAATAACGTGTCTAAACAAAAATGATTCAACTTTATATAAACTTTTCATATTGTTTTTTCTCGTTGGTTCACTAAAAATATTTCTTATTATACTATTCCATTTAACTTTCATTCAGTATCATATATTTGGCGGTTTTGTTTCCATTTAGCATTTTTTCAACAAAGAAAAATAGCAAATATATGAAAGCTTCGTCACCTTGGGAAATTAATGGTGAACAAATCAAACACAGAACTTCCGTTGTACCTAATTCATATGCATGCACAAAATTGTCTCTTTTTCAAAAAAACCTTTGGCCAAATACACCACTCTTCCGATGAACCATGGCACCAGTTACATCTACACATATCTCTCGTAACAAACTGAAATCATTTCACGGAAGGAAATCTCGAGGTAGAAGGTAGAAACACGTGTCACGGAGATTAATGTAATTAGTGGAATAAAAACGTAATATATTGTTGAATATTCTCGTACAAAATTCCACGACGTATAAACTGAAAACTTTGATAAATCATCATATATATATTTTTAATGGAATACACATATATTCTGTTTGAAGAGAACGTGTACGACGAAACCTGAAAAACTATTCGGGATACGGCATTAAAAAAATACACATATACTACATGATATAAACCGTGATGCTTTATTATTAATAAGCTGTCCAGTTACCTTCACTAGTAATAATTGCCCGGCATATCCGAGGCATACTTTCTACTAATTTTATAGCATAAGTTAGGGGCAAAGACTTCCATATAAATCGAATCTGTCGAAATAACTGCTTGACGTTCCAGATCTTTTTCCCTCGAAGCTTGAACTTCATGAGTGCCCAAACATTTTCTATGGGATTTGCATCTGGTGACTGCGACTACCAATCCATTACGTCAACGTCATGTTCCTGTTTCCACGCAGTACAAAGACGACTCCGATGTTTTGGGTCATTGTCCTCTTGCAGTAGCTAATTTTTATTTTTTCTTGTAAACCACCTTTGGGCAGATGGTAATAAAGCCATGTGATACATTTTAACCATTTTGGCAGCGTTCAAATTATTTGAGAAGATGTGCAAAGTGCCAAATCCCTGCTTTGAGAAACAGCCCCAGACGTGAACTTTTACCGGGCGTTTACCGGTCCGCTGGATGAGTCTATTGGTGCGGGTACAGCAGGTATGATTAATGGAAGAACGTGCCCAACAAGAAGCTTCGCCCGAAAAAATTACGTTGTCCCAATTGCAGTCCAAATTTCCTTTCGCCCAGGTGAGTCTTTTTTCGACTTGTGTTTCGGACAGTAGTGGTTTCTTCACCGTGCTTCGAAATTTCACTCCATGAAGTTAGTAAACGTATTCTTATAGTGTCATAACTTCGAAGCTAGTAAACGTATTCTTATAGTGTCACATGACACAATTAGACCCTTTTCATGCAAAACCGCCTATTCGCTACGCAATGAAAGACGAGGATTCTTCTCAAACATCCGTTAAATCAATCTGTCCTTCTTTTTCGTCGTTTTTGGTGCAGTGCCACGATCTGGTAGGCAATCGACGTTTTTTACGCCAGAATAGCGGTACACCTACTTACTTACAAATGTTTTCAACTTTCTCATATATTTAGTAGCGGCTCCGTGCAACATTTTCGGTTCTTTTGGATATGTACACAGGAACACGGCTCGTAACGTGATGCGTACGCGGCACTCATGGGGAAATAAGTTCTTGTGTAACCAAGATCGAACGACAACTGAGTTTTTCTATACAAAGCATCTTGGGGGAACGGTCCTACTGCCTGCTCGCGTTTGAACCTATCCTCTAACGGTTTCTAGGAAAAAATGTAGCCGTACACGCTCTTGTCAAACAGACTAGTAATAATGACACGCAAAGGTTAACCCAATTAATAATCCAATATATATTTAACACCATAATAAGCGTCGGTAATACCGATATTTTAATGAAGAAATATAAAAACTCATAATTTATTTCAAAAACATTCGGAATGATTGTACGTAAAGCTTTTTAAAACGTTGCAATTTATTTGCAACTTTTCCCGCATTTCTAGCGAATTTTTCTCATTTTCTCGCCAAATGATATAAAATCTTCACTTACGATGCAGTTTGTTTCAGTACAGTTCAATTTATCGACGGAATACCGAAGCGCATAAGCACCCTCTTAACAGTTGAGAGGAACCATTTGTCGTCGTTTGAAATATAACCCGATTTTATTGAAAGCTGTTAAATTTTCAAATGGGTTTTGAGTTTCAAAAATACGTGTTTGTTTTTTCAAGAATGTCAAAACCAATAATATTTGATTTGACGTTAGAAACTTATTGAGTTATTAATACGTGTTAAAGCAATTAGCAGGTTATTGTGTTTAATGTAAATAAACTAATTTATTTCTTTCAAATTGGCAAACATATTAGTGATGGCTCTCGTTGCCTTGTTAAGATTAATCCAGTGGACTATTTGGTAAGGCGTTTCTTCCACATCCTGAGGGTTTCAGGTTCTAAAATACAAAAAGGGCATTTATCTGAATAACAGTTCCTATATGTGATTTTTGTAATCCCACTTGTGCTTTAGTATTGCCAACAGAACAACCTACCGATCCCAATTTACGTGTCACTCTAATGTTTCTCTGATTTATAAGACCTAAGATCTCCCAATATCGTATCTTGGTAAACGGTCTTAAATATTTCCTCATCACCAGTGCCTTGAGATTTTGAGACATACCTAAAGAATGAATGAAGACTAATATCCAGTCTGCCTCGAGAAAGCCTTGATACATCAATTAGAACAAATATATTTAAATTGTCTGCAAATTAAATTCGTACATACATACGATCTTAATTGGTCACTTTGTTGATCGATAGTATGGTATAAATCGCCACGCACAGCTTCCACCTCCAAACATCTTGTAATATACATTTTTCGATGTCTCATACTTCTACCTTTCAGTTCTATCCACGCACATCTTCCATATCCAAACAGTTTGTAACATATACTTTTCGATTTCTCATACTTTTATCTTTCAGTTCTATCCACGCACACCTTCCACATCCAAACAGTTCATAATATATACTTTTCCATTTCTCATACTTCAACCTTTTAGTTATAATTTCTCATCCTACCTCTTTTCATTCTTTTCTCAGTCTACCGCTTTTTCGCCTTTTTTTTTCATTTCAAACAAAGTACTATATATTTATTTGTTTTGTAACTTTTTTAGCAACTAATTCTCTGAATGTGGCCATACCATCTCAAAATTTATTTTCAAATACAATTTGTTTTCTGTCAAAATATTTATTTTTGTTATTTTTTGCAACAAATTTGACAACAGCCTCCGGGACCGTCTGTGATAAACTTTTCGAAGTCAGAAAATGTCCCACCTATTAAAATATTCTGTATCATACCAGCAGCAATGTTTTAATATAAAACCTTCCTCAAAATGTTTTTCTTCGGTTTACTAAGGTAGCAGCTGTAGCGGTCTTCCACGATTCGGCAACTTATTCAAACTAAGTGCCTGGAATAGTAAACTGGAATTGATCTTAGATTTATTTAGTCATTTTAAATAAATAGACTTGGGACCAACTTATCTCAACCGTTTTCATTCAATTTTTGTAAAGAATAAAGTGGCGTAATTTTTCTAAATTTGTTTTATAATACCTGCTCTTAAAACAAATTTGATAAATTAAGAGGACTGGAATTATAACAAAATTCTTCAGAAATATTTCACATAAGCAAAAGTTTTAGAGGTTATCGGGGATGGGCGCTCATTATAACGTCCTGCGAGTCTTACAGGTGACTCTTTATTACTCAGCGAATATACCAGCCCAGCATGGTGCAAATCTGCTTATGCAAACCATATATACAAGTTTAACATAAAAAAACATGTCATAGGAGGATTGGTGCAGACAACCTACAACTAGGCACGTGTGGTGATATTCAAACCATGTCGCACCCTGATGGTTTGCCACTTCAGCTGCGCTTAAGAATATCTGTAGAGGAAAATATATATAATATTGTCAACACGATTGAAATTGAATGATTTAAATAACAGTGATTGCATTTTGATAAATACAAAATGGATTATTTATCCAAAATACCATTTTCTAATAAGAATCTGTTTTATACGTTTTTCTAAAAATTTCATTTTGTACAAGACAATTCCTGAAAAATATTTGCATACAAGTTTGGAAAATTTTCGTATATACTGTATTTTTTTCAAAAACATATTTTCAGAATAACAAACATGATTCAAAATGGGTAGTTTCTCTTTTATCACATAAAAAATACCTTTCCCGGACAACAAAGAAAAAAGAGCATCTGTTTCGTTGTGTTCTTATTAAGACTTTCTAAGACAACGCACTTATTGTATTTTACAATATGACATTTATATGAAAACTTATTCACATTCCAACATCCGCAAAAACTTCCTGCTGCGTGTATCACCATACCCTCAATAAGGAGTTCCGAGGCCTAGCATCCTCGGGTCTGCATGATGAATGTGACGCAATGCAGTTAGTCGGGTAGCAGCACTGCTCCGTGCTCTGCTGAAAGCCTCATTTATAACCAGTACTGTGTGCTACGGAATATGCTGAGATTGCTCAAAAATATTACTTTGTAAACTCGGACAGAATTCAGAATTTTTCTTTTGCCAAATTCTTACCAAGAAAAGCAAATACTTAAATAGAAAAGCAAGGCTTGTTAAACTGATTTTTTTAATAGCAGCAACATATTTCATAATTATTTTTGTGATAAATTCTCTTAACGATGTATTTTAATCAACCTTTCATATATTTTAGTCATTTTGAACCAATAAAATTTTGTTAGTCATGAAGCACTTTTAATTTATAATATTTTTATAAAATAAAAATTAATTTCAAATGTTGATATTTTATAGTATCAATAAACGATAGATTAATTTTTTCAATAATGAATGAACATACGAGTATTTCAAAAAATTATATGGTTTTGTAATTTAATAGAACTGACATCTTAGACATTATTATACAAATTTAATATATTTTTGTGGTACAGATATATACACGCCATTTCTCTGTCGGGGTAGGCCGAGGATAGAGCGCCAGGCTTTCCTATCTTGACACACTTCTAATTTTTTTACGTTTCCTTCTTTCAAAATATTCAACTGTTCCAACCATACTTTCCCTGGTCTTCTTCTAACACACCTTCCACTTACATTTATACTAAACATTTATTTTGTTAGTCTTTTTTTTTATTCATTTGTTTTTCATGCCAAAACTTTCTCTGAGTTTTTATGATTAAGTATTTATTGTAAAATTGGAAAACTGAAAAACAATATATTAAAAAAAAAAACATGAAAATGAGTAATGGTAATTCTTTCAATCACATTGACATATGTATTGTTTCTTAATATATTTTAAAATTTCAGAGATCATTGGGAACTTATCTTTATGAATATTTTATTAAAATATTATAGCCGGGAAATAAGATGTATGGCGCTAAGTATTATAGCCGGGAAATAAGATGTATGGCGCTAAGTATTATAGCCGGGAAATAAGATGTATGGCGCTAAGTATTATAGCCGGGAAATAAGATGTATGGCGCTAAGTATTATATCCGGGAAATAAGATGTATGGCGCTAAGTATTATAGCCGGGAAATAAAATGTATGGCGCTAAGTATTATATCCGGGAAATAAGATGTATGGCGCTAAGTATTATAGCCGGGAAATAAGATGTATGGCGCTAAGTATTATAGCCGGGAAAAAAGATGTATGGCGCTAAGTATTAAAGCCGGGAAATAAGATGTATGGCGCTAAGTATTATAGCCGGGAAATACGATGTATGGCGCTAAGTATTATAGCCGGGAAATAAGATGTATGGCGCTAAGTATTATAGACGGAAAATAAGATGTATGGCGCTTAGTATTATAGCCGAGAAATAAGATGTATGGCGCTAAGTATTATAGCCGGGAAATAAGATGTATGGCGCTAAGTATTATATCCGGGAAATAAGATGTATGGCGCTTAGTATTATATCCGGGAAATAAGATGTATGGCGCTAAGTATTATAGCCGGGAAATAAGATGTATGGCGCTTAGTATTATAGCCGGGAAATAAGATGTATGGCGCTAAGTATTATAGCCGGAAAAAACGATGTATGGCGCTAAGTATTATAGCCGGGAAATAAGATGTATGGCGCTAAGTATTATAGCCGGAAAATAAGATGTATGGCGCTAAGTATTATAGCCGGGAAATAAGGTGTATGGCGCTAAGTATTATAGCCAAGAAATAAGATGTATGGCGCTAAGTATTATATCCGGGAAATAAGACGTATGGCGCTAAGTATTATAGCCGGGAAATAAGATGTATGGCGCTAAGTATTATAGCCGGGAAGTAAGATGTATGGCGCTAAGTATTATAGCCAAGAAATAAGATGTATGGCGCTAAGTATTATATCCGAGAAATAAGATGTATGGCGCTAAGTATTATATCCGGGAAATAAAATGTATGGCGCTAAGTATTATAGCCGGGAAATAAGATGTATGGCGCTGAGTATTATAGCCGGAAAATAAGATGTATGGCGCTAAGTATTATAGCCGGTAAGTAAGATGTATGGCGCTTAGTATTATAGCCGGGAAATAAGATGTTTGGCGCTAAGTATTATAGCCGGGAAGTAAGATGTATGGCGCTAAGTATTATAGCCGGGAAATAAGATGTATGGCGCTTAGTATTATAGCCGGGAAATAAGATGTATGGCGCTAAGTATTTAAATTTATTTTTTTCTAAGTTCTTATCTTTTGAGTGTAAATATTTCATTCCTTTATTTGATAGTTTAAAAATATATATATTTAAGTGACGTCTATATCTTTGCGTTAAATAAACACTTTTTCTTTAAATAAATCAATATTTAGTTTGTAAGAATCAAGCTACAATCAAATCCGTTTCAAATTTACTTTTGATTCATGATGACTCCGCCTCCTATAGGAGATATCGTATTGCATTAACCCCTGAAATATCCCCTTACAAATCAACGTCTTTGTGTACATTGTTTAATGAGATTGTGTAATTTATGTAACAACAACTGTAATGGCTTTCTGAGAAGTTTTCGTTTTCAGAATGTTCCAAATTATAAGGTCCTATTTCAGAAGGTCCCATAAAGGGAACATGTGGAATTGAAATTGTGCTTCAACGTAAATAATTTGTTAATGTACCGTTTCTGTTAAATAAATAATATTCTATTTCAAATAAATATCAAAAACTCGTCTTAAGTTGTATATATCATATATTAAGAATGTTTTGGTAATAGTATAACCAAAATATTTAATTCAATCTGATTTATATTTTAGAACCAATTTAAAAAAAACTTAAAAATAGGAACAAATATAATCACCATTTATAGTAAAGAATCCCTTGGTGACACACTTCAAAAATTCATAAACTAAATGACAAATGTATTAAAATAATCATTTATATTTCGATATATGGGGATGCCATAATTTTATAGGACCAACTGACAGAACCTTTAACACAAGATTTAACTGACACCTAAGACGATTCAATGACAAAAAGAAAGAACGTTTTCAATTTGATGAATTCCTCTTACACAATAAATCTGGTTTTAAAGTGTGAAACTAAAGTAATTATCTAACACTGCAATAATAAAGGTATTTATTACATTAGACCCTTTAGAATAAACAAAAATAAATAAATGGAAATACGACTTAATAAACGAGCATATTAACATCTTCAGTTCACCGTTCTTGGATATTTTTATGATTCTAAGATTTGTTTTAGAAGATTCTAAACATTTTAAGACAGTTGCATTTTAATCACGAACCTCCCCTTTTTATTCCATTTTTCGTTCATACAGATAATTCTTAGCATTTCTTAGATAGTTTATGTATCATACTATAATTTTTAAAATATAAAGGTGTATTCACACAAATATTTTTAAAAATATACTTAACTCCGAAGCTATTTTCAATGCTCAAAATAGCTTAATATTAACAAGTCCGTTTTAGTTACCTTTATGTTTTTAAAAAGATTTAATATACTATGCGTATCCAGAAAGTAAGTGTACTGAGGCTCTCACGACCGGATGGATTTTATTTTCGACATGTTGGCTACACTTCCGTGTAGCCTGACCCTTCCCCTCGGCAACGAGACCGGTTCGAGGTCAGTACGTTGAGAAGTGTCGACGCGACAACACGTTTCGTGAAAAATGTCAATCCAATCTCCCGCCAAGTGCGAAATACGCGACGTAATCCGTTATCTCGTTTGGAAGGGAAAACCTCCGGTTGAGGTTTATGATGAGGTGAAAACTGCATATGGTGATAAAGCTATGAATCGTACGAGTGTGTACAAGTGGTGTCGCGAGTTTAAAAACGGTGACGTCACACCTCTTCACTCTCCGCCAAAAAGTTCAAAATCACAATATCAGCCAAGAAAATCATGGCATCCGTGTTTTGGGACTGTCAAGGCATAATTTTAATTGAATATATGCCTCAAGGGGAGACCATCAACTCTGCAAGATACTGTGAGACCCTAAAAAATTGCGGAGGGCGATTGAGAACAAGAGGAGAGGCATGCTGACAAAGGGAGTCTGCCTGCTGCACGACAATGCCAGACCACACACGGCCAACGCCACGAAAGAACTGCTCGCCTCGTTTAAATGGGATGTTCTGAACCATCCCGCGCATTCCCCTGACCTAGCACCTTCAGATTACTATATCTTTACCTCCTTGAAGCTGCACATGGGTGGAAAAAGGTTTTCAACCGACGAGGATGTAAAGGAGGAGGTGGAGAAGTGGACGGAGGGGTTGGCGGGAAACTACTTCGAGGAAGGTATCAAAAAGTTGATACCCCGCTTCACCACCTGCATTGAGAGGAATGGCGACTATGTCGAAAAATAGCTTACATATGTACTACGGTAACCACGTAATTTTTTTGTTTAAATAAAAAAAATTGTAACCTACAAAAATTCAGTACACTTACTTTTTGGATATGCCTCGTATTTGTTTTCCATGGCATACAATCCCTTATCTGTCTAGAGTTGTTAGCCTTTATGCGGTAAAATTACAAATATGTACCACCCAAATAAAAATAAATCTGGAAAATGGTTTTATGGAATTCCTAGACTAGTTTAATTTTGGACATTTGGTATTTGAGATTTTAACAGGTTTTTTTTTCAACGAAACTCATGCAAGGAAATTATTACATGAATCTTGTATTGTTCCCAATTTCCGTAGCCTAGTTGGTAAGCCAACGGTCTTTTATCCCATAGGTTACTGGTTTGATTCCTGTTAGCAATCAAGTTTTTTTAAAGAGTTTCAATTTGGTTTTCACTTAAGACTTGTTTAATATTTTTCTGGTTGGTTAATCTGTTTACCGCGTTAAAAATCAAATTCCACGAATCCTGTGCGTGGCACAATTTCGTCGTTTTTTAATTTCTAAGTTTAAACTCGTGTTTTGTTTAGAACCACTGATATTTGATAACAACACCAAGTAAACATGACACATAAGTAATTTTCTGATAATAAATAATAGTCATTACTCTTAAGGAGACTCATTAAATAAAGGAGATAAACTAAACATTACGTAAAATAAACAAAGGAATGCTACGATCAAAGCAATGATTCATTACACTCACCCAATCAAATGCATATATCACTAGTTTATTTACGTAAGAGAGACTTAGTAATGTTTATTTCCGTAAGAGAGACTCATTGCAGGACTCGATCCGCGCGACAGGTCGTTACATGTGACGCAATAGCTGGAAATGTTGAGAAACCAAAAAAGATCGGCGCTCTGTTTATTCAACAATATCTCATAAACTAATATATTATTTGACAAGGTTTTCAGAGATGTCGCTAGAATAAAGATTATTTTAAATTTATGTTCTCTTTTCATTCCGGTTTTGTGTCATTCTTTTTAAGTATTTGTGATTTGAAACTTGGATTGTCGTCAGATCACAGGCGTTTGTGCTTCCCGCGAAGAACTCGTTAAAATATATTTCCATTTGGTAATAAACATACTGGGTTATATTTGATACGACAAAAGTTAAACACACTACAATAATGGCTTAGCAAATTAAAATTATCATTCGAGTAGTGGCAATAAATATTTTCACATAAAATCTGTGTTTTTATTTAAATATTATCAGTGGAATTTTATAATCTTAAAACAATTTCTCTAAATAAACTCAAAATAT
Source organism: Odontocerum albicorne (assembly GCA_949825065.1). Taxonomy (NCBI): domain Eukaryota; kingdom Metazoa; phylum Arthropoda; class Insecta; order Trichoptera; family Odontoceridae; genus Odontocerum; species Odontocerum albicorne. The sequence continues at coordinate 15,463,298 of OX463850.1, forward strand.
CTGATTACATCCTGCCTATTTGTTTATATATTATATTCCCCGTATATTTATTTTACTGACTTAAGCTTACACCACGTGTACAATATTTCTAATATATTTATTGTAACTTTAATCAAACCATGTGACAAATAAATATTCTGTTGTTTCTTTGATGATATTGTATTCTGTATGATTATTAAATAAATAATTTTCCTTTGTGTACTGTTCAGGAGATGCGAGATTTACATGTGGTATTTGATAAGAGGTTGACGTTTGTTCTTCTACATGTGAGTAAACATCACCACTAATACAGTCTCAGTGCTGGGGTTTGTATTAAGACTGTATGGGTTTAAATGAATGAGATGCACTAAGGGCTCTCTAAAAATTACTGATTAAAATAAAGGTTGACCACAGCTCTACTGCGTGGTTACCCTACTACATAATGAATTGACGGGAATACGGTGTCGATTTCTTAGGTTTGTAAACTATAAATTGTATCCACTTCGGTAGGAAATAAACTATGAACATTTAATTAAGCTCTTGAACTTGACAGCATCGTCTGACAGAAGGAAATTAACGGTCTTATTGGTACTGTGCACAATTGTCAATGCTTACTATGGCTGTTTTGAGCTTCTTCAATTAATTTGTTTGCGAACTCTCTCCAAGCGTGCGCAACAACATCAATTGTTCAATTGTAGTCATCGAGCAAACAAACATTCATATAATTCGTCAATCGTAAGATTGCACAGGATATAGAATTAGTATGGACACTTTATAAACCCATTTAAACTCTCCTTGAATCCATATAAATTGAGTTTGTAAACGATTTTTCCTCACTCTAACATTAGCACGAAAGTATCGTGATGATTTGTCAGATCGTTCCATTATTTATGTTTTTATTTGTCTTTCGTATTTTATTATATTGTTGGACTAAAGATCTCATGATCGTTTATTCGAATAAATACGTGGAATATTTAAAAAATCTCCATTGATGAAATAGCAATTTCGGTTTAACCAAACAAAAATATTTAAATTAATTATAGAATATATTTTTCGAAATTAAGATCCACTTTTAAAAAAGTGCTTAGAATTTATAAACTTTATAAACGCAGTTTAAAATTTAATTTAAAACATTTTTTATATGAAACAACATTAAAAAAACTATTTAGATAATTTTATACAGCGTTTTTCAACCAAATATTCTTACTTAATAAAGCAATAATGTACATACTATACATGCATATCTCTTGCGGGATAGACAGGAATAATAGATCTCCAATCTTTTGTATCCAACCGCACTTGCTAATTTTTCTTAATTTTGCCTCATTCACATTAATACATCTCGCCATGCACAATTTTGTATTATTCATACTTCTCACTTTACCTTATTGTGAAACAACAGTCATAATTTCATAATTCATTCTCTCCATATGTCCAAACCATCTTAAATCTTCTTTCTTCGTCTTACTTAAAAGATCCATTTTATCTATGTATTAATCTCTGATATTTTCATTCTGTTTTCTTTCAAATATTGATACTCTACAAATTAACCTTAGTGCATGCATCTCCACAGCAATAATATTGATACTCCACAAATTTACCTGAGTGCATTCATCTCCTCAGCAATAATCTAACTCTTATCTATTTTCTTAAATAACTTCACTTAAATTGTTGAAATAAAAAAATAGTGTCGATAACGATGAATAACTACACAATATAAGAAATTCTGCTCTATTTAAAAATCAAACAAAATTATTTTTTTTGAATATTTTTCAATGTGTACTTTCAAAGAATGTTTTTTATTGAGTATAATTTTCCATTTACTGGATACAAAATAAACTTTGATAATCTCGCTTATTCCAATTAATGGCAAGTTTATGCAACTAAAACCAACGGTGACAAATATTTTATCCAATGCATTGTCAACAACTGCAACCATTTCAATAAGCTAGTATCAAAATGTCAGGAATTTGCATGAAACTATTGCATACATTTTAACTGGAATAGCTGTGATATAGTCGAATATATTTTCATTTACCATTCTGACTAAAGGAAAGCTATAGAACATTTGTGTTTAATGTTAAAACTTGTACTGTACAGCACCGGTACAAAGACTATAAAATAGGTGGATGACTGCCGCTCAATCCTCGGAGATTACGGTTTGCTTGTAACGTTTTCAGTGAAGAGCAGGGTGAAGAGATTCCTCTTTGGCACGTATAAGTTTGTCGAAATAAAAACAGTAGAAGTTTCAGTAAGTGAGAATATTTTTTTTCGTTTTTCGTTCCTTATGTGCAGCCTATCGCCACTTTATTCGCTCGTGTATGCCGTCACGGCTTCCTAATGCCATGCATACCACGCGTTTTCCGCGCGTATGGGCTGTCCGACCGTCTAGAGTGGTCATTGCGAAGGCCACGCATAAGGAACATTTTATTACAATAGGTACACGTATACTGTAATAATTTTACAATATTTACACAGGCAGTTATATAAATAAAATTATAAATATATTTGACGCATACGTCCGATACGTGTACAATAATGACAAATAAAATACTATTCCGGGTTTCAGTAGAAGCTAATCAAAGTGTGTTTGAAATGTATTGAATAACTTAGGTAAACTTAGTGAAGGTCATTATACTTTAACAATAAGGTAGGTAGAGATAACAGATCTCTTCATGCACAATCTTCTATTATTCATACTTTTTACTTGACTTTCTTTGAAAATCTGATCCATTTGACACAGCTATATTCTCCTTGATCTACCTCCTCCACGTACACCTTACACTTCTAACTTGTATACACGGTTAGTCATTCTTTCTTCACTCATTTCCTCCATATTTCCAAAACATTTTAAAGCTCCTTTCTTTAATCGTACTAAAAAACATCCATTATATTGAAATAAATTATGGAATGAAAACATCAGAAATGAATAAATCTTGTGGATTCATCTCCTATGTTTTCATTCTATCTTCCTTCATACATTGACATTCTATAAATTTTCTTAAGTGCTCTTTAAAATATTTGGTCATGATGTCATCCTTTCATTATTGAAATTGGCAGAGTCATTGTTTTCTATGGTGACATACGCTTATGCCTCCACTTTATATATAGAAGTTCTTATACAGATTCTATTTATTCTTTAATTTCTTACTTTTTCTTCTTTCTACATCTCGATTATTTGTTCCGAAAACAAAAATAATCGTCGATGCTTAAGAATGAAAGGAATCTTAGAAACACATTTCGAAAAAAAATTATATTTTTATAAAATTATTTTAATAGTAGTTAAAATAAAAGCGACAATTTTTTCTCACTTTTATACCATTTTCGCAAAGCCTTTCCTTGCTATTATAAAATATTTTTTCTTTATATCCTTATGTGACATAACGCCTCCAGAAAAAATCTCGACTTTAATACATATTGGTTTAACACCAAGATCTACTAACGACATACTCGTATATGACCATGTTCGTTCAATGTAATAAACGCTTATCTCCCGGACGTTTTTCCCATTAAATGTTCCGAGTACAGAATTTTCAAGAAAATATCCCATAAACTCATATTAACATTATTACGAATACCTTCATAGTCGTTCATTGCCGATGTATAAGTTTCCGTTATTACATCATTAGTTTTTTTTTTCATTTTTTGCAATCTCTTATAGCAGAAATAGGATTTTCTTCCGTTTTTCTTCAGGTTCGATATAAAAAATTGGTAAAATATCAATGGACTTTCACAGCACAGTTTCTTGTCAGTTACTAAGAATATTTTGAGAATTAATATAAGTTAGCTACTTACTGTCAGAGCTATTAATTAAATTCGTATAAAAACTGTTGAAAGTAAGAACAGTCTAGAAGTAAATTCACTAGGAATTGTACCAGGAACATCTGTGTGCTATTTGACCAAACCACAAACCACTTGAATACGTTTTATCTATAAGTTGTATGTTTTTTTTGTATATGTTATCGTGTAGTTTTTCAAATGTAACCTAACATCAAATATCTTTATTTATATGCTACCAATTTATGCGTTTAAATGGTCAAATATCGTATCAAAATATTTAACATGATTCCTATTTATTAAAGATTAGGGCTTTAATTTTTTGGAAGTCGACATTAAAATATTTAAAAATAAATTGTTCAGTTATTCTACTAATTACATTAGTCCCTCGACACGCGTTTCTAACTCATATCTTGATGCTTTCTTTAGACCCTTAGGAACCTCGAGATAAGAACTAGAAACACGTTTCGCGAGGATTAATGTAGTTAGTGGATTAAGAAAGTAATTTATTTTTAATATTCGAAAATCAAATAATTAAAAAAAAGAAATAAAAATATTATAGTTTTTTTAAGATAACAAATATAGGTTCAGCATTGATGAAAGGGTCATCGTTAAGTAAGTTTACAAAAAATACAAATGATATGATTAGATTTTAACATTTTTTAAGTAAGTTTACAAAAAATACAAATGATATGATTAGATTTTAACATTTTTTTCTTAAAATCCTGATTTGGTATTTTCATGTAGTTCTTTACCTTTTTTTTCTCCTTTAGTTACCTCTTACCATATGTCAAATCAAGAACCAGATATCCTGTTTGTATAAGCATTTTCCAAACTTAAAATCAATAAAACATTATCCGAATTAAGTTTAATTTTTTTTTAGAAATTACACTGTCGAAACAAAAAGATATTCAAAGAATTCACAGGACGTGTTTTTAACAGAACTTTTTTCCGACATCCATGAAGGCGATTAGCGCTGATGGATGGGCGAAGTGTACTACGATGCGCGTTTTAAAGGAAATTGCTTCAACCGTTTTAAAGATTCCTCCTTCCTGATTGTCGCTCTGCATTATACTTCGTGAATCTATGATTGAAAAAATCTCGTAATGAAAGATACAAAAATTCGTGTTGGAAATTTTATTTTTTTTCATACAATTTTTAATGTGAAATATGGTTTATCAAATGCTTTCAAATGAAAATATTTTATTTTCATGAAAGAAATAAAAAGGTTGATTGAATATCAAAATGGAAACTTGTTGGAAAACACAAGCGTTTTATAAGATGCTATTTATTCCGACCCTTATTTTTTACAGCTTTTTTATGCACTCAACATCTTCTTTGTCGTTTCTAAATTTCAAAGATGATGGCCATTAATTTACAACGATTTCCTCGAGATATGAACCTTTCGCTGCCTTTTTCAACCGATCACTCCATCAGATGGGTATCCAACCTCTGCGTCTTTTACCCTTCACTTGCAATCAGAATCGATTATTGAAGACTTTTACTCTCCTTCCGCGCTTCATATCTAAAGTATCATAAAATTATACTTCCATACACTACAGACAGATCAGTTAGATACAGTTTTTTGGGAGTATTTTACAACATTGTTTGGCTTATGATGCCAAATACTCATCCAACTGATACGTAGAACCGCGAAAGTCTCAAAACATACTACAATGAGATGCGTCTCAACCATGTTCTAGAAAGGCATCAATAAATTAAACATAAATTTATAAACTGTCAAGCATTTAGAATAAAATAAATTTAGAAGCGTAAATAAATTAAAAATACGCACTAGTATAGGCATAATTTTGATATGAGACAATTTGAACTAATTTTTTGTTTTAATTTATATAAACATAATTTTCTTTAATTTAACAGTAAAATTTACATTTATTTAACAATTCATTTACATATTTTATAAGACTTGTTAAAATGTGAAAATATATTCTTTGACTGTTCCTCGGTACGTGTCCTAGAGTTTCAGTTCTTCCTTAATCTAATGCTAATTAAACGGTCTCAACTTTAAGCTTTTGATTAGAACAATCGTCAAACTTCGATAATTTCTAAAGGTTGTGATATCTCGTCAGGTTAAGGAGTGCTCTTTCCACGTCGTCCACTTACCTCCAAGACTATGAAAACCCAATTGTGAAACTTGGATTCCGTTTATTACGATCATGAATGTTCAAATCAGATAATCAAGTTAAATATTCACGAACTTGCAATTGTTTCATAGTTTTGTGATTCTTGTATTTAAATAGAATATGTTAAGAAAAAAAAGGTAGTTTTAAACAAATTAACAATTGGTGAATATTTATCAACTCTCTATTACATTCTGTGAAAAAAAACGTTTTGAGAATATTACAATTAACTACGCATTGCTTAAAAACGTTTTAAAAATATCACACTTATTAACTACGCATTGCTTAAAAACGTTTTGAGAATATCACACTTAACTACGCATTGCTTAAAAACGTTTTGAGAATATCACACTTAACTACGCATTGCTTAAAAACGTTTTGAGAATATCACACTTAACTACGCATTTGCTTAAAACTAAATTATTAAATTGTAAAATATGTTAAGTGTAAACAAGATTCACATTTTATAATATGAATGACTTTACATTCTGCACTTTAAAAACGTTTTCATGAAATTTCGCTGATTTGTCTGATGCATTTTTATTTGAAGGAGTAATCAATTCTAATTTACTGAAAATAAATTAATGCTCTGGAGAGCTCGTCAAAATTCTGTTTCTTTTTTTCAATATGTCGCTTTTATATTAGGTATGGTATTTGAGAATTTCGAAGTTTTTCTTTCCATCAATACATATGCAATTCTTGACCTCCACTATTTTTAAGTTAATTTAATCTATATTGGCTGTATACAAAACTATTTAAATAGTAAAAGATACATTTTGTTCTGATCGTAACTGTTCATTTGTGATAGCTTTATAGCTTTTAATCACTCGCTCATGAAAAACGATAACCAAATAAAAAACAAAGTAAACCTGACATTACTTCTTTGCTTTATTCCAAATTATACAAATATATATTTTAATTATACAAATATATGACATACTTCAACTCGTTAACATGCTCTTTAGTGATGTATTTATTTTAATTTTACATTGAAAAAAATTGATAACCACCATTTGTTACAATGAAGATAAACAAATAATTAAACTTAATTTATTAATTGAATTATTTAGATATAAGTCTTTGAAATTTAAACAATTGAAAAATAGCATGCACTTAAAAAAATAATAAAACATGGGAATGTTTTATTTTTTTCATAGTAATGTTTTATCTATTTGGTTTATGTCAACGTAAGTTAATGAATAATAATTGTAGGGCTGCACCTCTTTTTGTCATTCAAATTAAACTACTGAAACGATAAATTATGTAAATTTGAATAAGACTGTAGTTTTATGTAAAAGTTGACAACCTCCATTGCCTAGCTCTAGATACGATAACCGATGGTATTGAAAATAATATATTCTTCTTCGTCGTGATCTCAGTACTGATGAACGTGACCGATACTGAGAATGCGGTAGTTTGCGCACATTCCCCCCTAGCCCATTTGGTGCTTCGTTGTCCAAAGAGCATGTGGCAAAGGCAGTCCCCTAGTACTCTTCACGTGGTCATTCCGTCGCTAGGTGTTTTACTTCAGCTCCTGCGCATCTCTAAATTACCAATAACTGTGAGTGTCTCCATACTCTCCTTTTGTGAATTGTGACCGGAGAATGCGAAAACGATTGCTCGATTCTGAAAGCCCCTAGAGTTAAATTCGTTTCTGAAAGCCCCTATGAGTTTAATAATTAAGCTCTTCCAAATATAGATAGGCATTAATTTGTTCGTCGGCCATGAATTAACCAAAACTCGTTTTCAGCACAACATCTCGAAAGAGTCCTTGATCATTATCTCCCCTTTATTATCCAGGTTCCTGAGATATACATGAATATTTTGAAAATCAGGGTTTAACAAGACGTATTTTCACTCCTCAAGAGTTGTCTTTGTTTTTCTTGATCAGTCTCAGACAAATAAAAAAGGTCCATATTTGGTTAAATAGTTTTTATAGTAGCAATCCTCGTATGCTCTAGAAATGTGTGTATGTTATTGCATTTCCACATGTCGTAGTATTGCCAGCATGTACGATTATGAACTGGGAATTCCGTGCCTACTTAAGGGTTTCTAAAAGGTTCGATTAATGAAGCTGAAGATATTATTGCGGGGCACCTTTGTCACACCTTTTCCTATTTTTTAGAATAATATAATGTACACATTTGATAACGTAAATCAAGTTTACCAAATTCCAATCTTACCAGGTGTGACGCCTGCTCTGCTCAGCCGGGTGAAAAGGAACAAATCCTCTTTGATCTCACGAGTTCGTTGGATTCCTTAAACTCTGAGTAACTCTCTCTCAATTTTTTTACCGGGACAAGGGGCACAATTAAAAGAGGTATAATTTTAAAAACAAAAAAGTTTATTATATAAATGGATTAATTAAAAAAAAACTTGAACGTATGTCAAGAAAAAACAGTTTTAAGTTCGGTTCCCGAATCAATGGCTCGTAGGTTGTGTTGTGAATTCAAACAAGCGGGTCTACAATAGCAAATTTGTTAAGGAAGCCAGGGCATAAGGTCCTGTCACGAAATCCAGCATTAAATACAAGGAAATAATATTCACCCAAAATTGAAGATGTCGTCTTGAAGCGTCTGTGATACGGCAGAGAAAATGCAGCTAGAAATACTGGTAGTATTCCGTGTGAGCAGCGTTGAAGCAACGTCCGTCCAGCACCAAGTCTCGAATGAAAAGAAAAAAAAAGCACCCGTATGCCTCCCCTTTTAAAGAAAATCGCGAGAGGGAGAGGACAATTATTTCCATCTCCCTTACCAATACGAGTGGCGACAATTATCCCAGAAACGTGGAGAAAAAATGTACTTTACCATGTCGTCATCGAAAGATGTTTCCAGGAAATATACCTGGCTGTCTCAGACAGCAAGCGGTGTTTCGAGACAAAGCAGATTTTATTATCCAACCCTTTTAGAGTTTAAAATATCGCATCCCTCTATTTAAAAAAAACAATGACAATGGTATTCTTTACAATTCGGGACAGGGTTTGGAGTCCGAAGCGGTGACCACCTAGGAGATTTTTATTGCCCTAATCTTACTGATAGTATTCTAAAATATTCCAGTATTTTATGATATTTTGATTTTTTGTTTTCAAAGCAAGCACATGGTCAGTCATCGATCTCACCACGTGTTTTATAAAACATCACATGTCGAGAATTTACAATATCGACGACGTATACTATGCAATTTATCTTGAATGCCTTTTAGAGGGTTTATAACTGTGTTTATAAATAAAAATATAGTCTTCACACCTTATAAATGAATGAAAAGAAGTATATTTTTATGAATTTAAATAATCTTTAGTCATTTTTCTGTAAAATTGCTCATATTGTCATGATTAATATTTCATTGTATTATCATTGTTATTGTAATATTTCCTCATAACCAATCATCCAACTAACGGTAATTTTTTTACAATCATATTGTTAACAATATTTTACATATACACATGAATTCGCCTCATCCATTTTGTAATTATGAGACGTGTCAACATGTTAACTTAAGGTGTTTTTCAAACCTACGTATCTTCTTTTAATTAAATAAGTCAGGTACACTCTTCAACACAGGTGTTTCATAAAGCGTACATTATTCCTTGAAGCAACTCTCAAATTGTATTCAAAAATTTCCATAACATTTATATCGTATTTTAGGAACGACATTTGATTATGATTATATTAAAAAAAAAATTCTCAACAATCTATTCTCACTAAAAGCACTTCTGACACAATAGAAATCTCGTTTAATATTTCTGTAATCATTCATTTTCTGAACACAAATTATTTATTTATTTAACACGTATCTGCAAATACGATTATATTTAGCGGATTTATTGCTTTGAAACAATTTCTTATTGTCAACCCGATTTTTTTCAAAATCATTATATATATATCCTTGACCATATCTTTCTTTTGGTAAATGAAATTAATATTTGAAAAAAACTTACAAAAAATATAATAAAAGGCAAATCTCGAGAAAAAAGGAGATTACGATGAAAATCATATTGGAATTAAGAATGAGAAATATTTTGAGATGAAAAATGCTTCTTGTTTTTTATACTAATTCATTGAACAGAATTGGTTTGAAAAGATTTTTGTACTCAAAACAACATAGATGTTTAATATGTTTGTAAACTTTCGCGGTTGTCATTATCTATAGAAAATGTCTTGTAGGGTTTATAACATTTTTTTTATGGCTCTAAGTGCCGACGTTTCAAGAAGTTGGCATAATGTCCTTTAGGGCTTTTACCATGTTTTTATAGCTCAAAGTGCCGACGTTTCAAAAAATTCTCGTATTTTCTCCCAATTCGTCACTGGCCACTTCTTTCATTTAATCTAGTCCCTTCGCCCTTTGGCAATGTATGTGATAACCCAGATAAATCCGCAGACCACATTTTGTAGGACTGGGAAGAAGTAAAATATTTAAATGTAAGACGAAGCTCCATATGGCGGAGGATACGTCGGAGAAGTAAGAATAAGCTTATCTGACCTTGTTGCGATCGGGGATAGTTTTACAGTTTGTTTTCATTTTTTGCTAAAATTTTTGTAACTTCCTTAATCTTTTAAACCCTTTCTGTAGTACAAATAATTATATATTTTTTAATGTATCATCTCTGCCAGTGATATTTGACATTGTGGCATTGGCACCGTAATCCTTTTCACATTTTAGTGTCAAACGCCAGCAGAGGAATAACTCCCCCTTGAGACACTATTTCATTAAAATAAGACTAAATTTAATTTACTTATGAATGCACGATCGTGCTAAAAGGGACCTTATTCATTTCTAGAGACAGTGTGGCTGAAGGAGGAACAAATTCGTGTCCGTGTAACAAAATGTCTCTCATTAAGAGCATTCGGAGCGCATCTTTACAGATAGCGAAGTTAATAAATCTCTGGCGTTATGGCAGAAGTTGATATGTCCGTTTTACCTTAGTTTACAGGAGAAGCAATATTAACTTTGATAAGCTGTTAAAATCAATACAAATAAGCATTTTTTAAGTTTTTCCAAACAATATATATTTTGTTTGGATAATGACTGAAACACCAAGTTTTGCCACATGCTGAGAAATATTTTCTATAAATTGGGAAAATAAACACAAAATGACAAAAACCGAACATATCAACTTCTGCCATAACGCCACAGAAATAATAAGCCCTGAATATTAGAGCTACTACAATCTCAAAACTTCGACACTTTGAGCCTCAAACTATTCATGTACATATATTCCGAAAGAACTTCACATCACAGTCTTGTGATATTATTTTTTTCTAGGTAACAGCACTTTACTTTAATATTACTGACAAGCTCTGTTTTCTCACGAGCTCTGTAATAAATTTCAAACCTTTTTCGAACGATCTGTTAAATTATTTGCTTTATACGCTTACTTTGAATATTCTATAATCGAGAGTAAAATATCGATGTTCAAAGAAAAACATAAATTTCTTCATGATTCGAAAAGTTTTGCTAGCTAAAAAATTGCGATATAATTTCAAATATCGGAAAGTGTTGGAAAACTTGAAAATATTAATAAAACTCGTCACATTACGTCTTCACTGGGTTATGAGATATTTTGTTAGCTCAATTTTAGTTCGTTCAAATTTCTTTTTAAATGTTTTTCAACGCTTTTGCTAGGATTATAACTAACTAAAAGTTCTCTATTGGTGAATATTCAAATAAAATATTAAGATCACTTCAGACTTAATTGCAAAACTCACTTTGGATTCGTAGAATAATATTTCAAGATACATTTTATATGAAAATTATGCAACTTGTGGTATATCGACTGTTTAAAGCTCAGATATTGTTTGTTCAAATTTTCTAAATCGTAATGTGGAATTATTCAATAATTCGTATAGTTAAACAAATATTTTGCTTACAGAATACAATTTCAGTGTACTGTGGGGAATTATTAACCGTAGTGACATTCTAAGTCAGAGTTCCTCAATTTTTTTTGGGTCACTTCCCTTTTTTCAGACATTTATATTCAACGCCCCCTTCGAGAAAACTTTCTTTCTATATTAACCAATATTAAATTTGTGAGTGGAATTTTTTCAATTCACTAAAACATTTAGGTGGCTGCGCATGTGATTTTTTCATATTTCAAAAAGTTGACTTGGAAATAACACATTTGATTACTTACTATCATTAGTGATTAATATCAATCGAATCAGTAAAATTAAAAATAATCACTTAAGAAAACGATGAGCCTGGTGTTACGCTGCCAATCTGTCTATATTAGGCTTTATATTTGTCAGCAGCATCCTTAAACATCTGCGGTCAACATTAAACAGTCTATTACTCTTTCTATTCAAAAAAACTTGTTACTGCGCTCAATCATCTTCTTATTGTCATTTGTTCCTCAACGCATTGTTTGTTGTTTTTTTTTTTTTTTTTAAATTCAATGAAGCAAAAAAATTGTAATATGAAACATTATTCATAATACACATATAAATATATGATATTAAAAACATTTTCGAAATTATTATGGAAATAATCTTATGATTTCCATTTCCAGAAATTAGCTTTTTTGACTGACTGAATGACACCTGTCTTCCAATATTGTGGTGACGGGTTCGATTTCCATTGGAATCAATTTTTTTTATCATCATTTAAAGCCTCTTCAACGTGTTTATGATTGGTTGACAGAGATTGCCATATGGAAATAAACTCGTTAGGTTGTACTAGACACAACAAAAGTGTAATACAATACAATTTTTTTTAAACTTTTATTTAAACAATCAAGATAGTAAAATTTATTTGTCATTTCTTTAGATATAATTTTATGTGTTAGGTAGGTTTAAAAATAGCACATTTAAGTGTTTTGGAGATGTTTATTGGGTGAGTAACGAAAGACTGACTAAACCAATTTACAATACAAGTGTGAGTAAGAGTCATGGTAGATTATGATCATGTTCAAGAAAAATGTGAGTGAAGCCTGTGAATGGAATTTTGAAAGAAGGAACGGTGAAGAATTAGAGAAAGAATAATAACTTTATAAGAATATATAAGTCGTATTGAGAGAATAAGTACTCTTTTTTCTCTACCTTTCCCAACAGGTAAATGGCAGGATGGTATGTGTGTTTTGAGATATATTTTTAAAGTATTTTATAATACCGAATATTGGATAAATGGCAAAAAATAAAACAAATCAAGGACATGTGTGTACATATGTTACCATCCCACCGTATCAAAATATTTTTTTTCACGTCATACATCTTTCGCTTCTTCCACATCTAAGCATCTTCTCATTCAGCTCTTTCGGATTCTCTGACTATTGATCTATCTTTTTTCTAAGATTTCATTCAATTGGTCCTTTTTATAGTCTTCGTACATCATACATTATTTCATAAATTTGTTTTTTCAGCCTTCGTACATTATTTCATAAATTTGTTTTTTCAGCCTTATCCGTCATACATCATACATTATATTCTTTTCCGGTTCACGCAGTTCTGCAGCGTTTAGTCGGCTCCTTTCATTATGTTTTAATATCGACATTTTACTCCATTTCATAATTTTTTTTTTCCAAATAATAATGAAGATTATTATTTTAGCCATCTCTAATTCTAATATTGTGTCTTTTAGTGCGATATTATGTTTTTTTTTCTAACGAAACATGCATTAAATATTACTCTTAAGTTTTCCTTCGTCAGAAAATATACTTTCCAAGTAAGAAACTTCTTTGAATATAATTTGATTTTGTAAAGATTTTTATGAAACTTTTTCATGTTGGATGGAAAACATATGCTCTTTGTTATTTATTAAATTTCCTGACTCTCTCTCTTTCTGTCTTCCAGCGTTACTACCGCTTGAAGAATCGCGATGTTTGCCAATTTAGGCAACTCTCATTCTCCATTGGGATTTCATTTGGAGTTTGTTCGCATTATATTTTGCCACGTGTAATATTTTTCACTATATAAAGCACTTACCATCAATTTGTTTTCACGTATCTTCTAACTTCCATCATCGTTTTATATTTTTTAGTTGTGCTTAATCCTTTTGATAACACTTTCTGCCAACATGAATATGTCAACTCGTTAAAAAAATCAAATTAGTTGTAACACTTGTTTTCTTTGGTTCTGAGACATGGTTAATCTACTCGTATCAATATTTGAAAGTCTGTTTTATGACTCAAAGGACTCCAAGGGTACCATCACTTTGTTTAACCGTTGAATGTCTATATTGCGAAGATGGAGTACGTGTTGAGGTAAATAAGTGGGTTTGTTGAAATGTATGAATGAAGATTATTGTTTTTTTTATGCGTGGTCTGCGGTCGTGGTCCTTCTTGGTCCTCGCATGTTGTGTGCGTATGTACTTATTTTTTACAGTAGATTGTAGGAATCAAGTTGGTGTTTAATGCATATAATTTTAGCATCTTATAGTTTTGTATTCATTCGCACTCCGATTATGTTTTGTAAAAATTGTTAAAGGTTGAAATTGACCTTAAATTAATAAAGAAATGAAAAAATTTACTTGTTAGAGAAGAATTGACTTTATTTTATTCATCACTAGTTGTGACCTTAAAATTTAAAAGTATTAAAATAATTATTATTTATTCTATATGATGTATAATATGACAATAGTAAGACGCCTACCTTCTAAATTGGGATTTATGGTTTAGATTCTCGTTGGAACTAATTTATTTAAAAAAAGGGTTTGAGTCCAGTTTTTATTAAGTGGTTTCTTTTACATATTTCTAGCCAGATTTTTTTACATGAAAATACACCAACCTTGTTGTTTTAGATACAACGCTTATTTAAAAAAAAATAATGAATCTTATTAAGCGCGATTTAACGAGTTATTTCACGCTAGTGTGTCTTTTTTTAAAAGTTCAAATCAAAATCACATGGTTTTATTGTATTGTATTGTATTACGTTTTCGCTAAATAAATCGCCATCTGGTGAATTTATTACCACGTGATGATCAAATATCATCTCAAATAGTAATATTATGTTGTCACATTTAAGATTTTTTCCACCGTTTTATTTTCATTAAAGCATAACAAATTGTGTTTGATAAATTTAAAGTGAATATTTTGAATAAGATATTCCGCGAAAAAAATCCTCTCCGGAATAAATAACTCAAATTCTAAAATGTCTGTATTTTCATTGGCTTTCGAACTCAACATTGAAAAGTATCAATGCAAATGACTAAAGCACATTTTAAAAATGATCACATATCAAAACAAATATTAAGGTCAATTTTCAAATTTTGATTAACGAGATTGAGAAAAAGAGAGATTAAATAAAAGACGTGTTTTATAATTTCAATACCTGTTAAATCCATAATAAGCTTCAAGATTCATGGATAGTTTTTAATTACGTCAATGGTGTCAATAATTGGCCTAATTAATCACCCTACGTCATAATTTGACTTTAAAATCTCAATATCTGTCCAAATATTACAAGCAGTATTACCGTTGCCAGTAATCTGACAAAAAGTAGACTTTTTATTAGTTTTTTGCCTCCGGGTTTTAAATATGCTTGCAAAAAATATTCCACCTGAATTATTTATGTGACTTTATAAATTCAAAAATATATCGCTCTTGATAAAGTTATTTATTACGAAATATATAAATAAACAAACCATATGTTGTTGTTGTTTATTGGAATAAAATCACCACATTTACTTGTTGTTGTTTATAGTTATATATAAGAATGAAGGCGATGTTTAATGGGTCTACGCAGTATCCCTATGGAGTATTTTATAGTTTAAGCAAAATCAATAATAATTTATGTAGATGATACTGGTAAGATAATGTTAATTTATAAAAGCTTGAATAGTCTTGTGGACTCACCTGCAACTCTTGAATGAATTGGTTCAAATGATCCCTCTCGCTATTCTAGAACACAGACTTTGTTTAGTGAAGCTATAACCTAACAACCCAGACTTCTATAAAACAATAGTGAGGTTGTACCCATTCAGTACAAACGGTAGCTGACTCTGTTGTGGAATATTTCATACTACACTGTCAGGGTTAAGGAGGATGGTGGCTGAACTGACGGAAAAAATGTTTTTTTTTTTCTCCATCTACATAATTTATAGTATTTTCACTGAACTGCCTATATGACGGAACTGTGTATAATATGAACGTAACTATTCATTGATTTATTTACTGTAAGTGTTTTTTTAATTTAAAGAAAAAAGACATAGAAATAAAAATATAAGTAAAACGTAACGCGCTGGACTTGCGTGCGAAAAGTTGCCGATCCAAACCTCGAGCGGTACTCTCGAATGACAGACATTATTTTCCACGTAGTATTGTGGATTAAAAGGATTTTTATGACTTCAGTCATATATATTATTTTGAAAAATATATCTAAATAAGTATAAAACCTTTATAATACAACAAATAACTCTCAAAAATGGTTTTAAAAGTTACTCCTTTTACGTGTACATTCCTAGTTTTCACTTCAGTATAAAATATCTGTATCAAATGTACAACCTTAAAGTTTAAATTTTTTTTGAACTTTGCTCGACCTACCGAATAAATCCCTTAGTTTAAGTTTACTAAGTACCCAAAACTTCGATAAGGTTTGTCCAGCTTACGAGTTTGCAAAATTCAAATTCGTCAAACAAAATGTTTTTCTAGGTAACTTTCACTCACACTTAGTATTCGTACTGGAATAACGTAGTTCAGTATGGTTTGTAATATTAAGTGAAACCTACAACATTTTCTAGGCACTTTCACAAGTTACTTTTCTAACTTTAGGTTTATTTACAGTTTTACTGAACCATTTTAATGTTGATTTTAAAATAATAAGAACTTCCAACATTCCGCAAAATTAGACGTTTTCAACATTATTACAGTGTTCAAATTATTGCTACTTCCGAGTTTCTCAAATTAAATAGTGTATTCAGACATTGTAAATACTGTTGTGAATCTTATTATTTTATAAAAGTATTAAATTTCTGTAGGGTTAGCATTATTATTTTAAAAAATGTCGAAAAATGCGGTTATTATTAGAAAATCTACTTGTTTTTTGTAAGGCATTTCATGGTTAAGAAAACGCTTTTTAAAAGACGACTCATTTTTTTCATTCTTAGAACTTCGTCCACTTAATTATGCGTCTAGACGACTGTGTACTTTCCTCAATATGCGTACTTGCCATTTAAAGTCAAGTCGGTGGAGAAGCTAATTAGCAATTCAATAAATAGCTACACATGTAAAAATCAGTTTCTACATTTTCTCCTTTATTTTATTCTCACATTAAAAATATAGAACCAGTGCATCGAAAACAATTTTCTTTACGAATGAATAAAAAAATGTTCTCATGTCTTGCTATGATTGTTATTATGTTAAGGGGGTATTCTACTCTAGAGGCGTGATTTTTGGGCGTTTTTTTTCAGACTAAATAAAACAAAAACAAAAAATATTTTTTTGTTTTCTTTTTATTTAGCCTGGAACTTGTACATTTTTTTACAGTTTGTTTATTGATGATTTGAGAATGGACAAAAAAAATTTTGAAAAAAAAAAAAAAATTCAATATATCATCAGTTGTTATATCTTGTCGTAAAAAAGGGGGTGAGCTGGTCGACATGATTGGAACTCTTTCGTAAATTTGAATAAAAAATATACACAGTTTCTTGATAAAAAATAATGTCGCTATACTCGTAGTTGGTACCAAAATAATGTCGTTATAAGTTTGGTATCTCAGTTTAGCGATTTCGGTTTATGAAAATTTTCTTGGAACTAATTTCATAAATCGAAGGATGGACAAACTCGAATTTATGATTTTAGAATTTAAATGAATGTAAATATACCAAGGAGTGATAATATTTAGACTTGGATGACATGACGTTCTGTGGTACGGATGACGCGGATTTTCCTTCGGGCGCTTTCATTCAAAATCCATTGCAGCAATGTAAAACGGAAGCTAAACACTTGAAAGTCTGCTCAGGAAATGAACGAACTCATTATGGGACGCAAACTCTTTGTCCTCCAATCTCAGAGCTGACCTTGTGCGACTCTGCAGATAAATACACTTGCCTTGTCTGGAGTAGATCAAGTCACGCTGGTTAAATAGATATGACTCTCATTGAGTCAAGTCACGCTGGTTAGATAGATGTGACTCTCAATGAGTCAAGTCACGCTGGTTAGAAAGATATGACTCTCAATGAGTCAAGTCCCACTGGTTAGATAGATATGACTCTCAATGAGTCAAGTCACGCTGGTTAGATAGATATGACTCTCAATGAGTCAAGTCACGCTGGTTAGATAGATATAAATCTCAATGAGTCATGCCAAACTTAATACTAAATAGCCAGGAAATCATCAAAAGTCACAGTTCTGTTTTATTTTTATTTTTTCACCTATTATTGTGAATGTGTTGTTATTATATCTTTATAAATGTCAATACGTGAATTATTTAGTTTTATCAAATATTAACATGTCTGAAAATCCAGAAAACGTCAAAAGGCTCATGTTAGTAGGTTTGTGGACGTTTTTGTAAAACTACTTTAGTTTTAATTAGCTAAACGATTGAATTAAGAACCATTCAAGAACCAGTGTTTTTAACAGCTTCAATTTTATTGGTTGATATTGTAGCATTATAAAAAAGTTCGAAATTAGGGAAATAATCGTATAACATATTGTGCGAATTGTTTACACAATTTCGCATTCACGTGTCCTAATAGTTTTAATACCAAAATTAATTTGATGTCCATGAACCCACCTTTCGATATCGTGTTACCCAAAGCCATCACATAACAGTGACAAAATAGGCAAATAACCGATTTAACCTGAACAGTATCACGTGTCACTTTGGAAAATGGGAAATTTTTTATCTTAGCACGTATTTTATTACAAAGATAAACATTTTTGCGGTACCATTGATCTACAACCTCCTACACTATCATTTTATCTCTTTTTCTCTTCACTGAAACATGTCAGTTTATTATATACATCCTTTGTTTTTATTTTTTTATAAATCGTTACTTGAGTAGCATATTAAAAATTTCATTTTAGTTTGAGGGTATATTTATTAATCACGTTTTATAATTTTCATGGAGGTTTATCATTAATTTCTTCTTTTAAATTTTTTAAAAAATTTTGTTGAAGTTAAATGTGATTATTTTTTGTCTAATCGTACACAAATTATGAACATTAAAATATACATATCTTCGGTCTGTAAATAAATACGAATGTGTGCCACACATACATCTCATGCAATTCTTTGACTTTCTCTAACATCTAACCATTTTTTTTCAAAATGTCATTCACTTGATCGAACTATACTTTCGTCGGCCGTTCTCTTGATAATCCCGTCTTATGATCGCGTTGTATATTTTTTGTCAGTTTTTCATCTCCCATTCTCTTCATACACCTTTACTTCCCCACAATACTCTTTATCATTCTAGTTCACAATTCTCATTCATAAATGTAAATGTTTCAAATTAATCAAAAACATTAATATTTGACTTGTCTGTGCGGAATTCTTTCTGTAAAATAAAGCATGAAAAATCTTAAAAATAAAAGAGTAGGTATGATATGGCTTATGAACGAGGGAGAAGCTAAATATGTATGACAGGTTAGAAGAAAGTGAATTTCTTTTATCCACCTACACTTAAAAAAAACATAGCGTTTAGAACAATGTTGTTTTATATGAAAAATTCTCAAATCTAAATTCCTGGAAACCTTTGGTTTTCTATTATTTGTCAAAAATAATTGAATTGTTGGAACATCTGACCTGTCATTTGGTGTAAATCTTTTTGATAAATATTGTATCCAATGATGTATTATAGCGAAGCATAGAGTTTAAAATGTGTCTAGATAAAGCAACTGAGATAAATTTTAATTTTAATTTGAACTGATTTCAGTGATGTCCAAATGAAACAGTTTTATTTTAAATTTATTTCCCAAGATATATATATTTTTTTGAAATAAAAATATTTCGTCCTTTTCTACAAATATCTTAAGGATATTTAGTATAATATAAAAACAAAATCAAATTAAAATTTTTCATATTTTTGACATCAAACCAATTTTTCTAAAAAAGAAATATGTCAAGTCGTCACAACAAAGAATTGCTGAAAAGTCAATTTAGTTTTACTGTCCCATTTATTTGAGACTATCAACGATACTCGTAAGATGTTTTTGAAAAACTTTGAGAGAAAAAGTAACATTTCTTGTCAGTCTTCCGTTAACGTCTTCAAGTCTTTTGTTCTTGGTATCAATAGTATTTGTTTTTGGAACACCTTATTGTTTTTTTTTTCTTACATAGGGTTTTTTACAAAACATCGTCTTTGGGAAATGAAATGACCCTTTTTTGTATAATTTGTATATTAATATAACAAGTTTACATGATAATTTCATAACATGAGAAAAAAAAACAAGATACGCAGAAATAATACATTTTTTTGTGTGTACTCATGTTCAATTGATATAATACAGTGTATGTATGTAGGTATGACTAACCTATTGAGATTATTGCCACGTGACAATCTCTTTCATTTAACCAAAAAGCTGTTAAAAAAATCAGATTGCAGCCTTTTATAAAAATATCTGGGTTACGACGACAACCGAACATGTAACCTGCGGTTTCGAAGACAGGCGTCTTATCGACTAGTCCACTTTATATCTTATTCTAATTGAAAAATATATTTTTTTCTTCACGTTTGTACATAAATATCAACACTCCATGTCATTTGCGGAGCAGGCAGAAATAACAGATCTCCTTACTTTTGTATCGAAGCCCATAAATTTCAACTTCTCTTCCCACATTCACAGATCATGCACAATATTCTATTATTCATACTTCTTACCTTACCACATTTCAATATCAGTTAAACATTAACCTTGGTCTACCTTTATCATGCACACCTTGCATATCTGACTTGTATACTCGCTTAGTCATTCTCTCCACATATCTCGACCATTTTAACATTCTTTCTTCATCGTACTTAAAACGTAAACTTCATCCATGTATTAATTTCTGATGTCTTCATTCCGCCTTGTTTCATATATTAACCCTACATAATTTTTTCTTAGTGCATGCATCTTCACACCCTTGTTTTTTTATTTAATTATTCTTTTTTTATTTAGTCAAAGTTTCCTTTTTTGCATTGGCACAAATAATCCTTACTAAGGTTGAATTTCCTTATTTAAAAAAAATTTACTTACTCATTTTTTTTTATATTAATTTAACACTGGCACTAATTATCGTTATTTAAGTTCTATTTCCTTCTTTCAAACAAACTAGGAAAGTATGGTTAAATAAAGTTATTGACATTTTAAAAGAAAGAAATAGAAAGTCAGAAAAAATGTAGCTGTTACGCGAGAAGGTGTATGGATGAAGAATAGTTAAAGGATGTGTGTAGAAGTAAGAAAGTTCGGCGCTCTGCCCTCTATGCCTTCCCCGGCAGAGAATTAACGTGATGATATGTATGCTTAAAAAAACGAAATTCACTTAAATTTTAAATGTTTTTTAAATATCAAATTTTTACTTTATATCATGTTCATAATTATTTATAGCATCTTATAAGTTAAATTTAAATTTTCTCTTTGCCTAAGCAATTTCCTCCCTTGTTCATGTTTATACGAGTCTGTTATATACATCTTTACATCCCGGGGCCTGAACCCTCCCGTCACATTTCAATGAAAAGTTGTATACTAACCATACTTCGACATTTACTTCAGCAACATCTGTTTGTGCAATAAATTATGGTAAAGATCTACCATATCCCAAACTTACAATTTACTGCTATCCGCTCCTGAAGGAATTTATACCGGCTTGTAAGTGGCTCAACTTTGGCAAGATATCCAACAAGATGTCAACTGATAGTTTGGAGAATTTGTCTTATGGACTTTATTGATTTTCCTTTTTCACTCAACTACTAGTTCTTTTCTTTTTGAAGAAATGTCCTTTTTTTAATGTTTTGAATACAAATTTTCAAGTTGTACAAGTTTCAAGTTATATACTGGAATATCTCCATTTTAATCTTTTAAATCTGTCTTAGAGATGTTTCTTCTGAAAGGAGTAGAATTTTGAGGTCGATTACGTCTTCATCGTGTTAATTGATTGTTCCGAACCGATCTACTCGTAATAGTGCGGGTTGTTATGTCAAGAATTTTACCGTTGCTTTTCCTGTAACGTGGATTGTATGGCTTGAAGTGTTATGGATGTAGGGGGCGTGTCCAGCTTTGGCAAGCACGTAAAGAGCACCTTTTTTGAAAGGTCTAATTAAAATGTATAGTTGTACGAGTATAATAACACTTAACACATGCAACACATTGCACATAAAGCTGAATGTTTAATTATATTATATTGGAATTGGCACGAAGGTTTCTTTATATTGCGTCGTCCCTTGGTAAGTTTTCTGTGGTTTTCTTACCAAATATGGTTTTCTCAATGTGTGCAGATGCGGGAAAAGTATATAATCTTATGACCGTAACCACTACCTTCTTATCTTTATACTCAACTTATATTTATATATATTTTGTAATATTTTTAATCTGTTAATAATAATGTGCTTGAATCCTGAATAAGAACGCCCTTGATGAGAGTGCTCGGTGCTTTATAAATTGTCGCTTTATTATCAACTGCTAAACGGCACTGTGTAAATTGTCATTGTATTAATATTATTCATGTTTTTTATTTTATTTTCGATCAATTTAGAATATTTTCGACGAGATATAAGTGGGCGGCGGAAAATTAAAGGTTTTAATCAAACTTATAATCACTAAGATTTAGACGTTAGAACTGATTAGGTTACTAATAAATGTGACTGGCCAGCACTGTCCACTAGATATTCCACGAATAAAACCCCTTCTAACACCATTGACCGATGTTTTAATAAAGTAATTCGTACTATTAGCTTAACGAGGGAAGAATTCGAGTACAGGACTATGGTAAAGGGGTTTCCTCATCCCTAAACTCTTGACGGAACGCAAAGGGTGTAATTGATTGATGATCGAACTACTTGTAACATTTGATTCTTTGATAAATCTTAACATTTGATTCTTTGATAAGTCACAAAGACCGAGGCCTTCGAGTGATTTTTGATTCGAAAATGAAGCCAAAATATAAGTAAATGTTTCACTAAAATATACGTTAGCATAAAAGCAGTAAATGTTGGATAACACATAATTTAATTATGTATGACAACACGAGATCCTTTCTAAAAATGTTTTGTTTAAAGCGTTAAATTTTATATTGAAACAAGCCCAATTTATATTTCACGGCATCTTACTATCCCAGCCCGCATAGCTGCGTCGCAGGATAAAATGAAACGGAACTTGTTCGGTATTTAACTTTCCTCCGATAGACAGTTCATCAACTACGAGTAGACTAGATTTTTGAGTTGTTTGCCTAGAGTTCTTACTTTCGTGTCGATGAAGAGTTCAGTTTTATATGTTTATCATTTACTTTCAACATTTTACTTAGTAAGTATTTTTTAGTCTTAACTCTGTACGAATTCACCGTATTTATTTTTTCATTACAATGTCGCTTACTTATTGTTTTCTCTACACCAATATTAAACAAATACCTTAAGGCACACTCATATGAAATCTCTTAATGAATATTATCGATGGTGTCTGGAACAATTTTATAAGCTTTATCAATGTGAATCGTGATTCAGGTTTAAATTAGTGCTTTAGATTTAACTTAAATCACGATTCACACACGATTTATTTTTTCTTGAAATCAGCATTTAAATTGATCAAAAAATATACAGCCGTATTTTTAAGATCTTATAAAGGCGTTCGACACCATTTCACACAAATTGTTATTTAAAAGAACTTAACATATGGATGTAAGGATTATAAGTTTGTAATGTTTTAAGATTTATATATGCGGAATAAGCTATTATGTTATTTTTATCCTCAAGTACTGCATTGTCTTTGTAATTGTTCTATTTTATTTTTTACACGATCTTATATAAATATTTTTATGTTGTTAATTTTGGATATTAAAACACTGTGGTTTTTATTTAACTCAAAGTTGGAAATGTAGGAAAAGGTTTGTTTTTTAATCATTTCCCTGACTTAGACACAATTAATTTTCCAGTCTACAGGAGGCTCGATTATCCGGGATCGCATTTATCGGATTGTAAATATTCTATATATTGTAAATAAATACGATTTTTTATAACATTTGAAATAATAATTCGAAATGGTATTAAAAACTAATTTTTTTCAGTCCCCGGTTAATGCGACTCCGGAAATTTCTTCGAATCCAGGTCGTTTAACATCCCTCTCGTTTCTTGAATAAGATTGCCTTTATAGAAGACAACCTGCTTAATCGTATTGTTGGTATACCTTAAAAGTGCATTGTGTTTTTATAACTGTTTTATTTTAAAACGTACGACCTGATGGGTTATTTGTATTGTGACCATTTCTTCCAACCAACCTGAAAGATGTTTAAAAGGCTTGAAGGGAAAACCACAACGGAACTCTTTTCATGTAAATTCTGACCTACTGGAATCGATTGCGCAACCTCCAAGTTAAAAGACAAGCGTCTTTCTAACTGGGCCATGAAGGTTGTAAGAGTGCAATACACGAATATAATTATTTCCATTACTTAGTTTTCCATATTTAAGCATTGGAAGTTTTTGAAATACAAAAATAAACTATTGTACGTAACATCATGAAGAAAAAAAAGTTTTTATTAAATCCCACCTTAAATAAAATTTCAAAACATATAATTTATCATCAACAAACTATCACGCGCTGTCCTTATTTGGGTACGCATAAAAGAACAGATTTCTACTTCTTTCTACTCTGGTATAAATCGTTCGCTTCTGCCACGTCCATTCACCTCGATATGAATGCTCTCCTATTATTACGGATTTTCAATTTTCTCTTTTTCAGAATTTGTTTTATCTTATTCTCCTAGGTCTTCCCAAACTTCTCCTACCTTTTCTATTACGTTTACCTCGTTAAGAATATTATTCTCCTAGGTCTTCCCAAACTTCTCTATTACGTTTACCTCGTTAAGAATATTATTCTCCTAGGTCTTCCCAAACTTCTCCTACCTTCTCTATTACGTTTACCTCGTTAAGAATATGATAATGACCAAACGAGTTTTTTAAAATTTAAATTAAAAAATAATCAATGTTTTTCATAATTAATCAAAATTCGGCGACCGTTGTCTAACGGTTAGCATTCGTGCTAAGCAATTGGACACCTTAGGTTCGATTCCTAACAAATTCACTTCCAAACTGGTTTCACTCTTATTCATGTTTTTCTGTAGCTTATTGCTAGATAACCAACCAGATGACGCTCCTGTAAGCGACATTGATACCCCTCAATCTCTCTTATTTTCTTTTTAACTAATTAGAAAGCGCTTTTAAGGCGATCGTTCTGTTCAGAAAACAGTTCTGTACAAAATTATTTAACATTCATAAAATATTTTATTATTTTTATACGCACAAAGCATACTCGAGTTTAAGCTTTCATTTTTCTAGCACTCGGCAATATCATGAAATTTTTCAAATATTCAAACAATCTTTTACAAACACTTTGTGGTATCCATACCATAGATCAGTCGTCGACAAACAAGAGACATTGCATGTGGTGATGATGAAAATAAAACGATGCATCTATGGTGTAAAGTTAAAAGAAAAGGGTGTGTCTACTGGCATAGCTGTCCCATTTGTCTCCCGATTCCCGAGAGTCGGGGATCAGGGGAAAATAATGAAGTCTTGTGACCCAAAACTGCGGAAACACAGAACAACGCCAGAACAAATGTCTTCTCTACTCAGGGGTCGTTCAAAGATCAACAAATTAAAAGTTTTGGTCAAAAAAAGAAGACAGTCGAGAAATCCACTTCCTTCGTGACATTTTTTTTTCGTCTCTTCTGATCGTCAGTAATCCGGTAAAATTACTTGCAGCACGTTTTTTATCATGCATTCAAAACAAAACAAAAAACGTTCACTTAAATTACGTTAAATTAAACATTTTCCCAAATTTGAATGTTCCCATCCAGTAAGCAATATTTTGTTGGTTACTTCTATTGAGAATACAGAATATTAGTACACAGTATACTCTCGTTATCAAAGTTTAAAAACACACCACGTCAATCAAATTATATTAATTTCATTTCTTTAATTACGACCTCCGTAGTCTATTTAGTGAGACGCTTATTTCTCAACCCGGGGGCTCGAATCCTGTTGGAACCTAGATTTAAAAAAATCCTGTCTGGTTTTCACTTAACCTTCATTTTCGCACACAGCTTTCTGGTCAGTTGGAAAATATTGTCATATAACAATAAGCCTGGCAGGTTGTACTGTATACAATGAAAGTATAATACAATACAATTAAGACTTATCATTAATCATAATTTGCAGGAAAATATGTCATACCCTCTTAAAAAAATAGCTTTAAAATTGAAAAAAATGTGTTTGTTTAATTTATTACGCCTTTCCTTTTTTGGAAAAATTTGCTTAATTTTTAACATAATATTTGACTCTGTAATGAATGTAGACAACAATCTTATAATTTAAGTGGAGACAAAAATCAAAATCATATAATTCATTGTATTATTTTACAATTTCGTTGTATACAGTAAGACCTGTCTGGTTCATTGCCATGTGGCAATCCTTTCTGACCGACCATAAAGATGTTTAAGATGCTTTAAGTGAAAACTAGACTGGAACTTTGTGTATCAAACTATCATGAACTTTATTTCATGCCAAACAATAAATAAATAACGTTTTATTGTAATTCAGGAATACAAAGCTCTCATTAATAGTTCAAGTGCTCGCAGTTGTTTTTTTAGATTCTTCAGAAAAAGCTTATCAGACTGGAATTAACGCAAAATCCACTGTTTTATCTTTTTAATTGGATACAGTACTACTTAGCGGATTTATTGACATGTGGAATGTCTTCCAATCGATCAGTAAATGTTCAGTGAAAACCAGACTAGAACCCTTTTTATAAAGTTTGGGTACAAACGACAAGACCCTTAATCTCAGGGCTGAAATACCAACTACGCTACTGAGGTTTTCTCTTCAATGAACTCTCAGTGTGAGATAATTACGATTAAAAGAGCTTGAAAAAAAAACTGGGGTTCATATGATTTTAAAAAGTCAACATTATGGAAAATGTTTTGTATTACAGTCTTGCACACAGTACAACTTAAATAATATATTGCCATGTGATTATATAGGCCAACCTGACGGGAAAATAATAATAAGACTTGACTAAAAATCAAACTGGAAGCATAATTAAAAATAAATAGCTATCTACGGGATTTGAACTCGACACCCTCAGCCTGGAAAACAAATATCTTACCAACTATGCTACGAAAGTTTTCATTACGTTTTCACTTATCAGATTATTAGAAATGTTAAATCGTTGTTGTTTTATTTTAAAATAATTGGTATTAATGTTTACGAAATGACGAAATTTTCATCTAACAATAATTGATTTGAAAACTATTATGTTTTGGTGTAATTTGTACTGTATTATACTTTTGTTGTGTACAATACAATCTAGCGGACTAAATACGATGACAATCTCTTCTAACCAACCAAAAATAGGCTTTTAACAAAAACGAGACTGAAATATTTATTTGAAAAAACTCGGATTTCTAACGAAATTCGAATGATAAACCTGGGTTGGAGGACTTCTTTATACAAATAAAGAGTCTTTCAAATTGGGTGTTTTTTTATTTCTTGGATAAAACACGCATGGCGTTGCGAACTTGCCTGGGTCTTGTGACATTTGAGAATTGTCATGTATGACATTTATAAAAATGGAGTCGTATACAATACAACAACGCGTTCAAATTGTTGAATTATTTTATGTATTGTAATCTCCGGAAACGGTGATGTTTATTGCCAACTAAGATAATGTGATCTGACACCGTTGGACTATTATCTCTGGAGTTACGTTAAAATCCAGGTCTATAAGAATGACCCCCAATCCTGAGCTGAAGGACGAAATTATTCGCGTTATTGATGAGTTAGAACCGCAATTTTGCCAAAATGTCATCGAAAATTTTGTCAAGATAGTGGACATCTGTGGAGCTGCAAGAGGTGGATCGGATATGGTTTTTTTTTGTGTTTAAATGTCATACATTATACTTCAATGTCCAATAATAAGTTTTTTTTAAATCAATGCAAATTGCGTGTTTTATTTAAAAAATTAGAATAAAAAAACCGTTCAATTTGAAAGACCCTTTATAATTTCAATTTGTTTTACTGTTTTATCCACTTGTAAATATATATTTAGTTTCAAGTCATATGTAACTTATATTCGGGGTACTCGGAACTGACTTATGGATATGTAATAAAATTAAACATTTCTTTAGTTTATGCATATTTTTATTTATTTATTTATTATTACACATATCAAGAAATATACTCGTACATAATTTGCGAAAAGGGTAATTTAATTTGGACATAGAATTTTAATGGATCTGGGTTTGTTGCCTTTCATTAGTCATATCCCCACTAAACTAGGCTTTTGCCTGTATCTCACTGAGGATACTACAATATTTATTTACTTTCATAACCGGTTTCAAAGAAAACCATGTTCTTCGTCAAGTTTATTGTGACTAAATATTTAATTTCAATAGTTTTTTTTAAGTTTTCACTACGTTTAGGAGAGTGTGAGCGGATTCAAAGAGATTTTAATGGAAACTATATTGAGGACAGCACTTTTCGGAAAATTTGACTGGTAATTTATGATATTCCAAATTTTATGTTTTATTCAATTTATTGTATTTTGGGATTGTCTGTTTGAACAGGGGATTGTAAATTAATCTTTTGTAAATAATCCGCAAGCCATGATCAATATTATTTGAATGGTAAGCGAATTCAAAGGGTTAATAAAAAGCTTCACATTTTAAAAATGAATACCATAGCGTTCTTATTACAAGTTTAGATTCAATGATTTTTTAATTTTTTATCTTTATCTCTGTTTTTATTTAATTCAAAATACTTAGGAGAAATAAATCGATGAATTCACACAAAACATTTCTAAATAATTGCTAGGGCGCTTCTGAATTTGTCATAATTTATTTTCTCTGTTTCAATTTTTAGAGTAAATTTCGATTAATTGAATTTTGGACTTACCAAAATTTTGGATTATATATGAACACACTTACACCACACCTAAAGCTGAATGTGTTACTTTCACTTATCGAAAGATCTACAAAGGTTTCTTTGTTGTTCGTCTTCCTTTGGTGTACTATATGTATGAGTAGTTTGGTACCAAATATGTTTTTCTATACAAATGTAGATGCGGAGAAGTACCTAATCTAATAGCCACAGTTACACTCAACTTAAACATATTTATTTTATAATATTTTTAAGTTGTTAATAATAATGGGTTTTAATCTCGAGCTAGAGCGCCTTTGATGAGAGTTTTGTTATATTTTTAATATGTCACTTAAAGTGGATTCGAATCCCGATTTAGTGTGCTCTTCAGGAGAGTCTGCTCTCTAAACGTCGCTGTATAATTTGTCATTTGTTTGTAATGTTTAATACTTGTTAATAATGTTAATGGGTTGCACAGTTGAGTCATTTTACTCATATCATAATATGCTCGACACCATCCTAAACTCTGACATCGTTGAACTGAATATGTCAAGATCCGATTCAGTTACCGTATTATCTCTGGGCATATTATCATTATTGGGATAGACTTGTAGAACCTAATCATCATCCTGTCGTGTAGTTCATGACTGAGCATCATGACTCCCATGATAACCTCTGAGACTTCTCTCCATCCATCCCTGCACTCCTCGGCTCGAAGTGGTTAAGAGCAGTCCAGTTGCGTCTCTCACGTCAGTTCTACGCATTAGGTTTTTTTCGTGCCTCGTGTAAAAGCTAATATTTATCCTTAATGCTGCTTCGTTGAATAAATAATTCTACTTGTATATGGTAATACTATCACACTTAATGCAGCTTCGTTGAATAAAGGAGATATTCTACTTGTATATGGTTATAATATCACACTTAATGCAGCTTCGTTGAATAAAGCAGATATTCTACTTGTATATGATGTAATATCACACTTAGTGCAGTTTCGTTGAATACAGGAGATATTCTACTTATATATGATTATAATATCACACTTTTTGTTATATTTTTTTTCTTATTCTCATATTGATTTTTACATAAATACAAATCATCACGCCGCTAACCTATCGGTGTAGGCAGAGAGGATAGTTTCATGCGTTCCTATCGCGACACATATCTTTCCTCTCTTCTACAATACATACAGACTTGAATACAACTCCTTTGATTTCTCTGGTTTTTTTACATTTACTTCTTTCAACATGTCATTCATTTGATCCAACCATACTTTCCTTGGTTTTCTTCTGCCATGCCTTACACTTACATTTGCGCCGTATATTTTTTTTATCCTTTCTTCATTCGTTAGTTCTATATGCTCAAACCTTTTAAGAGTGCTCTTCTGGATATTAATTAATATATCAGTTCACATTCATCCTTAATCACTTCATTTCGATTCTGTTACACATTGTCCTTCTGTGTACCATATTCTTCTTACTGCACACATTTCCACAGCATTTATTAGGTTCCTTTCAATCATTTTCCACGTACTGCTTCACGTTCATTCCAAAGTCGATACTCAAATTCTGTTTTAGACTTCGATTCGAGTATATATGTTACAATGCCCCGTTGACTTTGTTTCTTTTCTAAAATATTACCTTAATAGCAATATTTGTTTTTCTTCTAATACTTATGTTAAGCAAATTACGAATTATTTTCTTCATTATTTACACACGTTGTTTTAATGCTATTACAACAAAAGTTGTACCACTTTGCTGATTCTCCGTTTGTCATGAACGTTTTTCCAACACGTTTGAACGTTTCTATTTTTTCCAAATATTTCTCGCTGTTCTGTGATCATTTGCAGAACGAACCATCCATTTTCCACCCCTTCTTGTAATAACAGTGATGCGAACATATAACGGAATTGTTTCATCTCGCTATATAGTTTTATTGAATTCGATAAAGGAGAAAAACGAAACATTTTGCCAAGCATCAACAAAGGGGCATTATTTCTTTCTGATATTTTTATCGACACGGTGGAAATTTTCACCAGAAGTAAAGCAACATTTATATATATATATATATATATATATATATATATATATATATATATATATATATATATATATATATATATATATATATATATATATATATATATATATATATATATATATATATATATATATATATATATATATATATATATATATATATATATATATATATATATATATATATATATATATATATATATATATATATATATATATATATATATATATATATATTTTTTTTTTTTTTTTCTTTTCTCAAATTTATCCAGTGAAGTGCTTTCATTAAAGGCATCAATACACAAACAACGATTAGATTACTTTAGGTATTTTGATTTCTTCAAAGAAACTAAACTAATTCGTATGAAAGAATATTAAAAACCCGACATGACAATCAAAAATATAATTTCTTCACTATTGAACTGCCTTTCAACTAGTTACTCTAGTTGGTAAGAAGCATGCTTCCCGATCCCGAAGTGCGGGTTCGATTCCCGTTTGTACATATTGTTTTAAACGGGTTTCAGTATGATTTTTCACGTAAGAGCTCTTAATATCCAGATTTGTAGGAAGGGATTAACATAAGACCATAAACCTCTTAGATTTTACTGTACCATGAAAATGTAATATTATACGATAATACACAATTATGATGTAAGACCATCCTATCGTGTAGCTAATGACTAAGCATTGTGAAACGCATGATAGCCCATGACGACTCTTCTTCATCCTGCTTTGCACTCCGCAATTTGAAGAGCAGTTGTTAACGATAGTCTTGTTGCATCTCTCATTAGGTCAGTCCAACGCATTGAAACTTTCTCTTGCGTGTCGTCTTTCCACGCTTCCAATGACAAGAAACTTCTCCAAAACGTCTTCTTGGCCACTAGCATTGTGTCAAACGAATCGGAGGTCGACAATTTGTCAGTCACTATCAATTCTTTGAGGGTGGAAGCACAAGTTCATTGGATAATCATTACATACTTCTCCAGCGAATTTCGAATTTATCTATTATACATCTTTCGCTTACTCTCAGAGTCGACGTCTCCAAGCAGAACATAAATATTGCGAAGACAAGTGACTTAACTAGATGCATTTTCGTCATGATTATGGTGGTTCTGCTCTTCCATATCTTTTCTATTTTAACATCGCATTCTTCGCCATTCCAGTTATTTTTTTCACATCAGTCTTGACCACTCTCGTACAATACCCGGCGGTAAGTAATACACATCGAGCTTAAGAAAGAAACTATCGGCTAACTACAGCTTTGTAGAGCGTTGGATCTGTCATTCATACACGTGTTCCGTCGCGATTTGTCAGTCATTGTCAAGCGTTCTAGGGACAGAGACGATTGTATTACTTACCGCCAGGTACTATAATTCCATTGTTGGTAATAGTTGAAATAAAAATGAGGTAATACACCTCACCCTCGTTTACTCAATTGTTGGTAAAACTTGAACCTAGGTGAACAAAATCAGTAACCACTTCTAAACCATAATTCACATTATTTGGTGGCAGTTTGTTACCGTGGTCTATTACCATTGACTTTTTGTTGTTGATAATATACCGCAGGGTTTTTTACTGAATCAAACAAGACTGCTTATCAAAATAAGCTATTTTTTAACAACTAGTTTTCAGTTTTAACCGATAATACGGACAACTAATGACCTACGTAACTTAAATTGTGAAACGTGTGTCGCCCAATCCGAACGTCGCGGATACGATCCCCATTTGTGCACAGGTTGTTTTAAAAATTAATCCTGTATGGTTTTCACTTAAAGTCTCTTGAACATTTTTTCTTATTGGTTATTAAAAATTGCCACATTAAAAAAAATCAGGAAAGTGTACAATCTATACAATGAAAGTGTAATACAACAATATTTTTGAAATTGATATCAAAACCAAGATGTGAACAATGAATCAACCAGACATGGGATGTCAGCTTATTTAAGTGTAACACGATACAATGCAGAGGGTAAAGGGAAAAATAAAATACCCTTGGCAACCGTTCGAATTCCTCAAACGTAAAACTGATAACTCTCAATGTTATTTTATTTCTAACTAAACGAAACTCTAATGTTAAACAATATCAAAATTGCGACGAAAGCAAAATGAATGAGGTAGTGGGAAGCATAAGGAGAATATGTATTAGAAAAAAATCTAGATTGAAAGAACGTGTGGAGCTAAAAATGAAAATAAGAACACTGAAAGGGTTAAAAAATTGACGAAAAAAGGCCAGTACAAACTTGAGAAAACCTTAAAAAGTGCCATTACCAAATAAATTAAATTTGAAAGAGAAGAGAGATATATGAGATTTAATAAAATCTGGGTTTCAACAGGAATCAAACCCACGATCCTCGGTTCGGAAGATATATGTCTTTTCAACTAGGCCACGGAGATCGTCGAAGGGAATGATGATGAGTTCAGTTTTATCCTTCCAAAACAGATTTTGAATAGTCAATTTTCAACATATTAAAAAACGAGATATTTTGTATGCTTTTTTAATGGAATCCCGTTTGTTTATTTGGGTGAGATGAAAATCCAGCTTTATATTTATCAAAACCTTATTTGGGATAACCTAGTTTTTGCTTCGATACTGTATTTGTTTTTAATTTACATTTTGTATACTTTAAAAACGGACGTGATGTTTTTTCAAGTCAACGTATTTGTCCAAACATTTTCGAAAATGAATATGTTTATAAATTTTATTTTCATTTAAATTAAAACAATAATAAAATATTACATTTTCTCTCAAAGTGTCACTTTTTTGATGCAGTCACAAGTTGGGAACTTACATATGTTTTGTTAAATGAAATTTGATAAATTAATTGAAATTTTATTCTTACGCTAGCTAAAAAAAATCATCCAAAGACATGCGAAAACAGTGACTGAATACTTTTTTGTTGTTACTTACATTATAAACAATCTGGAATAATACTTTTTAAATATAACATCTTTATTTTAATACAACATTTTTTGATGAAAATATAGTCTATTTCTTCCATTATTTTTTCTTGATTTGGCTCAGAATAAATTTTATTTCTTATACCAGCTCATCTTCCACCTCTTGAGAAAGTAGCATACAGTTTATTTTATTGGTAATCCACCCATTTATAATATTTAACTTGAGTGGCGGGTACCTATCGGTGGGACGGGGTGAAGTTTTTAGTGAAGCTTTGAATACTCCTTTTTTCATGTTGGGTGTTTGAGTTTTATTTTTATGAAAGCATCGTTTGTGTCTAGATGGTGTTATTTTGTAAAGCAAGAAGTTGTCTGATGCGATGGTCAAGAATTTTTAAAGATGTCGTGGAGATGTTTTTTTCCCCGCCGAGGTAGGTCGTCGCCATTCTCCTGAAGGAAGTAATCTTTCTCCGTATTGGGAAAAGTGCAAACCTGGCAATGATAATTGTATTTATGTTATTAAAAAAATAATATTAAACGAAACAAATATACCATATATTTGGCCTTGGGAAAATTGCCCTTGGCTAAATACAGATGACGGTAGATAAGCATCAAATTTATCTGAATTTTGCCCTTGAGACTTGTTAATTATAATTATTATTTTATAAATAACAATTTATGGCATTGAAATGTTATCCTTATTGTCAGGTTCACATTTTTTTCCCATTACGGAGAGACAATCTCAAAAAACGTATCAAATAATTTATTTTCACTTTAATAGTAACACATTCAGTGAGGGGACACAGGCTGCGCTTCAATTAAATAAAAAATCCACAACCCAACACGAACAAAAAGATCATTGAATCAGAACTCAAATAAGTGACGGCTTTATACTCGTACAATGGTTTCTGTATATATACGTATGTTTTCTTCATTTTCCCTTCACGGTCACAGTATATGTTGTTTCACTTTCGGCGTTACGGCATTAGGCAAATTATATAATATATAACTTTACAAAGTGACCAAAATGCAACAAAGATTGAATAGCAAAAAAATATATATATTACACATAAAACAACATTGAACATAAAACAGGGTGTAGCATAATAAGTTATCCTAACTTATTATGCTATGCTACACATAATAAGTTTTCCCATTTGATTAGCCCATAGTTTTTTTTTTATATTTACATTAGGTTTTTTTCTTTGGAGATAAAAAAATTGACTCAGAAACTTTTATAATGGAACGGTTTGCACCGAAACAGCGAATCCATATCATGTTGATGTATACCAGAAGTAATAAAACAATAATTACTTTGCAAAAAACACTTCCATTGCAATATGCTTACCACACCCCGCTTACGGTTCAAATATTTCGGCTTGTACGAGTATATTAATGGAGTCGTTGGTTTCATGTCAATATTTCTAGGGTCTCCCTCTATCATATATCTGATCGATCGGGACTCCTCAGAATAAACAGCCGTAGTGATGATTATTTCTGGGGCACAGCAAAATGATTAAGGCTGGTATACATTTCCATTATAAAACTTTTTGTGTTAATATTTAATAATCTGCAAAGAAAAAATGTCTTATTTTATTTTAAAAAGTAATAGAGGAACCAAGGTGTAAATTATTATTTATTATATATCATCATATGTATAGGTCCAAATAAAAAATTCTTAAAATAAACATACATACCAGTACGCTATTACGGATAGAGCGCCAGACTTTCCTATACACATATTTGACCTCTTCTTCATTCATACAACTTATACGATTTCTTTGACTTTCTACGTTTTCTTCTTTGAAAATATCATTCATTTCATCAAATCATACCTTTTTAGTCTGGTTCTACTACGTATTTCACTCAACTTCGCAATATATATTTGTTTAGTAACTCTTTCTTTATTTAATTATTTGTTAGTTCTACGTGCCAAAACCAAATCAGAGTGTTATTTTTCATCTTACTCAACACATCAGCTTCAAGGTCACATTCATCCCTAATAATTTCATTCCGTATTTTAGTATACGTTATCATCCCATGTATTCTTCTCAATGCACTTATTTCTACAGTATTTAAGAGTATTCGGCTCCGTTCAGTTTTTTCCACGTCTACGTTTCACTTTCAAACTTAAATATTGATAATAAAATATGGTTTTGAATCATAGAACGTTTTGATACTATCCGGTTCGAGTAAATATGTTTTAATGCCCCATTCAATTTATTTCATATCGCCTTTTGACATCTCTCGTAGCTCTTTCTTTAATAGCAATATTAGTTTTTCTTATAATATTCTTCTCAGCGCACGCATTTTTTTAGCATTTATTCGGCTCCTTTCAATCGTTTTCCACGTTCACGTTTCACTCTCGTAAAATTAAAAAGTTATCAGAATTACAAATTGATAAAATATTGATTTCGTCCTATTATGAGCTCCTTCCTTTGTATGAGTTTTTACGCAGCATTTTTGAGACTACTTAAATTCACATTTTACGGATTTGATTTTGATTAATTAAATTAATAACAGCAGTAACACATTTGTCTAGCTTTGACTTACTCATCTTGAAGGAAGGAAAGAAACACCAAAATTAAAATTAAACCAAATAACTGTAAAAATACTTTCCCAGTGAGGATATTCAGCTCACTAAATGTGAACTGTTTGGCCAAATGAAACAGTTGATATATGCGAATGTTAAAAACTAAATGTTTGAAATCAAATATAAATAAAATGTTTTTTTGTTTCTTAAAGCAAGTGTTCCCAAAATGTATTATAATAACTATCATATATAATTTTTCATTTTCGAACAGAAAACGTAAAAATATTTATTTTTAATAGGCAATCCACCCAAACTAGGATGATTTCTGCCACAAAAATTAAAATCATTATGCAATTATATAAGTCAATATAACAAAAAAAAAATTTAAATGATGATTTTAAACAAATTAAAATTTCAACGGATTTAGCTTCAAAAATTTTATAATTGATGTACTAGTGGAAAAGTTCCACGAAGTAACAAAAAACACAACATTCATTGGACGCGGCAAAAATATCGCGTTTAGTAAATCAAAATACAACATTCATCGGACGCGGTAAAAATATCGCGTTAAGTAAATCAAAACAACCGAAAATTGATGGTCTATAGTTTCATCATCCAAACAACACTCTCAGCCGGGACTCTCCACAATACTCATTCTGTAAAGGTAACTACAGAATGTAAAGGTAACCACCACGCAGTGGCCCGTCCGCAAACGATACATGACAGACACTTCCATCTTGATAATTCTTATTTTATTAAACCATAGTTTCAAAGAGATAGATTATTGGATTAATTTATATCTAGAGCCCTTATTTATACCAGTTATATCCCATCCAACGTTCATCGGTCCGAAGTATCATGTTTAATTTAACAGATCAGTTACTGACTGTGAATATCAAATAGAGGACAACCGGTAGAACATGCTTCCTTTGCCAAACAATCAACACATTCATAACCAGTGATAGGATACCAATATGTACTCAGTGTTCACTAAATGTTTGAAATCAAATATATTGTAAATTAAATGTTTCTTTGTTTCTAAAAGCAAGAATCGTATCAAAACGTTTTGTTTTTTTTGCCATTTCATATCATTTTTCATTTTCAAACAGAAAACATATAAAGATTAATTTCGAGTATTTCCTTTATTTTTTGAAATTATGTTTACAATAAGACATTATACCCAGCCCGTTATTTTCTTGGAAAAGCGAGGGCAACTTTTATTATTTACTGGACGATCGACCTTTCTGAAGGTCACAAAAATTTATTATCTTGTCCAAACTTTTGACATTTTTTTCTTTTTTATATATATACTTCATTGTTTCTAAGCGTTAGGTTTTAGTACTTTAAGTATGAAATATTTATTAAGTTTCTGTCCAAAGTTCTTTGGAAGATAACTTATAAAGAAACGTATATAAAGTATGCGTAACTATGAGATAATAAATTAAATTAAAATTCATTTTCATTTATCTTCCGCTCTTGTTTTCTTTTCTGTTATAATTTTTATACAAAGGATATATGTATTAGTGCAAATTGTAAGAAATTTATTTATTTCCTTTGCCTTAATTTTTGTGTGAGGGCATTTGTAATTTAGTTTAGATTCATCATTTAATCCTTTACTTTTTCCTTTCCGAACATTTTTTTCTAGGTTTGGGAATATTATATTATATCCTCATATATCTTGACTAATTAATCGTATTAATCTTTTGTTTTGTTACAGTTATGTATAGGTACATAGCTCAATTTATTTATTCATTCAAACAAAATATAATCCGGTTGTACTTACGCTTCATATAGTTTAATAGTTATTATTCAATAAATATCGTGCAATTTTTTTTTCTAATATTATTTGAAAACTTTCAGTTCTTGATATGATTATGAGACAAAATAACATTGGCAAATATTGTGCTTATTAAGAATAGATTTCTTGGCTGTTTAACAGTAAAATGT
Organism: Odontocerum albicorne; assembly: GCA_949825065.1. NCBI lineage: Eukaryota > Metazoa > Arthropoda > Insecta > Trichoptera > Odontoceridae > Odontocerum > Odontocerum albicorne. The sequence goes on from OX463850.1 coordinate 15,501,580, forward strand.
AAATAATAAAAATTATAAACCAGTTTATAATGAATGAGGATGCCAGATTCGTTTTTCATTCATGAGATAAATTCTCAATTATTGGATTCACACTTTCATTATTCTATTGCTACATAATACATTTATTTATTTATTATATTTTATTTATAGTTAACGTATTAACATTGTGAAGGTTTAAAGATATTATAATTTGTTTTATTAAACACTGTTTATTCCACTTTATGGTATGGCATAAATTAATTTGTTTATTAATAGTTTAAATAAAGTTTTCTTTCACAAGATGTATACTCTGTTCCGAGTTTTGTTTAATTCAAATTCTTCATTACTAAAGATTTGAGGTTTTACTCTGAAAACGAATTTTACTCGTCATTTTGGTAAAAATAACTTTAAAATATACATTTTTTAATGTTTCTGCAAGACAATTTTTTTATTTAAAGTATAACATACTGATTATTTGGTGAAATAGTAACTTAGTGTTATTAAATACAACAATATATCCTTTATACATTGTAATTTTTTCAAAAAGAAATGTATTTTTTGATATATAAACAGACGTTTTCAGGAAAATCGTTTGGTTTATGGTTGAGTAACAATTTATCCAAAAATATTGATTTTACCCAGTAATTTTCCTTATGTGAGAATTGAATACGTAGTCATAAGTACAGAAATCTAATACTTTTTGAAATAATTTCCGTATCAACTCCGTTTTATTCAACATGAAATTTTCCTCTGATTTGAAGATATTGATTACCATGTGTCCTGTTTATTTATGGCTGCTTAGTAATTGAATTCCAAATCAATTTTTTGGTATCTTAATTTTCTCATATTATTTCTTAATAATTTCAACATACGAGTATGTTTATTTAAGTATGCTTTCATTGTCAACAGTTTTATTTTAATTGTGTTTTGAATTTGTTCTGTGCTAGCGGTTTAACGCTTTAGTCATTTTATATTTTACATAAAATATTGTACCATATTTAAAAACATTGAAGAATTCTTTGAAACTAATAAATATATAACTAGGCCATAAGAAACATACTGAAATCCGTTATCAAGTTGAATTTTCTTTTATTAAAAAAATACACTTAATATACAATATTACTACTGAAAATGGAAAAAATCAGAAAAAATACACTTAATATATTCCTACTGAAAATGGAAAAAAATCAGAAAAAATACACTTAATATATTACTACTGAAAATGGAAAAAATCAGAAAAAATATTTTGTTGTAAACATCTAAACCTAAATTCCAAATATTTAAAATTCAAGTATATTTTTATGAACTGATTTTAATGTTATGTTTCATAGTGAAGTGGGCCCAACAAATTATGTCTATTGCATAACAAGACTGCACATATCGGGCAACCAATATCAGCATTGGATGGACCTTCTTATGACTTTCAATACTTACAGAAGTGAAGTTAAGAAGTTGTTCTTCCTGCGATGAATTAAATTTATTAAAATGTAAAAGATTTTCTGTATTGTATTGAGTTCAACTTGAACTAGTTTTTTCTATTGTATAACACAAGTTTGTGACTCTGGAACATATTGATTTAACTGTTTTATCTCACTCTCTTAAATAACTTGCTTTGTTCAGTGAAGCTACATTTAGAATTTATATCCACTTCTACAACCCAGGTGTAATGTCCCGAGAGTACAATGCGGTAGGTGACTCGAATGTGGGCATGTTTAGTTCAACGCTATCATAGTTTAGGAGGATGGTAACTGAATTGACTGAGGAGTTGTTTTTTTTACGTATGTTGTATATAATTTGTAATATTTTTACTAATCTGTTGACATGACGAAACAGTACATGATACACACAGCTAATTTGGATCTTTAGTATTATTTATAAATAATACGTTTTGTATGAAAATGTTGATTAATTTCTTGTAAGTGTTCTTTTAAACTAAAAAAACTTTTTATTGTTCAATTTTATATTTTATAATTTTTTTGTATTTTATATATTTTAAGCGTTGAAATAAATGAAAATAAAATTTGAAACCTTATTCATTGTTCTGCTCCTTTTATTAAATTTACAAAATGATAGTTGAACAGACTTGATGTGTTTCAATTGTTCACATTTTACTTACGAATACTTAATTTAATTTACAATACATACAATCGGCTCTTTTTTAAGTAGTGTATGCTTAAAAAGGTACATCAATGCGTCCCATGTCGTACTTTTATTTTATATAATAGTTCAAAAAAGATTTATTTTAACTTTAGAAAACTGTCAAATCATAATAGCGTAAACTACGCACTGCAGAGGTTTTGTGTTCAATATAATTCTTAAATTTTAAAGCAAAAGCGCTCGTATGTGTTCTTATAATTCTCTCTCTTTTTACGATACTTTAAATCATCTTCTGGCATCTGTATTTGCAGTGCGTTGTTAATTTTCTTTTTTTTTTTACATCATATCTTTACATCATACGTACGAGTACAAATGCTTGAAATAACTTTGTGATTCCCGTCCAACTGCCACCGCTAGTCGCCTTGGTAGAATTTCGATAGAAAAATATTTTTCCCTCAGAATAATGATAATTTTCAAAGGGATGAAGTGTTATTAGGGGCCGTATATCTGAATTCAGGGACGCGTGTGACTTATCAATGGCGAAAATTTCGGGGAAGTCCACATAAAAAAGATAACCCTCTTTGAAAACCCTCGTCTACTTAATCTCGTATACATAAGTTTTCCACTGAAGGTTCCCGCGCGGCTTACTATGCATAATTCTCTCAGTGACGTATCCCGTTGAGGTGAAAAGCTGATGTGGCCACGCTGGTCGCTGATCTGAATTATAAAATCCTCATTTTTTTTATTAAAATATATATATATATATATATATATATATATATATATATATATATATATATATATATATATATATATATATATATATATATATATATATATATATATATATATATATATATATATATATATATATATATATATATATATATATATATATATATATATATATATATATATATATATTTATAGAGATATATTCGTCTTACTGTAAAAAGTGAATATAAAACTTATTTGCTTTTTAAAAATAATATTCCGATGATATCGAGTTCGAAGATTTTACTTTTCTCCGTTTGTCCAGATGTGCTTGCCGTGGTAAGTTTATAAAAAATCTTTGCGACTTTTCAAAGACGTTTCACCTTTTATTTTCAAGACGATATCATGAAAATATTAAACATCAATTTGTCTCTATTTTCATTGAAACTAGCACTTTCTTGACATCGCCTTCAAAATAAAGGTTTTGACGTCTTTGAAATTTGGTTAATTTAATTTTTTTTTTAAATTGTTGACTTACAAATTTATTATTGTAGAAAACGATGGGTTTGAGTCAATCGAGGCTTGGGTTTTCTTCGATTCCTCATTCCCTCCATATCATTTCCATATGGCATATCATTCCCTCAACTATCTGGACTCCTTCCTTGTCGTAGTAGATGTTAAGTATTAGTCCACCAATATAATTTAAATATGTATAGATCAATTTTGAAATGCATAATGATTAAGATGTTTGTATTATTAAATCATACGAATGCGTTTCATAATAATTTTCCTTCACGCATTTGAGTATGATCGTGTTTTTTTTTAACTCAAACATTCTATGTATCTGGGTAGTGATTATATAAAATATAAATTTATTTTTATAAGTTTGTAATTTATTGTGATAAGAACGACACCGTTTTTTAACATTTAGGTTTCCTGACATATTGAGCAATCATTTAAATACTCGTAAATAGCTAATTGTGTGATAATAATGCTTATTTTCTTAAAAATTAAGAAATTAACTTAAAAATGATCGTCGACTTCTTCGAACTTAAATGAATCAAGCACTTTTTAATTTATCATTTGTGGCAGTCATTTAATCGTTTAGTATTGTTTATTTTATTAAAAGAAAAATATATAATATTATTGATTTTTTAGCGTTAAAAGATTTCTTGGAAATTTTCTTTTAAATACGTTGATAAATGTAATATAGAGGGTCAATTTAGTAATGTTAAGCCACTGAATTCTCCAGACCGTTTGAAAATGCGAACCACAGATCAGATTTCTCGCAAGGACCCTTAAATAAATGCCCTAGAGTATAGTGTCAACAAATTTGCTCTCAGTACAGATTCAAATGACCACCGAGCCGAATCTCGATAGTGTCTTTCTTAACTGAAGGAATTTGGGAACAACATTAGATAACTGAAAACTTGACTAGACAACAAACTTTAATCTTAATAGTGGCACATGTTTTAAATAACTACTCTGTAGTATTCGGGCAAAGTTAATTTCTGTAATTAAGTTGAGTTCGATTAAGGATTTGGTACTGAGAAAGTCTTTGTTTAACTACAGTAAACTTCTCAAAAATTGTTTGTAAATAAATTAAATACTATCATCATTCCACAAATAGATATTTTTTGACCCAAACATTTTCATACATACTTATCTTTAGGGCTATATTAAAAATTACTGTTGCATTTTCATTTTAAAAAGTGTAATTTTAGATATTTGGTAACTAAATTCAATAAAAAACAAGTTCATATATTTAAGCTGTATAGTCAGCCATTTGTCTAAGATACATTTCGTTATTTTTTTCTTCTTTTATGTGACTATATCTTTTGGATCATTTTAAGCAATTCGTAGAGCGCTTGTTATGTTCGTTAATTTGATAAATTCTAGCTGATTCATTTAAAACGATTTCATCACATTTTTTTAAATCAAAAAATGTTCGTCTTAAAATAAATAATTGTTTTTATTTCACTGATTACATTAAGTCTCGCTACACTTGTTTCTACCTCCTATAAAGAGGTTTTCTTCAGGCGGAAGTATCCCGGTTTGTTACGAGAACAGTGGTAAGATCAGAATGGTGTCATGTTATATCGGAAATGTATGTCGTCTATTGACCTAAAGTAAAAATATTGCAAAAGAGGTGTGAAACCTTTTACATTCTTTGGATGTTTATAACTTTTTTGTGTTTGCTTATGGCTTGATGTATCTGTAATGTTTCTAATTTCAGTTCATGTATTTTTTTTAAGTATTTGCAATTTTACTTTGGAATTGTGCTTTGTCTGTATAATAAGATTCGAATTTTTTGAAAAAAAAAGAGCTATAAGATAGACAACGTTTGTGTTGTTTTATTCTTGTGCATTTGTTTATTTGTGTCATTCCAATATATGAACTTTCACAAGCACATTCTTTTTTCATTTACACCATTCTTATGTAGTTTATCACCTGTGTCTTGTGCTTCAAAAATCTTGTTTACTATAATATTGTTGGTGTATTATCCAGGTCTTATTTTTTCTGAAAAAAAAAACGTAATATATTCGAGGGGAATTAATATAATTAGTGGAATAACAAAGTAATGTTATGTTAAATTTTCTAATATGAGATCCACAAGGTTAAAGCCGAAACCTTTGATATACTAAATGTTTGTTTTATTCAACAACACGTTTCAAATGAAAACTAATATAAACTTTTTTCTCTGTTTCAGGTAAGATCATCATAAAAAAGTGCTGTATTGAAAATGAAGAAAGATAATAAGAATTGACCAAGAATTGTGATAAAAGGAGGTAACCAAAAATTATCTACAAATCGTTAACTTAATACAGAACATGGCAAAATAATATTCAACTTAATAAGAGAATATGTTTAATTTTTCTTTTGTTATATCTTTTCTGTGTAAATTTATTCGTATGATACTCTTGAACATTTTGGAATTGGTGATGCAGACATATGGGGAGCGTGATCGGAAGACAACATTTTCTCTATTTCAATCTATTGCGCATTCGGGTTAGTAAGGATTCGAGTAGGTACAGAACTCGCAGTTCATACATGCACGTCAAGAGACAACAACATTTGCATACTTCTAGCCTACATGAATATTATAACCAGATGAATACTACCAAACTGGGGCTCTATACTTTTTTTTGGGCAACCATCAAGTATCGAACTCGAAACCCTCGTCTAACTAGACCACGAGGATTCATTGGCAAATTTAAATGTTAATAGTATAAATTAATTATATAAAATAGAAAATAATGAAAGTTCTCTTGAAGCATGTTTATTTATTTTAAATGTGTAGCAAAAACGACAAAGTTGTCATTATTAATTTTGATTTAGCGTTAGTTTATCTTATTTTTCATTAAATTTTATAAGTTTTTAGAAATATAATGACATATTTTAACACACTTTTTAAACATCTATATCAAATTTTACAAAATCAAACTCACAATTCTTTTTCCATAAAAAGTTTAATTTTTTTATGAAAAAAAAAATGCGTTAAAAATATCAATAGATTTATTTTATAAAAGTTTTTAGCTATACGAAAGTAATATTTTTTTTCGTTAACAAATTCGGTTTCGATTGTATCTCTCTAAATGTAAAGACAGATCGAAAAATTCAATTTTTCACTAAAGACAGATGGAAAAATTCAATTTTTCACCGAGCATTTTTCGTTTTAAATGAACTCCTGAAAGGCAGATAAATCTGCAACTCCATTCTTGTCGTATCGGCGAACATCGTGATAAATGTTCTTGTCATATTCTTTCGATTTTTGCCCCTCGGTGCTCATTCGCCATTAATGCATAGGCCAAACGTTTTTGTTTATTTTGGTACAAACGAAAAACTTTTGAAATTTTAGTAGTGTTGTGACAAATATGGTTGAAGTGAGAGCGTTGCGTTAAATTCTTGGATAAACAATGTAAAACAAAATTAAGAAGGGTGAAATTAAGGAGGGTGTTTTTAAGATAAAGAAAAGAGCATTAAGTTGAGAGAAAAAAGAAGTAAAATGTAGGAAAATCTAGGAAGAAGAGAAATGAAATAATTCAAATTCTGAAACAGTGAAGGGTAAAAAGTCTTTACAATCGGAGAGTATGCATGACGAAGTGCATAAACTTGGTAGAAGCGAAAGATTTGTGCCAGGATAAAAGAAAGTGGAGATCCGTTATCTCTGCCTACACCAATGATTGTGGCGTGGCATGATGGGATAATTATGATAAAGTAGTGTTTTCACTTCCTCTAGATTTTGTTAATAAATGTAATTTCAAATATTTTAAACTTGAATAAGTTGCACATATATTGCTTCTTTGAAAACAAAAAAAAGCTTAGATATATTTTTTTTAATAAAATACTTATTTTTTTTCTAATTCACCACTGTTTTATTTAAGTTCACTGCCGGTTTTAAATACCTCCGTCTTCTTCATCAGGCGGAGTTCAACTTCGCCTGATGAGGAAGACGGAGGTCTTTGAAACCGATAATGAACTCAAATAAAATAGTGATGAATAAAAAATAAAAAAGGAGTGTTTTATTTATTTTATTAAAATATTATAAACATTACACCACAAAGTGAAACAAACGTTTTTTCTAAGATTCAAAAAATAAAAAAGCTTAAATAATTTATAAATCATTTTTGGTATTTATTGTACAATAGTTTTATAGTAACAACCAGTGTATGTCAATAATTACCTAAATTAAAACGTTACGTTAAAGGGCTACGAAATAAACGTTTCCTTGCTGGGAAGGCAGAGAAGACAAAGGTCCAGAATTCTTTGTCTTGATATACATATAACGTCTCTTTCATATCTATCCACCTTCTCATACAGCTCTTACCAGTTCTCTTGATTTTTACTTTCCTCCTTTCAAAATATCAAATATCATTAACTTGATCGAAACATACTTTCTTTAGTCTTACTAACATTTGCAATGTATATTTTTTGTTGTTTATTTCTTCATTCATTCTTTGCACGTTCCCAAACCTTCACATAATTATCTTCCTTCCCAACATTTCAACCATAAGTTCACATTCATTTCTTATCACTTAATTCCATATTCTTTCCTGCACTGTTATCCCATTAATTCTTCTAAATGCACGCATTTCTACAGCATTTATGCGGTTTTTTTTATCCACGTCCACGTTTTACCCCCATATGATACATCAAAGATGGTACTAAAACTGTTGTGGACTATCACCATAGCAGATTTTTATATTTTTCGGTTCGAGTATATATGTTTAATGCCCCATTTGTTTTGTTTTCTTTTACTACACGCTATTTGATATCCCTCTTAACATTTCCAACATGTGAGAAAATACTAACTTAATACCAAGATTATTTAACTTACTCTAATCTTTCATTACCTACCCAAATTTCACACTTACTTTTCCGTTGATATTTTTCATCACCATTACTCAGAAATTTGCAAAATCCATATCAAACTGTAATTCATCTTCATTCTACGCTTACACTAACATGTCATTCGCATACAGTTATCCTCATATGTAAACGCCCATTCGACAATTGTATGCCACCCACTGACCTCTGAAGTTCATTTATTCACAAATCTAAATAAAGTTTAAACAACCAGGGAGACATGACACATTCGTCTTTCCTCCTTTTAAAATGTGAAACTACTCATAAAGAAAATATTACTTAATAAATAAGCTTCAAAGGCAGAATTTCCTCCATTAAATCAATTCGAGAAACGCGTGTAGAATACCAAAACACTCAGACGCATAAATTTCTTAATGCCTAAAAAATATGCATCATAAGCTTAGTCATTTATTTTACTGCTTCTTCAAGCAAATTATAATGGTTATTTAAAAAAAAAATAGAATTTACATACTCGTACAATATTTTTAAACCAATCTAGTACTTTAAACAGAATTTTTTGTTTTGTCTTTTTCCAGTCTGTTTTCAATTCTGCATTTTAATGAGAAGCATATGGTTACCCTCTACGTTCAGTCTCTTGAAAATTGTCATTTTTTCGTCACGTAGCGTTGCAATAGCCCCCTCGGAATAAACACGGCAGTCACATTACCGGTTAATGACTGTTCTTAAATCAACTTTCAAGTAGCACGTGGAAAAATTCGGACTTGAAGACGAGATCTGGTAGAGAGCGACAAAGGAATTCAGTCCCGGTGTTTGATGAACTATGACGACAAAGATTTTTTTCTTTCAAGTTTTTTTAACGTTAATTTGTGCTTCAATAAGTTTTTTTCTTAATTTGGACGAGTTTGTCAGTCTTGCGATAGCTAGAAAAAATATTCTTATTTATTGTTGGCTGTTTAATTCTGGATTTTCTTAATATTTCTGTATGTCTAAGAATGTTGACTATAAATGACAGTTTTTTCCTTCTCCGCCCACACTGTCTTTAGGAACTAATTAGATTCGCTTAAAGAGCGATCGTACGTACAGTGGTAAGAAATTTTGATTTGTTCATAATGTGAAAACGGCAAAAAATGCGATGTCAAAGCTGGAAAAGATATGGAAGAGCAGAACCATCAGCATCATGACAAAAATGCGCCTTGTTATTCCCTCGTCTCATATTAATGTATGGCATAAAGACTTTGACTTAAAAAGCAAGCAAAAGACGTAGAATAGATACATTTGAAAGGTGGAGCTAGAAAAGGATGATACGAAATTTGTGGACAGCAAGGTAACCTAACGTCTGCATTATCGATGAACTGAGAATCACCGACGTATTGTCGACAATAATCCTTCGGTGAGTCTTCCGAATCTTTGGACATATTACTCATGACCAAAGAAACAGATTGGCGAAAAATGTGGTTACTGGAAGCATGGAAGAATGACGCACAAGAGGAAGCATCCCAAATGATAAACGCGACTGGACTACCGTTAACAACTGCTCTTCGAACCGCGGAGTGCAGAAATAGATGAAGAGAACTCATCAGAGGCTATCATGAGAGGCACGATGCTGTCATCAGCTACACGATAAGATGTTGAAAAAGTTGCCGCCGAGGGGAGCCCGTTCGTTGTGGTGCCAAACTGGATTGAGAAAACCATAGTGGTTGCACTGACAGAAGGCTAGATACTATGGAAGTAGGATAAAACTATACTTGGTCGCAACAAGGTCAGAGTAACTAATCTGACTAAAAGAAGGTCGACGTTAGTTGCATGGAGCTCTTCCCTATCTCGAGAAATTCTTCTTTCCTCACAGTTCCACAAAATATGGTCTGCGAATTGATCTGGATACACACAAATTTTAACAAAGTGAAGTGACTAAATTTTATGAAAAATACATTGAAATATTATCAACAATTTTTTTCCAAATGTTTTTTGACATATTATCAAAGTTTTTTATTAAATAAATCGAATTGTTTCACAATTTTTAAGTCTTGAAGTAAAAATCAAAAGTTTTTTTTATCTCAAAATAACTGCGGAGTTTTTTTAACCAAGGTTGACTTTTAATATTCTCTTTCAAACAAGAAAATTCTCATTTGCAAGATGCCTCGATGAGAAATATACGTCTTTTTCAAATGATTCATTGACACATTTTCATTAAAGACCTCCTTATTAAAATGTAAGAGTTCGCTTCTGAAATGTAGAACATTTTTATAAGAACATTTTGCTTTTCTGCGTTGTATCAAGATATATACTTTGGCGAAAAAACGGCGCAGAAAATCTGTGAGTTCATTAACGCTTAATTCATGACGATAAATGAATATTATATTCAGCTCCTAAAACACTTCACTTTTCTTTTTTCTACGAGAATAATTCACACGAAACACAAGAAATCTTGGTTGCTTGTTTATTTTAACTCGTTCTGAGACTTTCATTAAACATCCTGATAACCTCTGGATGAGAAAAAGAAATACTTAAACAAGGTGAAAAAGAAAAAAATATCTTATAAAAAAATATTTAGAATTATGTTTTGAAACACTTTATGTTGTGCATATTTTGTTTTTTTTTTAAGAACATTAAAATATAAACTCTTTTTACTCGTATAACATTCGCTTTAAACGTCATACATATGTTACCTTCCATCGCACCATTTCCCTGTTAGGGTAAGTACAAAGGAAAGAGCTGAAGACTTTCTCATCACAACATATTTTCTTCGCCTCTTCCACATCCATGCAGCGTCTCTTACATTTCCTTTTGTTTGTATTACTCCTTAGCTTTTCTTCTTTCAAAATTGTATTCACTTGATCCATCGGTCATCCTCTACCACGACTATCATTGCAATTGTTTAGTCAGTCTTTTATCACCCATCCGTTCAACGTCACCCATCCATCACTTACATTGTTAAATTGTTTAGTCAGTCTTTTATCATCCATCCGTTCAACAAGTCCAAACCACCTCCGCGTGTTCTTTTTCACCCTATTTAAACATCACTTTTATGCTCACATTCATCCTTAATAATTACGTTTTTTGTTCTTTCATACATTGACACACTACATACATCGACACACTTTGCTCAATCCACGTACTATATTTCCACCGCATGTACTTGGCTCCTTTCATTAATTTTCCGCGTTCACTTTCAATTCCTAGATATCAATGTACGCTTCATATATTAGTGATATTTTTTGTAATTGTTATAATTATAAATCTTTATATTTTTATAAACATTTTTCTGGAAACATAAAAAGATTATTTTCCTTTTTTTATAAAGAATATAGTTCAATTTGATGGCAACAGAACAATAAAAACAAATGTGTTTTTATTTATTTAAGAAAATAAGTAACTTATGTTAAAGGTTTGGAAAATAATATATCTTGAAATTTTTTTATAGTTTTGAAATTTCAAATTTGAAAGTTCACAAAAAGGTTTTTTTACTTCTCAGACACTGCACATTTGATTATTTTATCTTTCATTGCATCTTATTTGTGAAATTTACTTTTAAAAGTATAGTCTTCTTTGATCCAATTCTCTGGTTTTGTTTTTTTTTTATTTGTGTTTATTTTACTTTATTAAGATTTGAATTTAATTTTTGTTTAACGTGATTTAATATAAGTCATTAGTAACAAATCTTCAGTCTATAATAAAAATATATTTCATCTCGAATGTAATTCTAATGTAATTCTACAACCGACCTCCGTGGCATGGCCTACTTAGTAATACGCCTGTCTACCATTGTTATCCATTCGATTGCCATTAAACCCCAGATTTTTTTTAGCATTTTTTTAAAAACCTCTTCGACATATTTCTAGTTGGTTGGAGCATATTTATGTATCCGCCAGGTTGTACTGCTTGCAACGAATGTAATTCTACACAACATCCATATACAAAGCTCATTTCATCATTTGATGAAAGTGAATAACATGTCGTTTTTAAACATTTGATTAACTTTTGCGTGTGATTTCCATATGCGTATTTTTTTATTGAATAAATATTTTTTTTATATCACTCATCAATTTGATGACATGATATACAGAGGTGGTTTTGGTACAAACTTATGCCATGTCTCTTTTGGGGTAAGCAGAGAGACTTCATTCTATCCTGGCACACATCTGTAATGTGTTCTCTTCTATAAGAAAAGCTTTTTACTCTTCCCTCTTTCTCAATTTAGTTATTGTTTTGTAAATTAATATATTACAACATATAATAAATAATCTCATTTTAAAGGACAATATCCTGCAAGTATTAAAATTGTTCGTTTATTTTATTTGTGAATTGATATTTTTCGTAAATGATGTTACTTTTAATGTCTTTTAAAGCGCAGTTTCATCGCGTAAAATTTAATTATTTAATGTCATTAGATTTCAATTTTGTAAGCGACGATAAAAAATATTGCTAAGCATTACATGATTGAAAAATTATCAACCAAATCGTAAAGCACTTTTAAAAACTAAATATTTAAAATTTTCTTCCTTATTTTGACAAAAAATCGATATTGTTAAATATTTCCCTATTAGCATTTGATTGATCGTCTTACTGATGGGCCGAGCGTTATTATTGACAAGCCATCATAAAGAAAGTTTTAAGGTTTACTCAAGAAAAACAGTGTTTTGTCGTAAAATTGTCACGTTTTTAAATAAACAACTGGGAAAGGCACCGTTTTTTATCCGAGTATAATTGAAATTGAGTTGAAAAGGGTTCGAGAAAAACTCTACGGATCATTACGTCTCAATTCACTTCCTGAAATGAATGTCCGGCAACCCTTAAAAACATCGTTTTTTTTTTCATAACTCAACTGAAGTGAAGAGTTTTGGCAGTGTAAGAGCAGACGGTACGAAATTTTTGGAAAAGTGTGGACTCGTTTAAAAAGCACGTCAGCAAAATATCCTATTTTATTTTGGCATATTTAACAGGTTTCACATTATATTACGGTCATACAAATTATACAGCAATTATTTACTTCTGGAAAGCGTGATTACATAATACAATATATGACTTGTGTAGAGTATAGCTTGAGGTAAAAATGTTCGCTTTTTTTTGTTGATTAAATCAATAAATTCAGATGGAACGATGACTATTAATTGACAAAGCTACCTCTGATGTTTGCGCTGACACTTGGATTATTAAGACATAATAATAACGTATGATGATTAATCAAACTATGGTTGACTTAGAAAACACTGAAGTAGTATTTGCAACACTATTGCATTCAATAAAGGAGTTCAGCTTTTTGAGAAATCTTACGCACAAACAATACAAAATTTATGAGTGCCCAAATTTTATTTTCATTTTTCTCATTTAGTTAGCAAAACATGGCTTTTTTAAAAAAGAATTGCCTCAAAACTTCATAATCCGTTCATTTAATTTTGAAACGTCTTATTACCTTATTTTAGGTTTTGAACTTCCTTTTGATTAAAAAGAAATCAATTGTTATTCGAAAAATGTGGCATTTCCGCACACTTACCTAAAATTTCTATTTATTTATGGATTTTAGATTATAAATACTTTGTGAAACTCAATGGAATATAAAAAAAGCCTTGTGGGTCGATGTATCTCAGAGTGGTGAATAACGATTATAAAAACTCGCTTCTAACAATCATTAAATGGACTAAAATATATATCAGAATAATGCAAAAAAAACTTTTATATATTTTCAAACTTCTCAATCCAGTATTTACTACATACATTTTTAACTGTTTTCTGTCGAATATTCCAAGTACAAACATAATAAGTTTATTTATTTGCGTATCGAACAATTCGTTTCATTGTATAAAACGGTAATAAATGAATTTTAATTTATTTGTTTACTTAACTAACACATAAATTCGCTGTGTTTACGGTATACCATAAAGTGAAAACCGAAATTGTGGTCGAAAGGGTCAAATTTCAATTGTTTACCCCAAAGTTGAGTTTTACGCCGGTCTTCCGTTACAACGGAACAAGATATATGTTTTAATTTTGAATCCTAGCGATCACCTCATTTCTCGTCACATTTACGTTTAGAATCAAAACTCTGTATCTCTACATAACTAGAATTTTGTATAATAACTAAACTTTTTCAAAGAATTTTTAACCACAATCATTTATTTTTATTTCATTTGTTCAAATTATACAGGATGGTCTATCAGTGGCGCTCCAGTTTCAAACATCAATATTTTCTTAGTTTTGTTTTTGTTTTTGGTATATATTTTTCAGATAATTAAAAGGCACCCTTAATAATTTAACAACAGAGAAATGACGGAAATGGTCGAACTTTTTTTCACAAATCAAAGGTCAACTATTTGAATGCAACACACATTCGACGTCATATTACTAATAAAGATTGTCCAAAAAGATCGAAGAATAGGAAATTAATTACATGTTATTAACAGCAGTGACTATTCGGTGGCTTGTCTCAAGCCGGAAAACGGCATATTATCCGCACTTATGAAAATGTTTAAAGGGTAAAAGAGTGTTACTGGTGATTTATAACATCAAACAATCGACGTGCAGTACAGCTCGAAATGTCTCGAACAATACTTTCTTAAGAAGCGGTATGTATCTATTTCCGTATAAATTTTAGTGGATGCAAGAATTGATCCCCAACAATTTCTCGAATAAGAGCATTGTAATGCTATTTATGGGCCACCTTGTAGGATGATCAAATAACGCTTTTATTAAAAATAATTTATTAAATTACATTATGTAATGGAAAACAATTTATATACTTGTTGATAAAAAAAACTTATATAAAGTCCCTCTACCATTTTAATCAGATGTATGTATTTAAAAGTGATTCAACCCACATTAGACCGATTTTGAGATGTTTAAGGAAACATACTCGTTATTTTATGATCTTGTATGTATCGAATATTTTATGGTATGAAATACACACTTAAATAATAATGGTTTCAGATTAAAGTTTTTATGATTTTTTAAATTAAGGAATGAGACCACTTCTTCACAAGCCCTGCCTAGTTCTCTATGTCCACAAAATAAAAGATTTTTTGCAATTTTCTTGTACTCTCGGGTTCGACATTTCATTAAAACGATATGAAATATATATTTTGTATTGTAGATGGTATTAAAAATAGGTGTCCTTATTGAACGTTCATTTTCTCGAGTAATATTTCAATTTGATCGATTTTTGTCTGTTTTAATGTGGTAGAGATATGGATGAAGTGTGCAGCTTTAAGAATCACTTGGAGACAACTCTTTTTAGGAAGTCTAATAAATATTTATGATTAAAACATATATGAATACTACACATATGTACTACATTCCACTTATGCCCAATATGTTAAGTTTCTCATATTGGGAGATTAACAAAGGTTTTTTTGTAGTTTGTCTTTCCTTGGCAAGTTTCCTGAGATTTTCTTAGCATATATGTTTTTGTAAACATATGCATATTCGGGTAAGTTTTTTACATACTTGTTTGATACATACTGTTTGTCACATAAGCTTAAATCGAGAGTACATCGATAAAGCCCTACGGTGCCAAAGTTTCTTGTCTAATGGTCGCAGCAACCACCTTCCTATCCTCACACTCAACTTTATTCCTATTTTTATGTCTACAATGCGGGGGTTCAAATCCCGAGTAAGAGCGCCCTTGATGAAAGTCTGCTCTATAAATGGTGCCATATTAATTGTTCATCTATTATTATTATTATTACTTATTAAATTAATGAGATGAGCTCAGACGGTTTGGCAACTTCTTTGTTAAATGTATTTTATTTTCCATATATATATATATAAATGAACATGCTATTTTAGTATCAGTTAATATCTATTTATTAATTTTTTAAATTATTATTTGGCATATGATAGTACAAAAAATTTTTGTAAAGTTTTGTAGTGATTATATA
This sequence comes from Odontocerum albicorne, assembly GCA_949825065.1. Taxonomy (NCBI): domain Eukaryota; kingdom Metazoa; phylum Arthropoda; class Insecta; order Trichoptera; family Odontoceridae; genus Odontocerum; species Odontocerum albicorne. The sequence continues at coordinate 15,517,569 of OX463850.1, forward strand.
ATTTTAAATATCATCATTCAAATTAAAAAATATAAAGTTTACGCCGTTTTACCAGTAAATCGTCCATGTCTTGTGAATAACCTGTCGATTCGGATCCATTAAAAATACGCAGGTAAGTCTAGGGTCTATACTTCAGAAATATTACCTCCTTCCTGGAACGTTGACTTCCGGTTTTCTGTTCATTTTATGTTACCTTCCTAAAATTCTATGCTTGGAGGATATATAAAATTAAAGGTTTTAAGTTTTAATATAGTTTTACAATTATTTTTCCCATTTGTGTTTGAATTTTATGAATAAAATTTTCCTAAAGTTCGAAGACAGTGAAGGAGTTTCTGTTGATTCTCGGATTTATCATTTCTGAATTTCGCAATGTGATCATTGTTTTATGGAGTTTTTAAAATTTGAGTTTTGATTCTATTCAACTTATATTTTGTCCTTGACACCGATACCGAATGTCTTCCCTCTTGGCCCGATGGGTGCCCCATAAAATAATTTATTGCACCAATCTGCCCCCCGCCCCGGGCCGTTACGAGGGATGTAAGTGACTTTTATTGATCATTCTATCGAAATCATTCTTTGTTTCATTGCTATTTAAATTCAGGAGCGAGCAAATGGCATGCTTTATTATAATTCTCAAGATGGGCTTTGTCTTGTTTTTTAATGCTTTTTTAGCATCATATTAGGCATCATGGCCGTTTCAGGGTTTTAAACTAATAAAGCATTCTTTTCCAGGCTACTCGACTCGTCACAATTCCACTCCGTTTGGTAACGCCGAAGGTTTCTAGATCCCTCATCAGGTCCTCTCGCCATTTAGCTTTTGTCATTTCATTTAAATTCTAGATTCCGTTGTATATTTTTTTCTTAATAGAAGCTAAACTTAGAACTATTAAGACTGAATAAAAGATTGTGAGATGATTTACAAATATAATCGAATGTGTACTAAGAATGATGGTATGTGTGACCTAGTTGATAAGACGCCTGTCTTCGAACCCGGGTGTAGTGGATTTTATTCCGGTTGGTACTCAAATTAAAAAAAAATCCAGCCTGAGCTTCACTTAAGGTCTCTTCAACATATTTCTAGTTGGTTGGAAAAGATTGCCACTTGACAATTAGCACGCTGGGTTGTAGTCTATACCACTTAAATTTTATACAATACAGCTTTAATGTTAAATCAATCCAGTTAATTGAATACAATGTTAGTCAAAAAGTATATAAACGATCTCATATTGTGTGTGGTGCACTTATCAAATTTATTCACTTACTTAAAAATCACAAAGTATTCGTATTCTATTCTTAGCTTTTATTTAACATAAGGCTATGATCGAGCTTTTTTCTCCATTAAAAAAGTCGTTTCACTTTTATAAACTTCAAGTTTTACATCCGATAACTTACATTTTTATTTCAACAGTACTAAAGTCTATTTTTTATATAATAATATAACCCATAGACAACAAAAACTCCGGATGCACTCCATTTCTTTAATACTTTTTGGCATTTCGTTAAGAAAGTTGAAACCTTTGTTGTCTAAGACTTTTTGTCATTTTGGTTTTTAGAAGCTTAAAGTTATTGCGAATTCTCGAGGCATAATTATGTACCTCAGTTTTGTACATCAAAACTTTTTGGGCATAATTTGGCAACTTTTATTTTACTTAAAAATATAGACATTAAAAATTATGAATTGTTTTACCGTATTACATATTTTTTTCAAATTACATCCTTAATTTAAGTAAATTTATAATAATTCTCGTCGCTTTATACAATTGGAATTTTCCTCAAGTAAATTTTCTTGCCCAGGAAAAGAACATTTGAATAATAATACAGATATTCTTTGATTATATCACTATTATATATGTTTAAATTTAAAATAATTTATTTTCGAATTCTATCGAGACCTACTTTTATGTCATTTTCAAGTATCAAGTTCCTCTGTAACAGACTGTAACTCTATAATTTATTATCAAAAGCCCGTACGACGGTTGTCGCTAAAGAAAGAATATGACAATTAAATTTTGAATACAAGAGAGCGAGAGAAGAATACTTGGATTCTTTCCGAAAGTAATTCGAAATTTGAATATCGGTGGGTCCGTGATACTGAACGAATTTTAAATACCTAGCTAACAATTTTTGAACCGGTGTAAAAAGAGACGATGTATAAATGATATGTATATATATATATATATATATATATATATATATATATATATATATATATATATATATATATATATATATATATATATATATATATATATATATATATATATATATATATATATATATATATATTATATATATATATATATATATATATATATATATATATATATATATATATATATATATATATATATATATATATATATATATATATATATATATATATATATATATATATATATATATATATATATATATATATATATATATATATATATATATATATATATATATATATATATACATATATATATATATATATATATATATATATATATATATAATATAAACAAATTTTACATTTATGAATATATATTTTCATAAATGTAGAATTTGTTTTACTTCTGTGAATATTTCACGGGCTGCAACAAGTGAATTTGTAATTTTCACTAGTTTTAAAGTGGTTGTCTACTGTCAACATTCGTTAATTTGGAATATATTTTTAACAATATGGACTACGTGTAGTTAGGTGATTTACGAGGACAGGTCAATAAATTCGCGGAATTAAGGGGAAGGGGTGGTAGCGCGCATGTGTATGTTACAATTATATTAGTCATTATTAGTAAATTCTCCAAGTTTTAGTATAATTTTGACAGTATTCTTTAAGAAATCGTCGAAAGAGTATGTCCAAACGTTAATAACATCTCAAGTTGAAAACAAATTGTATCGCGCTGTCATTAAGTGTCTCACAAAACGAAAGACAACACCTAAAATTTTTTTGGAAGATATGTTAGTGGTTTACGGGGACTGTTGCCCTGGAAAAAACGATGGTTTACAAGTGGCATGGTATTTTAAAGAAAGGGAGAAAATTGATTGAATATGACCTCCGACCAGGATGGCCTGTTGAGGCCATTTCTTTAAACATCGTAAAAATAGTAGAAAAGCTTGTAGAGATGGTTGAAGTATCACCTACAACCATTTTGAATATCGTCCATCAGCATCTAGGGATGTCAAAAGTCAGTGCAAACTGGTAACCCAGAATGCTTACGCCACTACAAAAACAATAATGCGTCTAATGTTCACGACAGTTTTTGGACCTCTAAGAAACAACGAAGATAAAATTTTGAGCCGAATTCTTATTGGAGATGAAACTCGGGTTCATTATTATGAGCCTGAGTCGAAGTAAGAGTCCATATAGTGGCATAAAAAGGGCACACAGCCGCCTATGATGTTCAAAGTGTCGTAATCGGCTAGAAAAATACTGCTGATAAATTACAATATAAGGGCATCACAATAGCTGGAAAGTATTTCTCTGGTCTGTTGATGCAGTTAAAAGAGAAAATGAGAATGAAATGGACAAAAAGGGTGCTGCTTTTGCATGACAATGCACCCGTGCACATAATCAATGATACATGGGATGCTCTTCCTAACTGTGGCTTCCAAACATTTGTATCACCATCCCTACAGCCCAGACATGTCTCCGTCTGACTATTACATGTTTACAAATATGAAAAAAAGAACATCGAGGGAATAAATTTACGGACGACGAAGAAGTTAAATGTGCAATTTCGGCTTATTTTGAGGGCAAATATTTTTTTTCGTTGGTGTAATAAATAAGCTTATTGAAAGATATGAAAACGAATAAGAGTTAATAGTGTATATATTGAGGAAAAATATTTTTTCCCCTTCATTTCGCGAATTTATTGACCTCTCCTCGTCATTGGATTCATGGAAATAAAGTATTTATAAAAAAAAATATTAAAACGAGTTTTATCGTTTTCCAGGACTGTATTATTATATTTCAGCACTATATTATGCATAATTTTTAGGATTGTTTAATTTATGTTCAACTATTTTATAATATTTTTAACTTAAATGGTCTAGGAGCCTTTTCTTGGTTTATAAAGATGGTTCTTTATAAATAATAATATGAATACATTAAAAAAGCGGTTGATATATTGCGTCCCATAAGAAAAATTATTTTCTTACGAATCAAATAAAATACGAATATTAAGAATTATATTTTTACGAGAATTTTTTTATTTTGCCTGATATATCGCTTAAATAACATTAAAAAAATAAAAACATATTTATCTTCAGACTTTTGATATAATTAATGGGTTTGCTTTTTATTCGTGGATTTCTTTGATTTATATCTTGGGAAATTTACATGAAACAAATACGTGGTAAACCGTATTGCGTCATCAAAATTAAAAAAGGATTATAATTGGCCTATATACAGGAGGGCTGACAACGGCGAATTTACTACCTGCTAAAAAAAAATTCTTAAAAACTCTGATAAATATATTAGTATGAACTTACAATCCAAGAGTTAATTATGAGGCCATGTATTGTTGCAAAACTATACTAAAAGGAGAGAATATCTATATAAATAAAAATGTAAATGTTCGTTAATTATTGCTAGCTAATCTCCGGAAGTTCTCTACCGATCGCTTTGAAATTTTGAGTAAAGTTAATATTCGTCAACGGAAATGTTTTTTTATTTTTATTTATATATATATATCAGTGTATATAATTTTTTTTTTAAATCAAAAACAAATATCTATGCGAACCTGTCGGGGACAATGACTAACTAGATTTGTGACACATGTCAAATTTCATTTTCGACGTTTCGGAGTTTATATCAAATATTTAATTATTAGTCTATATAAATAAAATATTTAATAATTTAATGTTTAAAAATAAATAATAAATTTTATATATAATAAATGTTTTATTTTTGAGTCGAGACACGAACTGATAATAAATTGATTACAGGCGAAAAATAGGTTAGAATCCAAGATACGTCAAACTAACATTTGTGTTAATAAGGATAAGTTCCATTGTGTCATAGCAGCTTGAGAAAATCTTAATATGGCTGAATCAGGACTTTATAGCTCAAGCGCAGGAAATATATTTGACAGAACTTATACTAAATTTGTAAAAAATATCCAACTAATATTTTATCTGTTTTCAAATATTTCGAGTATCGTTAAAATAAATATAATCGCTAAAACAAATATAGCTTATATTTATAAAAAGATCTAAAATAAAGATAACTTATATGTATAAAAAGATCGAGGATCGCTAAAATAAATATAACTTATATAGTATGTATAAAAAAACAGATGCGTGATACTCTCACGTGGTAGAAGTGAAACTTCTTAGCTCTTAGGAAAAGTTGATTTTACGCATTGCTTTTTTTCCATTTGTTAACGATTTTTTTAGGATTAGGAAATGATTCTGTGGAATTTAATTCAAGAAAGTCTCTTTTAATTTAATAAAAAAATTTTTTTTTTATTTTTAATAATAAATAATAATAAATAATAATATAATACACTTAATAAAATGAAATTTAATATTAAATATATTAATATTTTTATATTTATATTAAATTTATTATTTTTAAATAATTATTTATAGCTTAACTATTTTAATTATATAAAATATTATTTTATTATATATTTTTTTTTATATAGCGCCATCTGCGTTAATTTATCCGCCATTTTCATTTCGTAATGTGCGTTGTTGACATATCTACCTCTAAGAATATCTTTTTCACTTAGTATTTTTAACTTATTTTTTTATTTTTCTGTTCAATTAGCGGTAAAATTTAATTTTATTGATTGATTTTCGTTTGAATTCAAATCATATCGTGAATTGATCTCTTGGAGTGACGCGATCATTTGCTTCACAGAGACAACATGATGCTGGTATGTACATTTTTGACAAACGTCATATTTATTTTAAACGAACTGACAAATTTTTGCTAATTTGTAAAAAGATGTATTAATGTGTCATTATTGTTTGTTTTTTGTAATGTATTTACCTAAATACCTTGCTATTTATTAGAATCGATATTTATTGTTCATTAATGACGCGATCAAACATGTCACATCCAAATTAAATTCGTGCGTAGTTTGCAATGTTTGCAATGTCTTTCCTTAACATTTAATTAATTCCAATAACCTCTTTTTTTGCTTAACATTTAATTCGTTCCAATTATCTCCGGATTTACTTAACAATACTCCTATTGGACAAATATTTGACAAATGCGTGTCCAGCTGCAAAACGATTGATCAGCTGAGATATTCTCACATCAATTGCTGGAAATTGGGAACGGAAATTTCATTGTCTCATAACTTAATGTTTCACTCATATTTTTAAAGGTTTACTATTTTATATGTTTTTGCTATAACTTTCTTTCTTCTTTTTCTGCAATCTATCTGCTTTAGTTCATCAAAATGTCGAGGAAGCAGCAGAACAACGTGTAGCCAGACTTGAGGATGCACGGTTGCGAGCACGGCGATCGCGTTCTGCAGTTTCAGAACTGGTTCGTTCTCAACAGAATGTACGCGACAGGCTGATAGTGACTGAAATAGGTCATTAGGAATATCAAATGTATCTTTTTTTATATAGAGTTTAATTTTATCTCTATGTTTATATTTCAAATCTATCAAATCGTATGTAGAAATGGAGATTTTTTAAATTAGTTTGATATTCATCCGTTTTAATCAAACCAAGCTTCGCTCTGAAGAATACGTTCATTTGCGAGATGCAGTTGTAAATGACGGTAATACAACTAACGTTGGAAGACTAACGATTTGGCCATCTTCATATACAGGCAGTCTACGTCATATGCACGAGTACGCTCAATATGCAATTGCGTATGTTCATTACTACGGGTGTCCAGACCTATTCACTACATTCACATGTTGGGACGATATACAACAGCTCATGGTAAAACATGAAGTGTTTGGGTCTGTGCGCTGCTGGATATACTCAGTGGAATGGCAAAAGAGAGGATGGCCTCATGCGAATATACAGTACCAATCTGGATCTATAACAAAATCACTTCAAACGAAATCGACAATGTAATGTGCGCTGAAATACCCGATGCCGACGTCGATAAGGATTTGCATGAAGTTGTGACGAAAAATATGATACATGGACCTTGCGGTACACTGAATCCAAATTCACCATGCATGATAGACGGAAAATGATCTAAACGATATCCTCGAGCATTAGTATCCAACACAGTTACAGGAAACGATGGATATCCTTTATACAGAAGAAGATCAACAGAAGATGGCGGGAAATTAGCAACCATACAAATGTGAAACGGTGACATCGAAGTAGACAACCATTGGGTTGTTCCATATTCGCCTTTGCTATTCAAAAACATACAAAGCGCACATAAACGTGGAATACTGTAACCCCATTGAATCGATCAAATACATTTGTAAGTACGTGAATAAAGGCAGCTACATGGCAGTTTTTGGCGTGCAACCAGAATGTGGGATGGGAATGCGGTTATACATATCGATGAAATCGCACAGTATCAGGCTGGAAGATACATAAGCAGCAATGAAGCTGTATAGCGAATTCTTTCATTTCCCATACATGAACGCCAGCTGTTGTTCATTTAGCAGTACATCTAGAAAATGGACAACGCGTTTATTTCACAGCTGCAAATGTGCAACAAATAGCCCTGAATCCACCGGCTACAACGTTAAATGCTTTCTTCACGTTATGTAAAAATGACGCGTTGGCGAAAACACTACTGTATCACTGATTGTGACGTCAAAAGAAGAATTGGTGAAAAAGTATTTCCCTACATTTAAATCAATTATAAGAATCACGATTGGCATAGTGAACGAGCTATTGCTGCCGCCAAGAACAAAGACGTCTACGAAGTTAACAATATTATTCAGTTCCCTTTTTTAATGTTTCTCAATTTTATATTTTTTTGTTATAACTTTCTTTCTTCTTTTTCAGTGCAATCGATCTTTCATTTGAATTCAAATCATATCGTGAATTGACCTCTTGGAGGGATACGATCATTTGCGAGCACGGCGATAAACGCGACAAACTAAGAGTGGCTGAAAGACATCAAAAATATTGTATACCCACAAGCATTATGAAATTAAAGATATTAAAAACGTATGCTTTTTCTTTTCTTTCTTTTCCATTTAACCAGACTGAGCCACAGCAACGCGTGGCCGGGTACAGCTAGTATACAATAAAAAAATATGTTGATATTTTATCAAAGGAACTACGAAATGAGGTCTTCATATTAATTGATATACAACGAAATGAGGTCTTCATATTAATTGATATACTACGAAAAATTTCAGTATTTTATTTTTTTTAGTCATGAAATTTTATACACGGAAAATTTTTTGCGCGGTCTTGTAATTTTTTTTTGAAAAATTTTTCGTTTTTAATTTCAAAAAATATTTTTGTAATATAAAGCACAAACTGGTAGGCTTATGACTGTTTTTATGTTGAAACTTACACAATTACCCTACGTGTTTGCAATCCTCGCGCTGAATCGAATTCGTGACATCCAGGAGACAAGAAGTCTACCTCTGGGCTGTGGCGGTCGTTAGGTGTACTCGTATATGTTTAATGGAAAAAAATATGTATTTATAACCATTTATTTTCAACTCACAAGACATGCACATAAATATTATTAAATATAAATGGGACGTAAAAAGATAAATTTAAAACGTGTTATCAACAGTTCCGGATTTAACTTTGTGAAATAACAAAATAATTTCTAGTTCCGTATTCTCAAAAATAAACGTTTATGTGATCACAAGTAGTTTTACTGTCCTGGTAGACAAAAAGAACATAAATACACACAGCTTTCACTTCCTCTATATCTATTCACCTTCTTTTAGAAATTTTACGATTTCTCTGACTTTTTACACCATCTTCTTTCTAAATATAATTCACTTGATCCAACCATAACATCGTTAATATTCTTCTACCACTCCTTCCACCCACATCTCCACTGCTTTTTTTGGTCTTTATTCAATTATTATAAATGCTCAAACTATCTCAGAGTGATCTTCTTCATCTTACTTAACATCAGCCTTAAGTTGATATTCATCCTTGTTCATTTTATTCCGTATTCTCTTCATCATATATATTTTTCTCATAGCAAGCATTTCTACAGCATTTATTCGGCTCTTTTCAATATTTTTGAACTTCCATGTATCACTTATATACTTCAAAGTTAGTACTAAAATATTGACGTGGTCTATCATCTTCGCAGATTTTGATACAATTTGTTTTGAGTAAATATGTTTTAGTGCCCGAATGACTTTGTTTTCCCAGTAAATTTTTAGGTATTGTCCTAATTAAAAATATTTTTTTTTAAATACGTTTTACAGCATTGAAATATTTAATTGAATTGAATGTCCATAAGCAGTGATGAATATAATAAAAGGCACAATACAAAGTGTATTAGGGTACTTTATATTGGTGCCACCGGAGATGACTATGTTAGTCAATTTAGTGACATTATAGACATTTCCTGTTGCATTATGGCTGGGAGTTTCACTTTTATTATTATTATTATTACACATGACAAGAAATATACACAATTTGCGAAAAAACAACAGGTAATTTGATTTAGACATACAATTTTAATGGATCTGGGTTTGTTGCCTTTCATTTGTCGTATCCCCAGTAAACTAGGCTTTTGCCTGTATCTCACTGAGGATATTTAGCATGAAAAAATAAATCGATACTTCTTTCCTATTTTTGATTACACAAAAACAAAACCTTGTTGCACGCTCTCATCAACCTGACAAACAGTGACACTCAACTACAACTGGAAACATCTTGCGAAATTCAAATTCACTACTTCCAGCTAGTCTGCATCTTCTCGATTAGGTCCCTGATAAACAGTTTTATGCCGTTTGGCTCTATCTGCTGCTGTTTGCTCCCAATTGGGCTAATCATTAATGTTTTTATGCGCTTCATGCAGTATGGTAGTATCGAATCTTTATTATTTGTCTATGGTGCCTTTGTTGACATTTTCCGAGTGGCTTAATGTAGCGTCTGTGGTAAACTCATGATTCGCATACATATATTTGAGATGGTATGATTGCAGCTTTACAGACTGCCGTTTTGAGATGGTATGATTGCAGCTTTACAGACTGCCGTTTTGGTTTTTAGTGTTAAATTGTGATTATCAATTACTCGTCAACGAGTTCACCAAAACGTTCGGGAAGCTGCGTTTAATCTATTCTCAATCTTGTCATATATGTTCTAAATATTATTAAATCCATAGAATACAAAATAATTTTACACGTTCCGTGTTTGCGGATCCGCTACTGCTATCTTGTCAGAGCAAAAAGCGGCAAAACAATATTAATTAATTTTATGTGGCAACTTATCAAGCTCACTTGCTGTATTATTTCACATCTACCTGCCGACATCCGGTGTCCATAAAATATATTCATCTCGCGTTATATCCTATTCGGAATAAATCGTACAACGTACACTGTTCATCCCATTGTGTTTTATTATTCAGATCACCTGGAAGGATTAATCATCTCGTTCTTCGAGTTTATAGAAACTTGAATTGAATACCGACATTATTTTATACGAATTTATAGTTTTTAATCAATGTCAATTTTATTTTTTGTTTTATTTGCATTAATGCTAGTAGTTAAACGTTGGATGATGACTAAATTGGCCAGCAAATATTTTTATATTTATTTAGGATTTTGAAACGTTTTTTGTTTCATACGTTTAAACGGAAAAATAATATTTCAAGGTACAAAGTGTTTGTGGTACCTCATTTATAATTGCTACGTTTATAAAAAAGTCTTTTAACTTTTATTAGATCAGGAAATATATTTCATTGACATTTTTTTATTAGTATTAAAATATATATCTGAAACGATTGAAGACCGTGAAAAAAATAGAACAAGAGAGAAATTTAAACTGATAAAAAGGTAAAAAATAGAGCATCTATGACGATATGTATCGTTGACGATGAGGCAAAGGCTGGGAATAGAAACGCATGATAATACGTTTTTTCTAGCTTATTCCAAAAGGTGCATTACGTAATGATACCTTTCAAGTAGTTAAAATGAAGTTAGATATGTTTTTTATTTATTTTGAATCTTTGAAAAAATATGCAATTTTATTACAAAATGTATTCCATATATTTAATAATCATATATTAGAAGTGTTTGCCTAAAATCTCGTCCTTCTCGTTTTATTAATATTGATTTATTTTATTTTATTTGGTGGGTATTAACTTCTTGGGTCACATTTAACTGCAAGTGATTAACTGCAAATAATATCACAATAAGAAATGTGTACGAAGAAATATTTTCTAAATGATATCCTGTATTGGATTATACTTTCGTTGTATACAGTACAACCTGGCGGGCTTATTGTCATATGGAAATCTCTTCCAACCAACCACAAATATGTTATAGAGGTCTTAGGAGGTTCCAGTGGGATTTGAACCCGCAACCTCCGGTTCGAGAGACACGCGTCTTACCAACTAGGCCACGAACTTTACTGTACTTAATCAAAATGTCTTATTTAAAAAAAAATACGTTAAAAAATTTGTCCGAGAATTGTATGCAAAGAAAATGTTAGTCATTCATTGAAAGAGGGTGATTTTTTTAAAATGGAATTTCAGTCTGGTTTTCACTTAGGGTCCATTAAAACATATCTGGTTGGTCGGAAGAGATTGCCACAGGGCAATTAACTGGCCAGGTGAAATAAATTTAAAAAATAAAGAGGGTACAAACTCTCTTACCGTGATGCTATGAAAAAGAGGGTACAAACTCTCTTACCGTGATGCTATGAAAAAAGAGGGTACAAACTCTCTTACCGTGATGCTATGAAAAAAACATTTAATATGATTCTTAACGTATAATATTTTAGATTTATTTTTTAAGGATTGTCTTGATACCTCGTCTGTCAGAAAAAAAGGCATACAGGTTTGACTTGAAGTCATTCTCCAAGGGTAGTTTTACAAAGAGTACACTCATTGTACTATATTACACTTTCGTTCTATATAGTACAACCTGATAAGTTTATTGCCATGTTACCGTATCTTTCAACCAAACAGATAAATGTTAAAGAAAGCTAGTTAATTGACTAGGCCAGAACCGTTTTTGAATTTAATTTAATTCCAATGGAAATGGAACCCATATTTCCCGGGACCGAGACCAACGTATTTCTACTAATTTAAAGCCTTTATAGAACATTGCACTGTCGGGTTTAGTCCTGCATTATTTAATACTAATATTGAATGATAAAAGCAATATCTAACTGATTTTATTCACTAATAATGTCATGTTTTTTTTTGCCAAAACGATAACATCAGGAATATAAATATGACAATATTTTTTAAATTTGTTTTTCTGCCAGTAATAATTATGCAAAATCAATATAAATATTTCAAATTCAAATACCTATAAATACATTAATTTGTGGACACTGTAGATTATGATGTAACAGCTCTCACTAAATTGAACAGACATATTTTTCATAAAATCGCTTACGATTTTTTACACACAAACTCACGTTATCACTTAGTTATTTTTATCAGTTTTTTTTTCAAGAAACAAAACGTCCTCAGAACGAACACTTTATTTTTTGGCGCCGAGTGAGTGACTTGACTGATAATTTGACATTACAACGTCGTCAGTCAATCTCGGCGCGTTTTCAATACTTTTACTTTCGTTCAACTTTAAAAACGATTTCTTTAAAAGGAAAACATATTCAAAAAGTAAATATATTCAAGAAAAGCTCAAAACATTTCATATTAACCTTTTAGTAGAATGTATGTACCATTTTACAGCAATGCCATATTTTTAGACATTCATAAAAACTTCTGCTTCCTAAATAAAAAGAAAGGAAGAAGATGAAACGAAAACAGTTCTTGTTTCTCTTTAATGTAACTTTGGACTTCTGAATGTATCAATTATTTTTTGAACAGATATTTCTTTATACTTATGTACTTATAACTTAGATGTTGTCTTTAAGTTATTTTATTTCTTTCTTCTATTTTGTCGTAGTTCTCATGATCGTCACATTCCATTCTTCTTGCATCTATTATATTTACAATCACATTTTCTATAATCATGTGCAATACCTGTATTATCTGCATCCTTAAATGATTTAATACATATTCAGTGCAGACTAATCAATTAATAATCTAAAACTATGGTATGTGTAAAACCTTTCTGCTCATCACCACTTCCATCACTATAGACTTAATAAATAAAATTTACTTACCAAGCTTTTAATTCAATCATATTGAGCTTTCTTAGTAATGGTAGGAAGTTTTTTCGGCTGAAGAATTAATTCTTACTTTTTTTATACTGGATATATTTTTTAATGTTTTTTTTATGTGATTGGGTTTAAACCTGTGTGTTGTCAAGCTGTTTTGCTCTTTTGTAAATTATTTAAAATTAATTTACGTAATTAGAAATATCACGCAATAAATCCTTAACAGCCCTGACTCGAGGTTAGCTCAGCGGTATATGAAAATGAGCAAGGACTTTTTACAACTCAAGGTTCGATATATAACTTTGTGAAACTCTCTCAATGCTGATACATGGAAGGGTGATGATAATTGAAACACAATATAAATTGGAAATTATTATTTATTATCAAAATCGAATGAATGATCCGACTTCGCAAGAAAAAAAAGGTAAATCTCGAATAATTAAAATGGCTCATGTAACTCTCTAAATTTGAGGTTAAGTTTAAATCTAATTCAGACGAGACTCCATAATGCGAATGGCCGAGCTCACACTATTTAGATGGAAAGTGAAATCAACAAAAGATTACAATAAATAGATTCACAATACCTTTGAGAAGATTATGACGTAATAACGGCTGATGTGTCCAATTTACTCCAATTCACGATGTCCAAGGCAGGTCCAGACGGCTTGCGGCATTTCGATTGTCGTGGCAAATTCTTTTGAAACGGATGATGGTAGATGCTACTCCGAGAATGCATGCAACCAGCTGAGGTCTTCCTCGGATGGTCTGGCAGAGGATAGAGCCATGAAGCAACACGTGTTGTGGCAATTATGACGCAACAACAACTGCGTAATTAAGATCCACGGAACAACTGCGTAATTGGGTTTAATAGATCGTGGCAATGAAAGCGGCTTCTGAATAGGGGAGAATTCCTGATAGGGAATTTCACCTTAACTGAATGTACGGTTATTAAAGTAAACTCGAGAGTAATTATTAATTAAAAGAATTACATTATGACACCAACTGGCGTGAAGTAAGTGACAACTCGTTTTCCCGGGAGGGAATGCGCGTCACCTACCCCCGTTCCCCTTTTTATACTGTTAATTCTGGCGGGGGAACGTCCCTCGCCCCGCACTTCAACCCCAGAACGACAACCATCGCGATGTCTCGCGCTGGTACCGCTTGTTTGTTGACAATAACAAAACAGACCTTGAATTTCAAATCACGCCATTGTTCTAGAATAAGATGGAACTTTGTGATTCATATACGCATTAGCACGTGTTCAGGGAAGGGTACTTCGAACGGTAATCTTATGACTCTTTAATTTATTAGGCTGACCAGTTGTTTCGACATGGCGCCCGAGAAATTATTATTTGAAATACTATAGCCATTTTAAATTTAATTTAATTATAAAATATACTCCTCACACTCCATCCTTAGTTACCAAAAAAAACAAAAAAAAAATAATGTACGTAATGAATAGACACATCAGCCGGGGGTAATTACTATGAGCAAGGGGTGTAAGTTCTCCTCAACTGGGTACGGTATCGTAGCCGATTTATCATCTTGTCAGCATCAGCCTTTAGTTGTTCTCTTAATTGGTGTAAGAGGACATTGATGAGAGGAAACCACGTAAAACTCTCATTGACAAGGCCTCTACATGTATCTGCAACAAAGCATAGCATAACACATAGGGTCGAGGAAACATTCCTCCCCTAACTCCTCACAATATACAATACAAAAAAAAATAAAAGTATTTTACAATACAGAACAATAAACAAGAAAAAAAATAAAATATCTTTACAATCAGAAGTACACATGGTCATAAAATACAGAAAAAACTTCTGACCGCAACAAACAATCTCAATAATATTCATAATATAACAAAAGATAAACAGTTATTACAATACAATATGTACAATACTATTCGTATTGTACATATTGTATTGTAATAAGTTTAGAACACTGCAGCTCTTCCCCCAAGGCTAACTTTAATGACCTCACTGTGAGGCACTTTTTTAATTAATTACTACAAGCCATAACTAAAGTGTGATTCCATTTTTCCATTGATGATTTCACTTTACCAACAACCATCAGGGTCTATCAATTATAACCCTAATCCCTTTTCTCCAGATCAATTATTCGAGATTCGATAGAACTTAATGCGGCCCTGCCGCGGGCGCTTCCCACAACCCGACTGTCCATGACACACAAGATAGGAGAGTCAACACTCCCTCAACACCCGCCACAACCAGGCACAGGGATAACCCCTCTTGTTACAACAATAATACATGGTTTGCAAGCCAAAACTCAAGTGCATATCTCCTGAATATATTGGTTAACATAGAACTTTAACCACTTAGAAATTTTACTCCTTTTCTCCTTTATTATCTCGCGACTGATTCCTCCGGCGCCCACAAGGAATTTAAAGAAAAAGAAAAAAAACAATTTCTCTGCTGCCCGCAAGGATCCTCCGAGATCGTCCTCGGGAGCCTGACCCTTGTCGGAATACTATCCAATCAAGGCCGCTCCCTACAGTATTGACCCACCCTTGATGTGGCAATACTTCTCTAGAAAGGGACTCTACTCCCTATCTAATGATTCCGAGTGATTACACACTTCGAAATCCGCCAATCTTCTAAGATAGACGTGACCTAGAGGCCTTCTCAGAAATTGGTTCTACTCAGACACTCTGGTCTAGACAAGCAGTTGCTTACTAACAATTCCCCACCACACAGTATGATAATTGTCCTAAGGGGAACTCTACTCCCTTATAAAGAAAACATAACAATTTGTAATTCGCGAGCAGCCCCGATCTACACCAGGACGTGTCCACGGGCCCTCAGACCAGATCCAAGAATCACGCAATGTCCACACACACAACTATGGACATCCAGGATCCGAGGGACGGCCAATGCGACCCCCAACAACCGAGGCTACCTTAGCCAAGAAACGCGTACATGCCAGAACAAATCTGAAGCTGCAACTGCTAATGTGGGTTCATGAAGCCCGTGATGGAGAAACACAGCAACCATCCCAGATGCATTGAAAGGCCATCTTCAAAACCTTATCTAGCTGGGAGACTAGCTTCTCCCAACCTGAACTCTTACAGGCTATCCGAGGTCTAATGGTGATTCACACAGAGCAAGAAGAAAGGAGAAAATGTAAAAAAAAAAACATTTTTTTATAATGCAGCGAGACCCACCATACGTCCGACCCCAAGGGCACGGGTTCGTTTCCAGATAGCATCCATCCAAGAAACGCTGCCCCCAGTCATGGACGCATGCCGTTAAAGCTACAGTAACCAAAGACCTTTACCCCAATAATCCAAACAGGGCAATCCAAATCAAACGGTAATCACCGTACAAGCTACAGCAATTCTGTCAAAGGTCCTTCCGATAAACGCACCAAATCCTTCATCCTCATTCCTTCCAGCAGCACCTCTACAACCTCCACATTTCCCATAAACCTTTCATAGCGCTGCCTCACAGATAATCTTGCGACCTCGGTGAGTCCCTTGACAGAAGAAAAAGAAGATATTTTCCAGAATCCCCTCCAAAGGTAAAAAGTTTTAGACAGGTAACAAATTCCAGTACTAATGCGCACCACCGTTGAAAGGTAACACTACCCTAATAGGCAATCTAACGAGCAGCTAACAAATTCTCAAAACAATACGCACCAGCGTCCAAGGCAACAACTCTGATAGGCAATCCAACGAGCAGGTAACAAACTCCAGTACCAATGCGCACCACCGTTGAAAGGCAGCACTATCCTGATAGGCAATCTAACGAAGCCAACAAATTCTTAGAACAATACGCACTAGCGTCCAAAGACAAAAACTCTGATATACAATCTAACGAGCAGGTAACAAATTCCAGTACTAATGCGCACCACCGTTGAAAGGTAACACTACCCTGATAGGCAATATAATGAGCAGCTAACAAATTCTTCAAACAATACGCACTAGCGTCCAAAGGCAATAACTCTGATAGGCAATCTAACAAGCAGGTAACAAATTCCAATACTAATGCGCACCACCGTTGAAAGGTAACACTACCCTGATAGGCAATATAACGAGCAGCTAACAAATTCTTAAAACAATACGCACTAGCGTCCAAAGGCAATAACTCTGATAGACAATCTAACGAGCAGGTAACAAATTCCAGTACTTTTGCGCACCACCATTGAAAGCTAACACCACCTACAGTATTACATAAAAAGGTAATACACTCATCAAAAGATCACGAGCTCTCTCGTTGAAGGTACTAAATTTACACTGGACTACGTACAGTATTACGTAAGAGTAATACATATCTTACTGAACTCCGTGTCATCACGTCAAAAGGTACTATTCACCTACGTAGCATATCGTATATCATTACTTCAGAAGGTCCTAAGTCCTTCATTGAGATATCTTAAACGTACAAATATTTGGACTCTTTCTGTCTTGATGATTATTTTTGTAATATGTATATCGTACACGTGTACATATTTATACAGTTTATAATTGTATCAACAGCTTACAAAATATCATTTATTTTTTTCGTTTTAAAATTGACGTGTGCAGGAGTGTGGGCGGAAAATATCGGGCGTCTTCGTGGCTGGATTCGGCATCCTATTGGTGCGGTGTATCTCGATTAGGAGAATGTTATGGGATGAGCCCGGACTGTTTAATAGCTTCTCTCTCGAATATATTTTCATTTTCTTAACATACTGGGATATGTGTTATTTCAAGATGTATTATTGGGCTCACAATAAAATTACAATTTATTTATTTATTAAATATCAAAGGCTTTTACTAAACCTGATAAAATTACATCATTTTTTTTTCTTTGAAATAAAAAAATTGCTAGAAAAGCATTTAAACATGTTTTAAAACTTTTTATTTGCTTTTAAAAACTTATTTCCAAGTTCTGTTAACTATTTAGATCAATTAAGGTGAAGCCAGAGTTATTTAAAGAGAGGGATGGGCGCTTCTGAAATATTTGCATTTAGTCAGAGAAAGTTTTCGGCGAGCAGTAGACTTTAAGATATTCTTCAACCCCTAGGATGAGGGTATGTTTGAAATTCGGAATAGTAAAATGCCTGAACCCAAAATCGTCTCGAAGTTAACAGTTATATGCACATAAAGCAAAATACTTTTATAACGTGACAACGATTATTTTCTGTATTATATTATATAAGTTTAATGTTCTGTATTAATTAAAGTAAATATGATATATGGATAAGTAATGAAACATTACATGTTTTTATTAGATGATAGTCCGTAACAGTATTCTAGAACAAACTTGAATGCATGAAAATGAAACACGGACGTGGAAAAATACTGAATAATACCCATCACTCAAAAATACCAAAAAAGTAACGTTGGATCAAGCGAACGATATTTTGAAAGAAGGAAACGTAAAAAGTCTAAGAAATCGTAGAAAATGTATGAGAAGATGCGCGTTGGTGACGCAATGAACTTCTGTGCAGAAGGTCGTGGGTTCGAATCCCGCGCTGTGCTACTCCCCTCAAATGACGCAGGCATTTTTTCCGCCTAGTATTTGGGGGTATAAGGATAGATACCTATGCCTTCGGTCATATGGTGTCAACGGTACAAAAAAATATAAGATATTTTTATAACATTTCTAAAAAGTATTTTAAATGTTATATAATAGGTCAAAGCCCGTACGATGGTTGTCGCCAAAGAAAGAATACGAGAATTGAATTTTGAATACGAGAGAGCGAGAGAGGAATACTTGGATTCTCTCCGAAAGTAATTCGAAATTTGAATCTCAGTAGGTCCGTGATACTGAACGAATTTTAAATACCTAGCTAACAATTTTTGAACCGGTGTAAAAGGGGACGATGTATAAATGATATATTAGGTCCTTACATATGAAATTGGCGTTTTGTTTGGGAGGAACATAAAGTTGATTTTTTTTTAATATAATATATTTATTTAATCAAAGTATGTACCATTGCTATCTATGCACTTTTGCCATCTCATAGGTAGTTCATCGATCCCTTTACTAAAAAAAACCATTCGGACGGGAATCAATAAAATCTTTGAAGTCGGTTTGGACTGCCCCATCGGAGTTGAATTTTTTCCCTTGCAAGAAGTTATCCAAATTTCGAAAAAAATAGTAATCTGTTGGGGCAAGGTCCGGAGAGTACGGTGGATGTCTTAGACATTCCAATTGAAGCTCTTCTAATTTGGTAGCCGTCTGTTGTGCAGTGTGTGGTCTAGCGTTATCATGAAGCAGCAGTGGCCTAGAGCGATTAACCAGCCTCGGTTGTTTAGCAGCTAGCTTTTCCATCATGGTTTGCAGTTGCTGACAATAGACATCTGCCGTAATCGTCTGGCCAGATTTAAGAAAGCTGTAGTGAACGACACCAGCACTAGTCCACCAAACGCTCACAAGTAACTTTTTTGGAGTCAATTTTCGCTTGGGGCATGGTTTGGCTGGTTCGGCAGGGTTCAGCCATTGCGATGAGCGCTTCCGATTATCATACAGGATCCACTTTTCATCACAGGTAATGATTCGATTCAAAATCCCTTCATTATTGTGCCGGTTGAGTAATGCAACGCAGCAGTCAACGCGCGTTTGTTGATTTGCTTCACTCAATTCGTGAAGTACCCACCTTTCAAGCTTTTTCACCTTCCCAATTTGCTTCAAGTGGATTAAAACAGTTTTATCACTAACACCGCAGCCTGCAGCTAACTCGGACGTGGTTTGCGATGGATCCGCTTCCACAATAGCCTTCAATTCTTCATTATCAACTTTGGTCTCCGGCCGTCCACAGGGCTTGTTCTGCAGGTCGAAATTTCCAGAACGAAAACGTTGGAACCAAAAACGCACTGTGTTTTCTTTTGCGGCACCGTCGCCATACACATCATTAATCCTTCGAGCCGTTTCTGCAGCACTGGTGCCACGGTGGAACTCGTACTCGTAAATAATGCGATATTTCAAGTTTTCCATTTTGTAAACTGAGTGACGCAAAGAAAAAAAACAATTGAGGAAAAAACAAATGAATTATAATTTTCGAAACACAAATACTTGAGTAAATAGCTGTATAAATTTTAATTTGGAATTCCTAACCAAAGAGAAGATATTTGAGATCAAAGTTGCCAGTACGGCAAAACGCCAATTTCATATGTAAGGACCTAATATATAAACAAATTCTATATTTATGAATATATATTCTGATAAATGTAGAATTTGTTTTACTTCCGTGATTATTTCACGGGTTGCAACTAGTCATAATATAAATAGGCCAAAACCCGTACGATGGTTGTCGTCAAAGAAAGAATACGAGAATTGAATTTTGAATACGCGAGAGCGAGAGAGGAATACTTGGATTCTCTCCGAAAGTAATTCGAAATTTGAATCTCGGTGGGTCAGTTATACTGAACGAATTTTAAATACCTAGCTAACAATTTTTGAACCGGTGTAAAAGGGGACGATGTATAAATGATATTTATAAACAAATTCTATATTTATAACTATATATTTTCATAGATGTAGAATTTGTTTTACTTCCGTGAATATTTCACGGGTTGCAACTAGTTTTGTCTGTTGGGCACTTTTTGACATATTTAGTTTGTCTATGTGGACATTTTGAATAACGTGGCCGATAGATAACATTATGTCTGGTTCCGTTAATTAAGCATTTGGCTCATAATTAATGTAGAGTTCGTCGCCATTTGTGTTGGTAATACTACAGCACGCGGTGCCAAAACTATTTCTTCATGGATGAACTCTTAGTCAAACCGGAACACCATTTTCGTGTACCAATAGACATTAATTTCCACATCCTTAAGTAAAAGACTATTGTCTTGCCAATTAAGCTAAAAAGGTTGTCAAAATTGTCTAACAAAATTCGCGAAATTATTGTTCTTTAAGTTCCTCCTCTCTTTAGATGCTGTTGGTTATCATGGTTTTCTTGATCTTGATGCAGTAGCTCTTCCCCACATTTCTGCCTTGATTTTTTCATTACAATATCAGTTGAAGGATCATATATTTTTCTCCACGAATGATATGGTTCAAGAACACGAACCTTTTTTTTAACTATGGATAATACTTATTTTTCTTAATTTATCCGTTTTAATTACGAACTTTGTCAACCCATGAGACTCTCAACATTTTTCGGAAGCACGACATTTCAAAAGCTTCTAGTTTCTTTGCAGTGGCCTGAGTAAGTGACCATGCTTCAGTACGAAAGAGAAGGACAAAGAATATTCGCTAAATTATAATTAAATTTTTTGAAATATCTGATTTTTGTCATAATTTTAAAGTTTATTGAAAACACCTCTTTAAATTATGCGTTTATAGATTTTTGAAATGGGAAAAGGTTTTGCATCTAATTCTCTCCAATTATCTTATATATCAATGCATATCGGTTTATTCCATTTCATAGATAATATGACATAATCAGGTTAAATTAGAGACAGTTTTGGGTGTGACTTTCATATCCGATTCACATTAGCCAAGGTAGGCGGCACTTGCCATTCGCATCTGATTCGCATCCGTAACAATGCTTTCCGTACGCGCGGCCGTCCTGCGTAATCATTATTCCAATAGGGTCAGCACCTTAATGTCCTATGCTGGGGCAACATTACATATCCAAGAGAATATATTATGTAAAGTTTTTTATTTTCCTCTACTTTTTTAAATTATTTCTGAAAATTACCAATATTTCTACAATATTTATTTTGGTACACATATAGAAGGAACTCTTTTAGTTCTTTGCATGTTGTAAAAAAGCCTGTCTTAAAAAATATTTGGGTGTAAATTCCGTAATGGATCAGATGTGTTTTATCTTTATTGACGTTTAGGAGAGAATCGAAAAAAATATTGCTTTACTCAGAATATCATTTAATTTTAATTTCCCTCCCTTATTCTTGAACGATTTTTTCCTCCAGTTATACTAAGTTATAGTAGATCTCGTGTTATTGATAGAGTTTGTTAATTTTTTATTTTTTTTATTTCAGTTTCTACAAATATTTTGTTGTATCATTGATTAAAAACTGTTTAAGATTAGCTGGTTGGTTGGAAGAAATTGCTGTACATAAAATACGCCCGCCTGATGTACCATGTGAAAACCACCCACCACACATACGAATAACATAAATAAATTGCACAGAGTCGTTTCTAATGTTAGCACATGTGGATGGTTGGGAACTCAAAAAAAGGTTACAATTATTTATCAATAACTTATGTGGATTATTTAATAAATGTTTGACGACCTCTGTGGCATACTTGATAGAAAGCTTGACTTCTAGTCTGGGTAAAGTATCTATATATTCAAAATTTTCATAGCAATATTTAAAAAATATGATACATTTTATGCAGTTAATATTATATCAGATGATATAATATTAACTGTATAAAATGCTTTTTGATATCGATCCATTAGATGCTAATAATGGATCGAGATCAAAGGATTTTGAAAATATTATATATTTTAAAATGCTGTTTGGTATATTGATTACGTGACAAAAATATAATATAATGTAATTTGTTACAATTTGTTGTAAAAAATTTCATTCTAAGTTTGTTGTCTGATATTTATGTATATCTTTCTGAGGACAACATTCCAGTTTATATATCACCGAACATCAATATATCATTAGTTTACCTCAAAAGCCATGAGAGAAATTTAACTACCTCAGTGATGATTATTACGTGATGAGTAATCGTATAAAAAGATCGCTCTATACTAATGTAAGTAAATGCGTTATAGCATTTTTTTCCATGTTTGCGTTTTAATAAAAAAAAACTAAGTGTGCGCTGCGATTAATCACGCACACCGAAATTCGTGGGGTAGTTAATAAGACGTTGGTCTTCCAGCCTGATGTTAAAGGGTTCAATTTCTGTTTAAATCAAATGTACTTTTAAAAGGATTCCAATCTGTTTTTCACTTAAGGAATTTTTACCACATTTCCGGTTGCTTTTGAAGAGATTGTCACACAACAATGAACTCGCCTTGTGTTATTTTTTACATGCAATAATATTATTATACGATAAAATCGAGTTACTTGCATATTTCGTAGTCAAATTCCAACTGTAATTTATTAATTTAACCCATATAAAAAGAAATATTTATTTTTCATGAAAATCTCAAAACAAGTAAATCGAAAAGAGGGTTGGATCATTATTTCGTGTATATACTAATTGTACTTTTCGTTGCCTTAAATATTTCGTACGAAACATTAACAATCACACGCGGGAACCCCACATTCTCACGGATTAACAATAAATACTAAGGGGTAATCTCTCCTTCGCAGAACGTTAACTCCGACAAATATTCAGTCAAGTCAAACGAAAGCAAATACATTTCTGCCTATAATCCTTTTTAGTAATTAAGCTTGGCTCAGTTTTCTCGTAACGATTAGCGCAAGCTTTACCAAAGGATCCCGTTAATCTCTTATCATAAAGTACTCTTCTTCGGCTGTCCGTCACTTTTGAAGATAATGACGAAAGGGATGGAGAGTGATCGGAAATAAAAATAGATTGGAAGGCTCTTTGTGATTGAGCAACATCGATCCTTGTTTGAGTCGCCAGTCTTTTCTGATGGAACTTTTAATTCAACGTTTTCAATGGAAAGAAAAGCATACCTATCATTTTGACGATTGAATATTTTCTAAGCTTTTTATTGGATTTATTCAACCATCTTTAATGAGCACTTATTAATTATCTCCCGTTTAAGTAATTTTTAATGCATCCGATTAAATTCAGGTAACTTAATTTTCGCTTAAATAATATGACAACATTAATTTGTACAACTTATGTGGCCTTGTTGGTATGACGTTTATCTTCCCCCTGGGTTTTTATTTTCGATTCTCGATGGTGCCAAAAAAATGTAAAAACAATATCCTAGCCTAGTTTCAGACTTCGTCTGGTAATAATACTCGTGAGCACTAGATATCGATCTTTGTTGCATGTCCAATTCGGTAGTTATTCAAAACATATAAGATTGCAAATTGTGAGCTACGCACATGATTTTGCAAATTGTGAGCTACGCACATGATTGAAATTGTGAGCTACGCACATGATTTCAATACAATGCCACGATATTAGGATCAAATAAAATCTTGTTTCCCGGCCACAATCTTCAAGATATCCGGAGCGCCAGCCATTTATGTTAGGATATGTTGAAAGGTAATGTATACGAAAGGTAGTGTGTACGAATAAAAAAATAATAACGCACATATGTACTATCACTATATTTCCGTGTTGGGGAAAGAAAAGAAGACTGTGTGCTATTTTATTCCTTTCGCGAAATACTTATTTCGTCTCCTCACATCCATATATCTTCTCTCATGTGATGTATATGGCCGCGTGGTAACGCACTAGACTTTCGTGCGGAAGATCATCGGTTCGAACCCCGAGTTACGCTACTCCCCTAGAATAACAGTATTTTTCATCTAGTATTTGGAAGTATAAGGATATTATGACTTCGATCTTATATATTTTTCCAAAATAAACAAAGGAAAACAAAACATGCCGATCTTCGATCGTCTCACATCGGTGTGCCATCGCATCCAGTACAGCGGTGTGACCAGTGAGTTGGCTGATATGCAACGACTCACTCGTCTCACATCGGTGTGCCATCGCATCCAGTACAGCGGTGTGACCAGTGAGTTGGCTGATTGCAACGACTCACACGCTTTAAAAAAAACTTTACGGCAACTACAACTTCGCTTTTCAACTAAATTGACGTTTGAATGGCGAGGCGATTCTCGACTACGAGGTTCAGCAATGACGACGGTTTCTCTAACTACTCACATTTTATTCTTTCAAAGTTGTTACATGCAATAATTGTATTTTTTGTCAAAAATAAACAATTTTCAATTTACTATTTCACCCGTATTATTTCTAGCCCCTGTTGAGGGTTGCTCTTTGCAACAACTAAAACTTCCTTTCTCGAATGTTCCCTAAGTTTATCCATACGTAAGTTAGGCTAATAGAACGGAAATTCCTGTGGTAGCGTGTAATTGATGCGAAAATGGGGAAGTTTCAAACCGCTGAGAGAAGCTTTATAACGCCTTGTATCGGACACATTTTCGAGGCGAACGGATATTTTGATCCTTTTAATCAATACATGGATTTCTTACTCCGCTGTGGAAGTTTTGCAACATTTATCCATTAGGCTTCCCATAATTCTTAAAACTATGTTTCGTTATTTTTATTTCCTTTTGCAAAAGAACATATAAAGCATCTGTGTTCTAATCGCTAAAATTCTTATTAAATTAGCGAATTTTATGTTTGGGTATTCGACAAATTTCAATCAGGATTAATTTAAATTGCATTGTAGCTTTTAAACTGCTCTTTAAATTGTAAAATGTAGCCTGATTTGGTTTTATTTAAATGTAGTACAAAAAATCATTACCGTATAACCAAAGGTTTCGGCTTCAACTTTGTGAAATTTGGAATTAGAATATTATACAAAATTTATATTAAATATTTTAATTACTTTATTTAAATCGAAACATTTCTTTCAAAAGACCAAACACACTTTTGATTTTGATGGCATAAGCACTGTTTTAATAACAAACTGGAATCATTCCGCCTGAAGAAAGACTCAAGATATGAGGTAGAAACACGTATAGCAGGGATAAAGGGTTTTGTTGTTAATTTTTCTTTTGTTATTTTACTTTGTCATCTATCGGTGATTTTTAAAATCGAAACCTTTTCAAAAATACATCAACTAAAATTATTCAAACAATACAAAATTCAAATGACAAAAGCAATAAAAAAACTTAATAAAGAAAATCAACAACAAAATTGAAAACACATCAAACATGAACACAATCTTAAATGAAAAACATTTATAAATGGAACAGAAAAAATAATAGTTCACCAGTGCATAATACAATAAATCGAAATTCAAATTGTGCTTTTGCATTATGAACAGCTTTAAAATCATAAAATATATTCTGCTTTATAATAAATTGTTAAATTATTTTTTTTATTTAAATCTGAATATTATTTGATTTTTATATCTATCATTTTTATTCCTTATTCTCAATAGTTTCATTCTTAGTTTTTCTACTCGTATTGTCAGATTTTTTTAATGAGTTTGTATGCTTCTGTGCGTTTGAATTGAAACTAGTAAAAGATTTTGATAAATATTGAGCGCCTTTATAAAGGAGTTACACGGTGAATGCATTAGAGTTCAACCACAGAAGTGCAATGCAGCGCTGAAAACTGCTTCATTGACACACCACACAAGCTTTCTACCGCTTTCCCGCGCATTTGTCTTGGCAACTCATTTGTTCTGCAGCAGAAACCCCGTGTCGAAGTTCACTTATGCCGGGAGCGTATAATCAATCTCTACTCTTGTAACATACAGAGAACGAACGTTTTCACCGCCCAGCAAATACTTTGCAATGGTTGAAAATTTACCCTTTTCAAAGAGTATGCCAACACTATAAAATGCAAGATAAGGATTTTCACGAAATGAATTTGAAAAATATACAAGTATGGAAGCAAAAATAGTATATGGTCAGTAATAAGATAAAGGACATTTGACTATTTAGACACAATAACAGTCATGCATTGTAACAAGACTCGTACCTACCAACCTTCGTATACGTTGGTCCAAATACATGTATGTTAGATTCATTGAAAAACTGTACTCTATAATCAGTATCCCGCTTATTTAAAAACTATGCTCTATAGTCGATATCCCAGTCATTTAAAAGTTTTGCTCAATGATCATTATCCCAGTAATTTGAAAGCTGTGGTATATAGTCAATATCCTAGTAATTTAAAAACTATATTCTATAATCAATACCTCAGTCATTTAAAATCTAGGTTATATGATCAATATCCCAGTCATTTTAAGCTATAGTATGTAGTTAATATCCCACTCATTTAAAAACTATGATATTTGATCAATATCCCAGTCATTTAAAAGTTATGCTCTATGATCAATATTCCAGTCATTTAAAAGCTATGATCTATGATCAATATTCCAGTCATTTAAAAGCTATGCTCTATAGTCAATAACCTCGTAGTTAAAAAATTATAGGTAAGATAAGCGTTCTACCAATTGAGAAATTGGCTGACAATGAAATTTTTTGAGTGCATTTTTTTTTCTTTAGCAAAATATGTCATCAAGTCCTGTAACATTTAAGTCAGTTAAACTTAAAAGTTATGTGGTTACTCCAATTAAAACTGTTTTTTATTATTTGAATCGTCTAGAAGAATAGACGGGGTGACAATGTATAACTGAATACGGAAGGAAGTGATTAGGGGTGGATGTGATTTTAAGACTGATGTGTTGAATAAGATAAAGGAGAGCAATCTTAAATGGTTAGGGCACGTTAAACGAATGAATGAAGAAAGACTAACAAAACAAATAAACGGTGCAAGGCGTGGTGAAAGAAAACCTAATTTTTTTATGGATTGGATCAAGTATGATAAATTATATTTTTAAAGAATGAAATGTAAGAATTAAGAGAAATCGTAGGAGCTGTATAAGAAGGTGTAAATGGAAGAGAAAATAGTAAATTATTTCACTCTGCCCTATCTACCTACCCCAACATGGAAACGACGTGATGACATGCACACATACTATTATGTCTGTATGAGACATTTAAAAATACGAATATATGCAGGCAAATCACCAAACTACATAGAAAAAATATTGTAATGGTTTCACGGTTCAACAAATATGAGTTTTCAGTATTCCACCTCTTCTTTACATATCTTGGCATATACGCAAGCTTTTGATTTGGTAACATTCTTGAACAGATGAAATCTAAAGTCAAAACACACCAAAAAATTGTATTTTGTTCGAAGAATTCTGTAATTATAATCACAAAATTCTTCCCACTTGAATACTGAGAAGGAGAACGACTAATTGTTCATTATAATTGTTTGTATGTTTCTATTTTCCGGTAATTAATCTCAATTAAATTACACTTTATGTTACTTTAAATTTTATTATTTTTTTTCAACACGTTATTTATATTTTTTTGTATTCACAATGTGTCTTTACAAACAACCAAAATGTTTATCGGTTTACCGATGTGCTTTGCCGAACTTAAAATGAATTTCAAACGTAACTTTAAATTAAATGAATTTCAAACTTAACTTCTGAGAGCAATTTTCAAACGTAATATATCACTGCAACTAGCGTAAAAAGCTTTTCTTCCTCATAGTACATTCAAGTTTGTTCATCCTTGAAGCCCATCCATTGCAGTAAATCACTTTAAACTTCAATATTTTCAAACATGAGTCGTTGTTGAAAACTCTTCCAACTGGTAAGAAGATTGAGTTTTTTTTTTCGTTCGTGTGGTACCTTTGAACATATCTGAGTTGGTGAAACGGACATTAAGAAGAGCTTGTTTCGGAGAAAAAATTGGCTTCGGCACCAGATATAATAATTATAATATAAGGACAATAATAAAGCGCTGTTTAGAGAGCATCCCCTTCTAAAAAGCGCTCTAACTCGGGATTCAAACCCAATTTTATTGACGGATTAAAAATATTACAAAATCAATTGTTTAGTGTAAGAATGGGAAGGTTGTGGCTCCGCCCATTACGAGGGGAGTTCGAGAAATTCGCGGAACGAAGGAGAAAAAGAGGATAAAACCTTTTTTTTATGTTTCCTTCTCAATATATTCACCATTGACTCAAATACATTTTTCAAATCTTTCAATAAGCTTATTTAAACCTGCGAAGAAAAAAACTTGCTTTTACCCTCAAAATAAGCCGAAATTGTAATTTAACTTCTTCATCGTCCGTAAATTTCTTCCCTAGATGTTCTTTTTTCATATTTGAAAACAAAGAATAGTCAGACGGAGCCAGGTATGGGCTTTAGAAAGGGTGATTTATTGTTTGCAAGCCACAGTTGTGAGGAACAGCCAATGCTGAATTGCTTTTGTACACGTGTGCATTGTAATGCAAAAGCAGCATCTCTTGTCCATTTTCCTCTCCTTTTCTCCTTTACAGTTTATTTTAACTGCACCAGCAGACCAGAGTAGTACTCTCCAGTTATTGTGATGCCCTTATCTTTGTAATCTATCAGCAGTATGCCTTCCGCATCCCAACAAATTGTAGCCATAATTTTTCCAGCCGATTGCGACACTTTGAACTTCTTAGGGGGATGTGTGTCCTTTTTATGTCACTGCATGGACTCCTACTTCAACCCAAGCTCATAATGATGAACCTAAGTTTCATATCCAGTAACAATTCGGCTCAAAATCTCATCTTTGTTTTTTTTTCTACAGGGGACCAAAATTTGTCATGAACATTCGACATGTTGTTGTTATTGAAATGGCGTAAGCATTCAGGGTGCCCACCTTTCACTGAATTTTGCCTTCTCAATATTCCAACGATATTTGCAAGCGATTGTTTGTTTAGGCGGGCTGGGCATCTTCCAGCACAAGTTTTTCAATTTTTTTAACGATGTTTGAAGTATCCTCAACAAGCCAGCCATCCCGGTCGGAGGTCGTCTTCAATCGATTATATTCCTTGCTTAAAAATACTTTGCCACTTATAGAGCATCGTTTTTCCAGGGCAACATTCTCCGTAACCCGCTAATATATTTTCCAAAATGATTTGAGGTGTTTTCCCTTGTTTTATGAGAGACTTGATTACGACGCGATACTCATTTTTTTCCATACTTGAAATATTATATTAATGTTTGACATACTCTCCCAACGATAGTTTAAACACAATACTGTCAAAATTAGACTAAAAATTGGTAAATATACTAATAATGAGTCATATCATCGGAATATGTTCATGCGCACTACCGCCACCTCCTTAACCTCTTCATTCTGCGAATTTATTTACCTTCTCTCGTAGATTAGGAACATCCTCGCATCTGCATAGGAAAACATATGTGATAAGATATTTCCAGGAAACTTACCAAGGGATGACAAACAATGAGAGCTATGAAGATCTTCCAATCTGTAATAGTAACACATCTGGTTGTAGGTGGAGTGAAGTGTATGTGTGTAGTAACAATTGAAATATCACCTAAAGAAAACGTTAACCAAAAATAAAGATCATCAATTCATTAAATATTACCCAATAATAAAATAACTAAAATCAAGCCTTCTGGATTAAATTCACTGGAGTAGGCACTGAACTCGCGATTTGTCAGCGCATTGTTGGCAATGCTAACCTGCATGTGAAGAGGTTACACAAGCACACATCTAGTGCTTGTGAGTATTGTTACCCGACGAACTCTTTTACCAGACCAGAACCTTCGTTTATTTTTTCTGTTATGTGCCATCGGGAGTTTTTTTATCCACTTTGCGCTGATTTATCCTGTTACACAAAGAGAGCCTGCTTCTAACGTTAGCTTATTCGTTAGGAAGAATATCAGCCAGGATTCTTCTCAAACTGCTAGACGGTGCCAAGAATATATCAACAGTGTCATTCAGTTGGTTCAATATTTCTATACCACGCGTGACTGAGTGTTTAGCCATGATTCGCCTGGAAGTTGGTATGTAGAACGGCGGGTGATTCCTTACACGGTTATAATTATTAGGTACATATAAACTTAGTGTAAACTCTAGAATCGCGGGACAGTTAAAGCAGCCTTGAAAACCCTTAAGTAAGAATATCGCAATGGATTATTGCCTTCTTGTTTCGAGGCTTCTATAGTTACACACCGTGAGAAGTTCAACATGGTGAGCATATTTTGGGTAATCGCCCTTTGTTCTGTATCATAGATATCTGAGGAATATCCAAAACCCCCAGATTGAAGTCGAGTGTTTTACCTATTTGGTCACGGAGTTAGTGTGATATTAAATCATAAAATTTCATTTACAAAATCACTGCTACGAACTTCAATGTTATTTATTTTATTTTTTGTAAAACAAAAATGTCCTATTTGTTTTCAATATTAAGTAATTAGCAAATTGTTGATGTTTTTTTCTGAAAATTAAGGAATGTAGAAACCTTTTTTCATTATTTTATACATATTTTCGCACAACCCATCCACGTCAAACAGGAAAACTGCTAATTGACATTTCTATGATTAGTTTTTTTCTGTATTTATCAATTATAACTGTTTGGTATTACATGTGACTATCAATCCATATTTTTTCCTTTTCCTATCTACCCAGTGTCCTCCAGTATTAACAAAATGTGTCAATAACTTTGAGCTGGAAGAGACACTCGTGGCAAAGTAATCGATCATTGTGATTTTTATATGACACTCGGATGGGTTGGTTACAACATTGTGATTTTGATATCACATTCATTTGGTTGGTCACATTGTGATTTTGATACCACATTTGCTGGTTGGTCAGAACCTTGTGCTTTGCATACCGCACTTGGGTGGTCGCTCAGAACATTATGATTTTGATATGACAGTCGGTTGGTTGGTCGCAACATTGTGATTTTGATAACACATTCGGATGATTGATCACTTTTTTATGATTTTGGGGCCATGCTAAAGTAGTTGTTGCAGTGCGATATTTCAGTACATCGACATCGCAATCTGGTGAGTCTTGTCTCATTGGATATTTGTAGTTTGCGCTCCAACTTCAAATTTGGAGAAGCTGCTATATCAAACAACAAGATATTTAAAAGGGATTTTAACAATGATAAACACTAATTTAAGACAATATATCAGAGGTCTTCGAAAATGGCCTAGGAGTTTTTTTTAACCAATCCTATTGATGTTTTCATCTCATATCGTTTAATATAAACAAATCACAACAACAATTAGCTATTTCGTATTATAATATCTTTAAAGGGGTTTTTTTACTTATGAAATGAAGATTATAATCGTTATTCAATAATCTTTCATATAATGATTATTAAAGTATTGAGTTTTCCGGAGAGTATTTTGGTAATTAAATGTCAAATTCAGGCCCAAAATTACGCCGAATGCTTGTGAACGGTGGTTTTTAATATTTTCAATATCTCAGCAATCTTTCCTGTCGTAACCCGCTAGTGAATTCTTGATTTGTTAGTTATTAATTATGATCAGTCTTCTTGAATCGACATCTTCGAATAACACACACGATCGCTTAGTACATCGTTGCCATACATTATATGTATTTTTTTTTGTTTGTGTCTCTTTTTTTTCTTTTACAGGAGTAAAAGAGCGTCAAACATCGAAAACACAACTCTTATTTATATTTAAAATGACGCTAGAATTTGCTTAGGCAATTTGAATAAACAAAACCGAAAATGCGCTTTTTGTTATCTTGCATTTAACACGTTCAAAATGAAATAAGCAACAAAAATTGTATCCTAACGACATCTATTCCAGAAATATGAAACTGTTTTTCGGACAACCTATGTCAACTTGGGATAAAAATAATACATAACATATCTTCTTTTCACCAGATAATTGGGGTCGGCAATGCTGCTTCTGATATTTGGGCGGGGTGTCAAAAGAATAAAAACATTATAATGATGTAGGTTTTTTTTCCAAGGTTCATTTTCTTTTCTTGGCCATTAATGTATTTGTGAAATTTGTATTTTATTTTTGTTTCTGTTATTTTGGTATAACGAAGTTTTTTCTCTACATCAGATATCCATCTCCTTCCCCACTCTCATATGTCCCTCAAACCACCAGAAATAAGTCAAATTTATGGCCGTCCATTTGACCACAGACGTTCTTGATTTGAGATGCATGAGTTGAGATTAATGTAAAAATAATTGTTAAATTTGAAAATTAGAACACGTAAAAGAATTCTGCCATTTGAGAAATATGTTCTACGTAAATTACGAAAAGGTTGAACGAAATGTTGAATTGCAAGTTCAAAAAAGAAACAAAGTCAATAGGCAGGGCACTTAAAGTAGATACATTCAAACGAATCAAATTCGAGATCTGCTAAAATTATTCAAAACGGTATGTTAGTGCCAACATTTATGCCAATTTTATGACATAAAGTTTGATTCTATATTGATTAAAAAACTATATTTTATTCAATGTTCTTTAAAAATGTATTTTATTCTGTGTTATTTAAAAAATTACAATTTTCATTTATAGCGTTCGATCGGAACAAAAGTTTAATGGCTGATATTTAAAACGGTCTTTTATTCCAAAGCTTTATTCAGAGATATTAAGATAGAAATATTTTATGCCAATTTTATGAGATATAAAATTTTATTGATGATAAAATCGTGGGTCTCACAAATCCCATCTTCAAAGTAAAGCAGGATTATGTTTATTCTTCAATAAACGGTATTTGTTAATGAAATCGAAATACTTATTTAACCATATTTTTTTCATCTGAAGCCTCTTTGAATATTACGAGTATTTTCGCGATGTTTTAGAATGTTTACTTTATGTTATTTATATTTCATTTCATTTATATTTGGTTCAAATTTAACCCTATTACATTATATAATATGCTTAATTCTAAAGAAATGTTATTTTATCAGTAATTTAACACTTTTATGCAAATATATCCAGTCAACGTTGGCAGAAACGACAGAGCGAAAAAAAGTCAAACAATTTTTCTTTCGCGATGTGTAATATAATATATATTTTGACTTGTTTAAATTCTATCGTGATATATTTCGCCTTCTCTAGATGTATTTATTTTCTCAAATCAGTTTCATCGGTTTTTCTGACTTGTCGCATTATGATTTTAAATCTCACTTACTTAGCTAACCATATTTTTTTTTGGTTTTTCTATCACATGTTTGCACTGCAGATTTATTCCACGCTATTTTAACAATTTATTGTCAATACATCAAACGAAATTATTACTTTAAGGCAATATTTTCCAATCAACCAGCTTTTGTCGAGCTTATAATTATTATAAGTATCAAATACCGTATATTTAACGTGGTGTATGAAAACAATATTTGATGTTTATGCATTCAACAATAGGTGAGAAATGTTTGTTTCTTCACTTATTTTTTTGTTTCAGAAATACTTATTGAATAAACAATTGCCCATTTCACATTAATGGTTAAATTAAATGTTTTGTTACATGATTGTTTTTTTGGAAACTTGAAACAAATAAAGGTTTTTGTACCTTAGAGGGGCAAAAAAGAACAGAACTATTTAAACGTCTCATTTTTTTTTTTGTTGAAAGCGATGAACCACTAAATTGAACAATGAACCAAAACATTAATGTATAAGATTTTTCCTCAGGAAATTGACTGGCTCCCTCTTTCTGTCCCTTCCATTGATCTATGTGCTTAAGTATCTCCAATTCTCTTTCTTTTCCCGTTTCTTCAACTGTCAATATTTCTGTCTTTCAAATCAATCTCATTTTCAATTTAACCGAAAAAGATATAAGAAAAGTTTTTGACAACGACTGAAATGAAAGAGGTGATTGTGGGATGAAGAAAAAGAGAAAAAAGTGTTCAATTGTTGGAAATGAGTTTGAAACAAAACTTTTTTTTCCCTCATTTATATTATGCTAAGCTGAAAATCCGTGTCTCATTTATTTTATGTGCACACATATTTATTTCTTTTTATTGAGTGCCGATAGGAGGAAAATGATTTCCCAGTTTATAAATATAATATTAAAAATATTTTATTAATAACACCTGAAATAATATCTTGTATCCAGACTTTTGAGGGTGCTGTTGCCTCTTCACATATGAGGTAGCATTACCAACACGTAGTAGAATCGAATGCGAGTTCCGTACCTACTTTAATGGGTCTAAACCTTAAGGCTCGATCAATGGGGCTGAATCACCAGTTTGTATATGTTTAAGGGCACCATACCAAAATAAATTTAACTTAAAGAAATAATACAATACAAATTTTAACAGCAGTGCAAATGAAAACATTGTCCTCATTTTTAGTACTAAACAGATCTTGAAACAATTTTTGAGTTTGTTCGTAATTTCAAAATTTTCATAGAAACTGATATACGAGTAGATTATTACTAACTTTATAATAATTTATTGATACTTAAATTTCACATATTAGAAATATGAAAACAATACATTTGTCTAAACATAATTAAAACTTTAGTTACAAATTCATCGTGCTTAAGTTTTTTTATTAATGAAAAATAAATTGTATTCTTAATAAAAATATCGTTCAATTTCTTTCAAGTTTTTTTTACCTGATTTCTAAATTTCAAGTTCACCACCAAAGGTGATTATTCTCTCAATTTTTTCCCCAAAAACCATTTAACACGTGATGAAGTCTTGTAAACCAAAGTGAAGATCTTCGCATTTTTCTTACATCGTGATTCTTAACAATAAAAACCTTTGTAAGGGGGACGTAAATTACGCACTTTCCGATAATAATTAGGTTACTCGCAAATTATAGCCCCAAGAAAAGCAAGTTTTCAACATCCCCCTTAAACTTGTAATATATTTGGGGATGAAAACGGGCTACGCAATGAAAGGCTAACTTTTGTATTAATTTCCCTACCGCCCGGGGAATTTTTCATTTCATAATATTGTATGATTAAGTCGATTCCCAAAATGAAATTATCTCAATTCTGAGTCACCCGAAAATTTTTGAATTCTTTGAAATGGATAGCAAATTATTATATTTTGAAATGGATAGCAAGCTATTTTATTTTCTTATTTCCATAAATTGGATTTTGAAAAAGATTATCTTTGGATATGTTGGCCTTTATTGTATTTAATCAATATGTGATTCATGTGTTTTATCTTAAATAAGTATTAATGCTGTATAAATGTTTACAGCTTATATCTATGCATGGCCTCTTAAATATTCCGCCTCTACGCATTTCTGTTCTCAACAACCGTCCGCCCATTTAGGATCAATATCAGTTCCAAGACATCGCTCTTAAGGTTGTCCTCCCGACGTTGATCTCATTTTTCGTCTTCTGCCTTTAGGGTATTCAAGAACAATCAATATAAATATTGTTTCCTACGCTCTTACGACCTACGAGTATGTTCAGCCCATCTGATTATTTGCAGCTAATGTGGATAAAAGTATATGAACATAATATGATTATAGAACACTTCATTATATCTGACTTTTGGGACGTCTTTATTCTGAACCGGTCCATACGAAGAAGGGTCCTCCTGTCAAAATTGTTGCAAAAATTTCGATGTTCTTGTCAGAGATTGTTCACGTTTTATATCTGTATACTAATACTGATCAGATTAAGGTTTTGTAGAAAGTTATTTCTGTTTTTCTGTGGACACTTCGTCACTTATATGGGCGGTAATAAGAAGATGTTCCTATTGGTACCATGAATTTAATATTCAATTTATCAGTCTCTTTATTATCTGTTAAAATAAGAGTTCTGTTCGACGAAGTCTTAGATTACAGTCGAGTTGTAATTTTCGAATTTTTTTAAAACAGTATTACATTAAAAAAATAAGGATTATCGCAAAATGCTTCAGTGCAACGCAACGAATTTGCCAAATGTATCGGTACTTAAACCATGGGTGAATGGAAAGATTTTTTTTGTAAATGTTATTTAGAACAGTTATTTACTTTTGACAGTCGTCTGTTGGTCACTTAAGAGACAATATGAACAAGGTCATGCCTTCACCTCACCTTGTCAAGCGTACGCCATCATTAACCTTCATAAATACGTATTTAATTTTTCAATTGATGATAATTGGTGGATTAAAATTAAACTTACAACCATTACTTTATTGAAAAGGGTTTGATTGAAAGAAGTATTTTGTAGTTTACCGCATGAAGTGAGGTAAACTCGGTTTTCATTTGAATTTTTTTGAGGATCATTTATTCACTTTCTTTTTAAATGGCTTAAATAATTTCCTATTTATGTTTGGGAAAATGAAAACACAATATCAAATAGGGTCGAGCCATTCATCAAATTATAAAAAATCTAACTTATTAGACATTATTATATAATTTTTTGTTGTATTTTATATTTATAAATATAAATACTCGTATATTAATTTCACCTCCTTCGAAACTAAGTGAAGTAAGATCCAAAAGTTGGTTTATAAACGGAATAAAATTCAGACATAGCTACGATGAATAGGTTTTTTTTTCATTGTTGAATGGTTGATTTGAAGCGTTCACGTAACAAATCTAAGGTTTGTTGAAAACTAACAAATGACACTTTTTTTTATTCATTCAAATATGTGAATATATCATTTTATTATCATATAGGATTGGTAAGGTTTTCTTAAACTTATTTTTACTGTTTGGCTTAGTAATTTATGAACGGTAATCAGAAGCTGAAAACTCGAATGTATTATTCTAAGTTATTGTGTGTCCAATCTCAGAAAGGAGGCTGCAGTCTGCTAGGACAGTGGATTTAATGTCCATTATTGGCGTCTCAAATTAAATTTACATTTTTTAAGTTTGACTCGATTTGACTAAGGAAAACTCGTTTAATATTTTGATATCCTTTATACGTACAATTAAATATATATGATAAAAATATCTTTAAATCATTGTTTTTATCTAGTCAGCAACGAAATTTTAAATTAAAATCTAATTATTTTAAAGTTACACATTATTTTTAAGTTAAATTAAAGTCGTCGGTTTTTTTGCCTTTTTTCCTGCGTAAGAGTAAACAGGGGTCACTAGAATCATCGGTCTAAAACATTGTAGTATTGAACTATGCTTTTTGGCCTAATTTGGCTACCTTAAAGCGGTTAGTGTTTTAAATGACCTAAGGGCGAAGTTTTATACACCACTGTAACATAAATAATTATCCTACTTCACTACAGACAAAGGATTAATACGGTTAATTAGTGCTGAAAGATTTGAGGTTATTACATTGGTGATTTAGTTGAGAGTGTGTCCGTGGATGACATATTGTTTAGGACCACGCCTTTGAACTCATATACACAAGATTTTTTATACCCAGTTTTAATATAGATATAAGGATTTTGATTTGTTCTCATGTCATAATTAAAGAAACAATATTGTACAAATATGACATGAAATTTTCATTTTTATGTTTTAATTTATATGTGGGTTTTAGAATTACAATAAATTGAAAAGTTTTATTATTTTTAGAGGAAAATAGGAACAACTGAAGTATGTTATTCCGTAAACAAATATCAGTTATGGTTATAATTAATTTTCTCTTTTGATTTTACTTTAATATAAGTTATTATCTTAATTTCGAGGATTAAAATCTCATAATTCTTTATAATACCTTCTTTATATACAGATGCGGGTAAGTACCCAATCTAATGATCGCAGCCGCCACTTCCCTATCTTTTCACTTATTTTTTTTTGGAAAAATATTTTTAATCTTTGAATAATAATGAATTCATTTTCCAAATAAGAGAGCCCTTGATGAGAGTCGGTTCCCTAAACGGTTCTGTATAAATTATCATTTTATTATTATTATTGTTATATCCGATTTACTTGTTATTGACAAATATTGTGTTCATGATTTGTTATTTAGTTATTTTGTTTACTAATTTTGATAATTATGTAAACATCTTTTTTCAATATATTTTTGCACTATATGTGCATTATTTGTTTTCATCGTAATGACATTTCTTTCAGCCGTGAGATTGCGGATTTGTTTCCTGTTGGTACTCATTTTTTAAGGTCTTCAGTCTGCTTTTCACTTAAAGCTTGTGTATACCTTTATGGCTAGTTAGAAAACATCGCCACATAGCAATGAACCCGCTAGATTGTACTACGAAAATATAATACAATTTGTCCACTTTTCGGTTCTTTAAGATATGTTCAATATCCAGTTATTCGATTTTATCTCGAATATATAGTTTTACTTTTTGAAGCTTTTATTACAATAAATTATTTGACTTTTTGGCAGATTCCTTGTATAGTTGCATGTTTAAGATTGTTATTTAACACACACTGTTTTATTCTATAAACGAAATAAGTTAAACTATTATTTATAGTTAAAGCATTCATATTTTTGAGGTTTAAAGACATTTTAATTTGTTTTATCAAACACTGTTTATTCCACTTTTGGTAACGGTATAACCCTACCGGTTTCAAGACTTTTATCTCATCATCAGGGAGCACATGTTTGTGCTCCCTGATGATGAGTTGAAAACATTTAAACCGGTAGGGTTATACCGTTACATTAAATCGAATAAACAGTGTTTGATTAAACAAATTACAAAATCAAACAATTTTTTTCCAAATTTGTCTTATTTTTCATTCACAACTTTTTATTCGAAATTATTGAGAATAAGACGCATCTTGAAAGTGGTTGGATGATAAAATAAACCTCTCCCGGAATAAAACAGGATTTATTCATAACTTGATCCATTTTTAATTTACGTAAGGCTAAAAAAACACCGTTGTTTGACTTACCTTAGTTCTCTTCTTTTCACAAAAAATATATCACTTTCTGCTCTCTGCGCATTTCGCCCACGCGAAATATGGAATAGGCGTTTTCTCTCAGAATTTTTTCTCACAAAAAAATGGCAAATATTATTATTCTCCTCCCGTGATCCCGTTAGTAGTAGCGCCCATTCCGTTCCATACAGCAGACGACATTCATCCGTCCTGCTAACCATTAATCTTCCCTTCTACTCTACTCACCCTCGAATACCCGAAAGCAGTAACTCCGACTCCAACAAACAATGACACTGCGTCTGTACACAAGACATCTGAACTCAATTAAAGGAAAGGTCATATTTTGTATGTTCACTAAGCACTTAACACATACACAGATTACAAAATAATTATAGTGTATCGGAATTCTAATTGTTGGTTCTGTAAAACGTTTTACTTTGTCTTTGATATAATTTATCCGCAATGCAGGATCTTTACTAAGTACATGTTCCTTGATTCCCAAATTGACTTTTTCTTTGGGATGTAATCTTATTGTATTGCATTCAAACTTTCTTTGTACTGTTTAGTACTATCTGACAGGTTTGTTGGCATGTGGCAATTTCTTCCTATCAATCAGAAAAATGCTAAGAGTCGTCCAGATTGGAATCCTTTTTTCAAAAATTCTTATCTCTAACGGAAGATGTACCCATAATGTTCAGGTTTAAAAATAGGCGTTTTGCCAACAAGCCACGGAGATAGTCCATCCTTATTTTTTTTAATACATACTCGTATTTTTGTAGCTTATGAACTGATTTCCATATGATTTAAGAGTCACGTCTAAGCTAAAAGACCTATCCGCCGAAACGTTTCAAAATATTGAACTGAGAGAATTCTAGATTATTACGACTTGCTAATCCCCCAATGATGGTGAGCTTATTGGGGCGGGTTCAAAATGATGGTGAGCTTATTGGGGCGGGTTCAAAATGATGGTGAGCTTATTGGGGCGGGTTCAAAATGATGGTGAGCTTATTGGGGCGGGTTCAAAATGATGGTGAGCTTATTGGGGCGGGTTCAAAATGATGGTGAGCTTATTGGGGCGGGTTCAAAATGATGGTGAGCTTATTGGGGCAGGTTCAAAATAAATCGCAGCCAAATTAAAAGAGTTTCTACCTCTGCTAAGTGATTGAATAAATAAGAATAAAATATTTATTAAGATTTCTTACATTTTATTTTAAATACAGTGGGTGAAAAAAACGCGCGGTTTACTGGGGTTGTACTTTATTGTACTACGCTTTCGTTATTAACAATACAACATTACGGGTTTATTGCCGTATGGAAATTTCTTCCGACCAACCAGAAATATGTTATAGTGGTCTTGGGTGATATCATTATTGGAACCCTATTTAAATAATAACATTTGGTGCAACCGAGAATAGAACCTTCAACCCCCGGTCTAGAAGATAAACTTTTCACAAATCAGATCAAGGAATTCGTATTTTTTTCTGATTTGCTATAATACGAGTACTATGATTTTTTTTTAAATATATTGAATATTTGTATAATTGTTGACAGCTGCACAACGTGACCAAAAAATAGCAATACATTGTATATTTATTCATCGCTGGGATTGAAGATTAAAATACAACAACGTATTAAATAAAAATTAGTTTTAGCCAAATGTGAAACAAATCGTATTTTTTACTATCGCATTTTTCACCATTTAAATAGCTCTAAATTTTTTTTAAATGAATGTAGAAACGAAAATAGTTCATGATACTGAAAATAGAACAATGACATATTTTCTTTTGCCATCTAGCGGTTTTTATGAAAAGCATTTCTAAATTCTAACCCATTTTCAGCGGGAGAGGATTTCTCTTCCCTTTGAAATGTAGGTTTGATCAAGGTTCGTTTCTCGGCTAGTTAAATACAGCTTATGTCTTTGCTATATTAGCCGAATAACAATTTAGTAAGAGTTCTGTGAATTTTCGCTAGAGTAACAGACAAGAAAGTTAATTCGACCAACCAAAGATGGCATTTTCTAATTTAAAGTCCTCTTAAATTAAATTCGTACTAAAGAAAATGCCAAAAGCTGATGACATACAGACATTCAAGAGAATTTTCTAGTTTACACTTTCTGAATGATGTTACGTTGGAACGAAAACGCACTTTGTGCTGTTTGATTACCAAATGGTGGCAGAAAAATAAATTATCATACTTCCATATTTTACTATCACAAACATAAAAAGAACCGACATAACCTCCATTTCAGTTTCCTACTTTAGAGAAAAACTTTTTTTAATAGGCAATACACCCAAACTAGGATGATAAGTGCCATCAAATTCAAGTCATTATACAATTATATGACTTAATATAATTTTACTACCTATTTTTTTAACTAACGAAATTTAAGGTTCAAAATTACTATGATGATCCAAAAAAGTTTGGTTACCAATTGATAGAAAAAAATAAAACAAAAGCAAAACATTAATATTTTTTTACAGCAGTAATAAAA
The DNA here is from genome assembly GCA_949825065.1 of Odontocerum albicorne. Lineage (NCBI taxonomy): Eukaryota > Metazoa > Arthropoda > Insecta > Trichoptera > Odontoceridae > Odontocerum > Odontocerum albicorne. The sequence goes on from OX463850.1 coordinate 15,559,396, forward strand.
TTCTCTGTTTTGACATATTTTTGTAATATGTATATGTATATAATGTCTTATTAAATGCATTATATTGAATGGAGTGGGATGAGATATTTTAAGGCCTGAGGTATATAATTTGTAAACGCACCCCTTACAATAAGGTGACAATTTTTTTTTCTAAACTCTAAAATCCTTATTTTAAAAATAGGTGATTATTTGGCTTTCTAAAGAAGTCAACCTCCACCAGTATTCAGTTAATTATAAATTGAGAAGATGGCGGTCACATTACTTCACAAACTAATTCAATAAAGTAAATTAAAATGTCGAACATTAATAACTTTATTTTATTATGTTCGAAATCAAATGCCAAATCTAACAAGCTCTCTTTCGATTATTATTAATTTACTAAAACTTTTTTCACATGACTGAACTAAACTCTACGGTCACGCATTGAACAAAAAATATGTAATTGTATGTAAAGTTTAATTTCCATATTGAGATATTATGTTTAATTATTTTATGCTGTTTCATTTTGATGGCCAATTTTGGTGCCCATCATATATAGCACCTGGGGCCGGTGCTCCAGTTGCCCCACCCTTATCCAGGGTCTGATAATAATTCAGTGAAAAAAAGGTGTATTTTGAGTGATAAATAAATATCATAAATAGCCTATGTAATATACATATTTGTCTAGACCAGGGGTCTCCAAACTTTTTAGCCTAAGGGCCACACTGACTCCTCCACTAAGTCCCAAGGGCCAAGACCTAGCTAGCTCATCAAACCAACATACTGTAGTTTTGAATTGCGTGCAAATTTTCGTATTGGGACTAGCCGGCGAGGGAGATATCTATGGCGCAGGGTGCGGGGCGGACTCCGCTCCGTTCGCAATTTCGGTTGGTACTTACGGGCAAGTGTAAAGGACATTTCATTGCGGCGGAGATAGCCGATGCGCAAAAAGTGAAATATAGTGAGACTAGTGTGTTTTGTGACTATAATCGTTAAATAAAAACATCTGATTATTATTTTGTGTGATTTACTTACATTGTAAATTTTACAATGTAATCAAAATAAACTATGACGGCCCGGATACCGGGTATATCCGGCCCGCTACCACGGTCGGTGGTAGCCCGCGGGCCGTAGTTTGGAGACCCCTGGTCTAGACCTAGACCAATTTTATTTTAATGAAATATTCGTCACTAGAATATTTACGCTTTGAATATTTCTCATGCGTAGAAATAATTGGTTCAGTTCTTAGCTATAATGTTACTGCCATCTAACGATCAAAAAGTTAATAAGTCTCAGTGAGCGCATTGAATCATTTGCCATACAAATTAAACGTTACACAATTCAAGATTTTGCGCGGAATGTATGGGAATATGATATACTCGTAATAAGCAATTCAAAAGTAAATTTGCAAGTTTAGTCATCGCTCACAGCACTCGGTGTGCATTGTTCTATGGTATTTGTTGTCCCCCGAGACAAAATCTAAAAAGTTTCGTTGTATTAAATATTCTATTATATATCTTAGGGTTTCTAGCCAAATTGGTTAAAAGCATTATACTGTTTCTGAAATGTTTCATTTTAAAAGTTAAAACTCCTAATAAAGATACGTCTGGGCACTTTTATTTTTTTGCTGTGTGAAAAAAAGTATTAGCAGTTAAAATATCAATTGCATTTTTTACCAGACAGGCACATGGGTGAATTAATATTTACAAAAAAAAATCGTATTTATTCGAAATTTTACAAATACCAACGTGTGCCGGTAAAAAGACGATATATTATACTTTTTAGTTAAATTTTACCGTCAGGAAAATAAAATTGCATTTTTTATTCGTGTGGTACCATTATCATATCCAAATTGGAGGTTATGTCATATTGAAAAGTGTCTCCGACAGACAACATTGTTTTCGACCCCATTAACCTATAGTCTCAGAAGTAGCACTTCATCACCGTACGTGCTGCCAATAATACCACATGCGACGAGGCACACGTCTAAGTTAAGATACAAGACGAAGTCTTTCACCAGATTTAGACCTTTTTTGCAATCAGACTTGAAACCCCAAGCATTGTATTACACTCCCGTTGTATACAGTACAACTTGGCAGGTTTATTAGTCTTTAATAATTAGAAAGTTTTTAAAGAGGCCTTGTTTGAAAATCAGACTGTAATCGTTTTTTTTTAACGTTTAATCGAACACTGGAATCGATCTCGTAACCCCAGGACTGAAAGTCGAGCGATATATCAATCAGACCACGGAGGTTGTTCTTTTTTTTTCAGATTTCATTGCACCGATATGCAGAAGATTCCGCAATCAAAATAAGCCACGCTTTGTTTAATATTTCATAACCAAATTGAAAACCTTAGAAAAACACAATAAATTAAATATTTTAAAATCGTTTTATTTTTAAAAATTGTTCATTTTTATACATTGTTTATAAGCCTCTGGGTTATGGCAGTATTAACAAGACTTTTCTTTTATTTCAATTAACGTTATTTTCTTTGTTTAATTATTCATCTCCACGTTTCTTTCTGCAGGCAATGTAAAAATAATTTATTCAGAATGTTATATTTTCCTTTATGGCGCTTGCTTGTTACAGGGATAATTAAGTAAATTGAATTAAAGTGGAATTTTATAATATTTTAATACGTTTTACTGAAGAAATTTTACAGGTTTTTTTTAATGAAATGAATAACAAATATTTTTATATGTTTAACTGAATCGTTTTAGGACATTTTTAAAATAACTCAATAAAAATATCAAACTACCTTTGTCTGTTTATGAAATCAACAACAAAATTTTGGTTTAAAGGAAGATAATTGGAATTTTAGATAGAGATGAAAACATGTCATAACAAAACAATTAAAACATAAAAATATACAATCAATAAACAAATACGAATGAAACAAGGTTTTCGATGCATAAGAAAAAGGAAGGAATTCGAAAAAAAATTGGAAAAACACGCTGTGTTTCTGTATAAGCTGATAACTGAATCCAGAGTCTAATATAATATACAGGAAACATGAAAAATTAAAAGCGGTGAACTGAAGAAGCTAAACAGCAATCCCTGCTGGTGTCATTTGTGCACCAAGTAGTAAGTCTGTGGCGTTATGGCAGAAGTTCATATGTCCGTTTTTTTGTCATTTTGTGTTTATTCTCCCAATTTTTAGAAAATATTTCCCAGGATGTTGTGGCAAAACTTGGGGTGTCAGTCATTATCCAAACAAAAGATATATTGTTTGGAAAAACTTAAAAAATGCTTTTTTGTACTGATTTTAACAGCTTATCAAAGTTAATATTGTTTCTCCTGTAAACTAAGGTAAAACGGACATATCAACTTCTGCCATTATGCCATAGAAATATAAATAAAGTTGATCAAAAATAAATAAACAGTACATTTATTTTAAGAATAATATGCTCTTATAGATTTTTATTTTTTGTTGTTTGATTCGCGTTTTTGTTGTTTAATTTTTGTTGTTTGACAGCAGTAAAATATAAATTTATCAACTGGTTTTTATTTATCCTTTTTTTTAATTTACTATACATTTTTTATTCCTGTACACTGGCTTACATTGTTTTAGGGCATTATTTAATGCATGATAATTTAATAAGGTAATTCTTTGAGTGACTCATACAAAGAAATTATTTCCTCAATAAAAGCCAAGTTTTTCCAATTGTTGTCAAACAATATAGATTCTTATCTAGCTTGGATTCTTTGACATATTGGCATCACTGATAATAAAGGTGTTGATTCCTTTGCGAAGGAAGCATATTCTACCGTTTGTCTCCTATCTGCTTTTTCACTGCCAGTAAACTGATCTTTTGATTAAAACTAAGCGTGATACTTGGCACCGATGGGCGTTGGATTGGAATATAAATGGTATAAATAAGGGCTCTAGATATAAATCAATCCAACAATCTATCTCTTTGAACCATCGTTTAATAAAATAAGAATTATCAAGATGGAAGTGTCAGTCATGTGTCGTTTGCGAACGAGTCACTGCGTGGTGGCTAGTCATCTTTACAGAATGGGTATTGTGGAGAATCCCGACTGCAAGTGTGGTCTGGATGATGAAACTTTAGCGGTAGACCATTAATTTCTCGGTTGTTTTGATTTACTAAACGCAATATCTTTACCGCGTGCAATAAATGTTGTCTTTTGTTTCTGCATGGAACTTTTCCGCTTGTACATCAATTGTTAAATTTTTGAAGCTTAATCAGTTGAAATTTTAATTTGTCTAAAATTATCATTTAAAATAAAAATGTTTTTGTTATATTGACTTATATAATTGCATAATGACTTATACTCGTAGTTATATGGTAATTTACATATAGTCAGTGTAAGACTATGTTATATGCTTACTTATGATTTAAGTCGAGGACATAGTATTGACGTGCCTGAATTCATAGTCCCGCCTGAATACCAAACAATAATTTCTAATCATAAAATTAAGTGATTTGTATTCAGACTCAGACATTGTACGCTCTAAGCTTTTCACTAAAGCAGGCAATGTAACCACGTTACTCCCTTAAGTAAGGAAGCTTCAACAAATTTGAACGAAATTTTACGTTGAACTTTACTTTGAATACTGAATCTTTATAAAAATAGATAAGATTTAGTGTTCAGGTCCTCAGTGAAATACAGGCAAAAGCCTAGTTTACTGGGGACACGGCAAATGAAAGGCAACAAACCCAGATCCATTAAAATGGTGTGTTAAAATTAAATTACCTGTTGTTTTTTTTTCGCAAATTGTTTTTATTTCTTTTCATGTGGAAATAAAATGAAAAACTAAATAAAGGTTAGGTTTTGAATTCGGTCCTTTTTTCGTTTTTTTTTTAATATGATCTTCCATTTTAGTTGATTTAAGCCCCCCTTAATTGATACAACTTTTTTATTGACGACTGCCGTGGCTTATTTAGTAAGACACCTCAATTTTAACTCAGGGGTTGCGGGTTCGATTCCCGTTGATACATAGATTTTTTTAAAAGGATTCTAGCCTGGTTTTCATTTAAGGGTCCTTGACAACCTTTTTGTTTGATTGGAAAAAATACCCCATAGGACTAAACCTACTACGAAAATTTAATACAGTACAATGCTTTGTGTATAGTGAACACAATTTTGCTACACAAAGGTAACTGCTACATTATTTATTCTCGTAATATAGTATTTAAATTTTTTTTAAATTAAAGTTCTCACAAAAATTCGTATCCGAATTTCCAGAATATGTTGATATATAACCGAGAAAACTGGTTATTTTAACTGTGTTGGATTTAACCTTATTTATATTTTTTACTAAAGCATGGATAATCCTTGTGTAAAATATAGTGGATAGTTAACTAAATACATACTTTGCAAAATGGAAGTTATTAATGTCAAGCTTTGTCCTATAACAAATGTGAAGCACGGCACAGTAATTCATTATCGTTCCGCTGGCACGGCACCGCTCGGCTTAACGGGGCAATCGCTGAGTTTTGCGCTTTGTAGCTAGCGTTCTAGAATTATATTTATACATAATAATAAAACACTAATTAACACAAAATTAAAAAACCGTCCTAACATCGAGTGAAATGAGATCTCACATTTCTTAATTTCAAAATAAAACGAACATTTTACAATTTCGCTGTACGTTTTTTCACTAAGAATATTTTGCCTTCAAATGTAAACATTCTATGCATTTCAATTATAATGATAGATAATTCATCATTTTTAGCATCACACCGTGTTCCTATTGAGGTAGGTCTAGAAACAGTTATCTATTTAATTCTATCCTTGCACACCATAATTAGATTCTACCACGTCCATACATATATTTCAACATGCATAATCCATTTATAAAGGTTTTTCCACAATTTGAGAAAAGTCTTAAACCGCTGATAATTTTTCATGAATAAAAAGATAATAAAACGTGTATAAAGTTTTCAAACGCAAATTATTCCTCATTTTAATACGCATTTGAAAGCATATTCATACATGTATACGTAAAACCCGATTTGAACAGGAATTGTTAAGAGTTAAGGAGCTTTACTAACTCCGTACTTCTCCAACTCGTGACAATGTTCGCATTAATATTGTTTCTGTGTTGTGCGACATGCACACTTGTCTATATTCAAAACTTGCCACTTTTCGTCGTAACATAATATTACTTTACTTTATGTTCGACGTCTTGGCTTAAACTTTACTTTGAACGTGCGTTAACATGTTTAAAAGTAGAATGTATTCTAATCAGTACGAAATGAATAATAATTGACTTTGAAAATCACATATACGAGTATATATAGAACGTAGAACATAATGATAATACAAGATAAGACTTTTAGCGAATGTCCTTGAAGGATGCGATGATGATTTTGATTGTTTGGTATTTAAATAAAATACGTCAATTAGCGATGCGGAAAGAGAGAGTGAATGAATCAATGAATAATAAATAGTGATTAATGATGCTTTATTTATCGGTAAGTAGGTATTTATACATTTCAGAATGGGCGCGGGAGTGCACCCGCAATATATTTTTATCTCGCTTCTGTACGTGCAGAGATGGTCGATTAAAATATTGCAGACATCGCAATTAGTGTTGTGGGTAGACGATTTGTTTGCGAAAACGGCGAGACAGCGTGATGCGTTCACTTTTTACTGTGGAATGTATCGTAAATAGTATTTGGGGGTAAACAATATCAATGTTTTGGTATGCGACCTTTGGACATATCCAAAGGTCGTTTCGTCGATCGTTGACCGTGTGTGATGACAATATTCAGCGACGACAGTAGTTTCTACAGACTCATTAAAAGCACAAGATAAGACATATGGTAAAAACAAAAGGATAGTATTTGTAGCACCGTTTAAAAGCGAACTCTCTTTAAAGACGCTTTAACTCGGGATTTAAACACATTTTTACTGACAGATTATAAATGTAACATAAAAATAAGTTGAGTGTAAGAATAAGAAGGTGGTGGCTGCTGCTGTTAATTTAAAACTTCACCACCATCTGCATATGTTTGTTAAGACAACCGCAGAAAACGTACTAAGACGAACTAGAAAAAAATCTTTTGTAGATCTTCCAATATGTAAGAGTAACATATTCGGCTTAAGGTGGAGTATAGTGTATGCATGTATTGTTTATGTATAATTATATATTTTGATAAGACCTACCAATAAGGGTTGTCTTCAAGCGCTTTTTTCAAGGTAGACAAAATGTTAACTGGAATTATGTGACTTATTCTTGGCTTTGTATGAATAATTAAACCATCTGATTTTGGTCCTACTTGACGTTATAAAACAATAACTGCGTTCCATTAGATACACGTGGATGCAATAAAACGTATTCAGGCAGGTACACAGCCTAGCACTTCATCTCCTCCCACGTTTGTCCGATATTGTGACTCTTCCTTTTGTAACACCGGTGTATAGTCGTAAATCAGGATGTGCGTACGATTTGTCCTAGTGTTCTAAAATTCCATTTAAGGATTTCGTCATGAAATTCCATTACAAAATTGAATTTCACATAAATGTGTATTACAGTTAGGAAACTTATTTATTTTCATAACATTTTGTAATGTTGAATTATGTTAAATAGTTCCGCAATGGTTTAAATTTGTTTTATAAAATTTAACTTTTGTGTAAAGTTCGTCGAGTTAACAAATTTAAAAGTTTTATAAAACCTTTATAAAATAAATGTTTGACGTAATCTAACTTTCTCGATAAATGAAACTTTATCAAAACTAATATTTTGTTTTATATCAATCAAATAACATATTTTGCTACGGAATAATTTCCGAAAATCGTATCATTTTCGTATCATAGTAGTTCAATTCCAACGCAGCTTTGATATTATACTCGTATTTGTGTTTCGACCATGATTGTGAAGTTACAAAATATGCTGTGAGATTTGTGTTTTTTTCTCTTTTCATTCATAAATTGGACTGCGCATAGCTGGTTTTGAATAAAGTACAATTTATTTTGTGTAAATTATACTTGTAAACTACTCAAGATTCTTGAGTAATAAAGTCGTCTCAAGAGTCTACTTAAATTGAGCAAGAAACTTTAATGTAACTTACGAAATTAGAGTAATTGTTTGTGTTATTTACACAAACCAATAAAAAACGTTAAAATAGACATTTGATATATTATAACTTTTTAACAGTACGTCTAATATAGAAATTTAAAATTATATCTTAATTATTTCATATGTTTATGAATTATCACGAACGCTTACAACATACAAACATAATTATTGATATATAAATTTGTGCTTGTTGCTGAGTATTTTCTACATAATTTTTAAATACCTACGTTTTACGTTTTTTTATGTTATCTTTCTAACATCTATGAAGACGTTTTTGACTTATGTTTCAGAAATATTCAAAAATATATGATATACGTACTTAAATTTGAAATATATTGTTTTCCAAATGAAAATATTTCAAGTATCAATATTGTTTTGAATATTTCTCATAAATAAGTTTATAAATATATATTTGATACACTTTTTAATCCTTAAAAGGTAATTAAAAATGATTTTTACTTCCCTCTAAAATTCATATAAGATTTTCTTTATAGATTTCTTCAAAGATCAATATATTGTAGCTTTATATTATTGCCCGATCGATATCAAAATTACTCTTGTTGTTCAGGACTTTCGTAAAATTATCATATATAAGACGCTTTTAAACCATATACTATGGAGATCCTTTTATGAATTATATACAGGACTTATTATTTAAAATGATATATGCAAGAATGTTTTTAAGTCAGTAAGACATATTGATATTTTTTTGTGTACGGTTAGAAACAGATAGATAACTTTAAATGTTGTTTTTTTTTAATTTATCAACATTATAGTCTAAAATATGAAATAAAGCATTGCAATCTCAGTAATACGTTGTGTCAACCTCCTTATACAGAATCGTAAAATTAAGTAATTTGGAATATTTCTAAATCTAAACAGTTTATTACACATTTGAAAACATATGAGTACTTCTTTCAATATTTCCTTTAGAGACACACCCAACCACGTATCTTTCACAGAACCCTCAGGTTAAAAAGATTACGTATAGCTTTTAATATTTAATTTGCTTAGCAAAGAGCTCGCGTAAAGGAAGAGCTCGAAACTCGAATTGTGATAGGAACATTATATTAGAGGAATTTAAAAAGTAATCTTGATTGATACGAGTATATGTGTATATATTCGAAGATTTTCACAATAGTTTTTCACTAGTTATGAAAGATTAAACCGAAATCTATCTACTCGTATGTTTCCTTTAAAATCCACATTTGCCTTAAATTTGTGATTACTGAATGCAAACGTGCATAATTACATTTTCCAAACAACAAATATACGCATGCAATGGAACGATCGATAATTAAAACAACCTCTAATATTGTTGACACTTCTTTCAATTCGACTTTCTACGATATACAGAACAAGTAGAAGTTGTTAGTTTTATAACTGAAAAATAAATAAATATGATCCAGTGTTCTTCTTTTCTAGATTTTGTGAAAAACATTTCAACTTCTAAAACTTCTATTTTGTTCAGAAAAAAAATCGAATTAAACCCATAGTTTTGTTTACTACATAACTTTTTTTTATTAAAATTAAAAGAACTTTTAAACGTTGAACTTAAGGGAAAGTGCCCACTTCCAAAACAGTGAGTCCAATCAAAGCGGCGAGCAGCGAATCCAATATTTAAGCTAGTTTTAAATGTTTTTAGAAATCCTTGCCGTGATTACTTGGTTATTGAAATTACCGATGATCGGCGTTTTGAAAGTGTTCCCCCTCGTATTGTCAGGGCCATGTCACAATTTTCGGTAATATTTTTTAACATCGGCCTAAAGGTGAAGGCTGCAACATTGGCCATCATTTAAGCCAATTCAACACTGAAACAATTCTGAAAAATATTTTGTGCAAATCGTGATTAAGTTTCAAAAATTAAAAATATCATTTTAGCGAATTTAACACGGCAACAACTCTGAGAAATATTTTATACAAATCGTGATTAAATTTCACAAATAAAAAATATCATTTAAGCCAATTTAACACGGCAACAACTCTGAAAAATATTTTATACAATTCGTGATTAAGTTCCACAAATAAAAAATAAAAAAAGTCTTAATGTTAAATTAAATCATTAGAATGTATGAATTTATATACGAAAAATGTATGAATTTATATACGTTTTTATATCACATTTTTTTGAATTTTCTTGGTTATATCGAAAAAAAAAAGTATTTCCGATAAATTATTTTTCTCCCATCACATCCGCTGTATTGCTGATTGCAAACATGTTTCTTCGTAATATATTATTTTTCAGTCAATTAATCACCCTCAAAATATGATCACCCACCCCACCCAATAGCGGGCAAATCAATAACATTCGTTATTGATTCATAACCTTTTATTTCCTGTGTAAAAATATGGCAGCAAATTTTTCAAATCTTTTCCCGATTTATTAGATCACTTTGTAAATACAGCTCTTATTTAAAACATTATTTGAAAAATGTACTTAACACACATTTAAAAAAAGTGGATTATCAATGTATGAAATAAAGTGGAATGAAGGTATAAATAACGAATGCATGGATAAAATACATGTTTTACGTAATATAAAGAAAGAAGCGTTCAGACGCATGTGAAGAGAATAAATGACAAAAGAATTACTAGGTGTGTACAAGATAGGAGCGCAATGTGTTCGGGGATGAGGTTGACCGAGGAAAAGAAGACTGCACAAGTGGACGAGATTTTGCAATAAGGTAATGTGATATGTGTGAATAATAGAAGATTGTGTATGACGACATCTATGAGCGTGGAGGAGGTGGAAGTAATGTTTTTGGATAGTTAGAAATATGGAGATTTATTATATTTTTCTCCTTAGCAGGGTCACAGCGTGATGATATGTATGTTTTTTTATATAATTAAGTTTAAAAAATCGTCAAGTTTAGACTGCCTACCAGTTTTGATTTCAATAACAATGAAAGCGGCGTATTTTTTTTAGCATGATCACCTTAATGGTTCCTTGTTATTTATTGTAAGACTTATAAACTCCTAACTCATCTTCGTGGCAAAACTGAAAAACGATATGTCACGGACCTTTAGTATGCCGACAACTGCGCTCTGATTTCTAACTCTATTAAAGATCTGCAACAAATGTTGAATACTTCTATGTGGGCCTATGAATCACTTGGTGTTAAATTAAATATTTCTTAAACCTAAGATTCTATTCAACGAAAACCTTCATCTAAACTTCAATGTAAATGGATAGATCATCGAATCAGTGCAGAATTTTATTTTTTTGGATAGCATTGTGAATGAAAAAGCAAACACTCTCGTAGATGACGAGATTCAGAGTGGAAGGCATGGTTGAGGAAGGCCAAGGAAAATATGGTTAAATCACGTGTATTTTGAAAGAAGTAAATATAAGCCACAGGAATCCTAGGTGTTGCATGAGAAGGTGTATGGATTTAGAAGAGGGAAAAATGGGAATGGCGATATGAAACTCTAGCACTCTCTCTTTTCTGTCTACTCCGATAGGGAGACGTCTTAATGGCAGGTATGTTTATATGATATATGCAATGAAAAATTTGTATGTAGTAAGGTTCAAAAGTTTCCTGCCCAAGGATTAAAAAAAGGTACCGGAAAATTGCACTAAAAAAAAACTTTTTTATTGAGTAATCATGCTGATATGCATTGAAAAGAGTCATATTCAATAGATTTTTTGCCTAAGTGAAACTATTTTGTCCAATCTTTAACTGTAGAATATGGCAGAGAAGATTTTGGTTCAAAGCGTACATTGTGTCATTTCTACGGACTTTTCCTTTATTTGAAAAGAAACTTGATTTAAGGATTTGATAACCGCGCGGTATTAAAATTTTAACATTTTACAATATAACGAAACAATACGTCTTCTATCGACCCTACTTAACATACTACTGAAGGTAGAGGTATTGAATTTTAGCTGTAACATCACCAACCATGTGATGGGTGTATATGTGTACATTTGTCCATACATGTTCTTACTTTTTAAGACTGGATTTTTTTGGACTTTACTCCCTAGTTTGTATTTGAATTTCGCCTTTAAAAATGTCTTAATTTACAATTTCAAAAAAATCTTTTTAAAAATTCAATCAAAATTATTTAAAAAACCATATTCCAATATTTAAAAAGAACCTTTTACAAATTAAAATGTTTATTTTCTTTTTACATTATTTATTTTCCATTAGTGGCTGAAGTGTATATTTCAATAAACTGAATAAAATTTTTATCTTGCAAAAGATCCTGAAGCGAATGTTTCAAAAGTAAATTTCCGGGATTATTCAACTTTTAAAAAGTATGTTCTTCGCCTACAAATAAACATTTAGATACAGAAATATACATCCAATTTATTTTATATTTTCTCTTAATACAGCCTCTTCCCGATTTTTGCGTTATTGCTTTTACTTTTAATCACAAAATGAAATCTACTTTTTAAAAAGAAAATTCTTTTTTATATATGTATATATGAAATTGATAAATCCTACGGTATCCAGCGTTGCGATATTATTTTTTAAAGTTGTATGAAAATAAACCTCATTAGTTTTGAAATTTATTATATTTTATGAGAAAATTTTAATAACACTCCTCTCATATTTTAAAATATTTTTCGTATTTACAATAATTTTAAATTAATCTCCATGGCATAGAAGGCTAGACGCTTTTTGAAATAATACGTGAGTTGCGGGTTCAATTCCCGTTGGAACCCATTTTTTTAAAGAAGGGTACTTCTCTGCTTTTAACTAAATGCTCGACTTACATATGGTTGGCATATATTTCCACAAGACTGTACTGTATATAATAAATGTATTTTACAATATAAATTGTTCTAATAAACTTAAGAACTTTTTTAAATTTACAAATGGTAGATCGTATGTGTTTGTTAATAATTCAGGTCATGCCTGAAATAAATTTAAACTGACTGCACAAGTCCACTGGACTGTGGGCTACCTGTTGTGTTGGTAAGCTACCTGTTGTATTTTTGCAGATATTCAGTTAGTAATTATGACAATTGAACAACAAAAACTCGAAGGCAATTTTAAAAACCTGCTACCTTAAGTTAACACCTTTTTGAAAATTGCCTAAGAGTAAGCAAATATAAATTTACTATCAAAAAGCTCTGTATTTATATCTTGAATCCTAAAAACACGTTTGTTTAACTTTGTGGTATCATGTTAATGATTTTTTTATCAAAATAAATAAAACAATGTTTTTAGTATTCAGAAAAAATGTTTTATTTATTTTATTATTAATTAAAACAGTAATGACTACAAAATAAAATATGATTGCTCTATATTTACATACGTTATTTTCCTACAAGAGTAAAGTTTCCATAGACATTATAAGAATTTCAATGGTTTTCAATGGAGACACAATGTTATAAAGTACAATTTTGTAATGTGCACCTATGTATTGTATATAACAAATAAATTGTGTTATTATTAAAATAAATTTAAATATCACACGTTTATTTTTATAAGAAGTTATTATTTTTATAATAACTGCGTATTTTTCTTCAAACATCTATTTTGGCTAAAACATTCAATCTGCGTGTCCGAGAGCTCTTGAATGATAACTCAGTGGAATTTCTAAATAAATGGCATTGTGGATAACTCAGCGTGAAATGTTCACTTATGTTGCTTTTTTAAAAAAATTCGAAATTGTCTTTTTTTTTCTTGGAATACTATAATAATGCACTAAAAACGTCATGAATCTTTTTTGTGATTCGATCGTCGATTAACGATGTAGATCTTATTCGATCGACGATTAACGATGTATATCTTATTCGATCGACGAATTACGATGTAGATCTTATTCGATCGTCGATTAACGATGTAGATCTTATTCGATTGTCGATTAACGATGTAGATCTTATTCGATCGTCGATTAACGATGTAGATCTTATTCGATCGTCGATTAACGATGTAGATCTTATTCGATTTACGAATATGCAAAATATCAATTATAAAGTATGTATACTATATGATATATGTAAGGATATTATTCATTTGCGTTAAATTTTGTTTAATTTTCTTAGGAGAAACCTTCATGAAATGTTTTTGCGCATAAGAATTAACTCCTTGAATTATCGTTTATTACAACTACATACTGTGCCATAAAAATGAAAAAAAATCCTGAGGTTTATCTCAAACTTTCTAAAGTCATTATCTCACTCTCATGAAGTTTAAGAAATGTTTCTACGTCATTTTTTTTACTCTGTTCATTCAACCTCTTACCGAATATAACCCTTGCCAGTTTTATATATGTACTCATATACGAGTATACCTACAATCATAATGAAGTTAACAATGCTTTTACCGCAATTCCGTTCCAATGAGCGCACTCGGATTCATTAAATCTGGAGAAGTGCGTAGGAGTAATTCGTAGCCAAGTTTTCATATGTAAGCCAAGGCCCGTTCACACATTACCGAATTGATAGTTTTTTTCTAACCGTTTTATAACACGATTCGTTAAACGTGATTGAATCTGATTTGATCGCTTATGAGATTTTTGTTTATCCCTGCCAAATGTCTACAATCGGTTTGATTCGGGGGGTGGGGGGGGGAAGCATATCTGAAGCTGGTAGTGCATGTTAACATATATGGTAACGTTAAGTCGATACGACACAAAAGCAGACCAGTATGAATAATTCTCATTTCGATAAATTATCGTGTCGTGTGAATCGGACCTAAGTCTGCATACTGCAAATTTGTTAAGTGAGATTACTCGGATTATTTCATAGAGTTTGCAGCAAATACAAAACGTTTACATTTATCCTGTGGAATGACAAACTAATTATATATTTACCTTACTTGAATTGTAAAAGAGTACTTATCGATCAGACTTTCACATTGCGTATGCTTGTGGAAAAACGCGTGGCTAGAAACAAAAAAGTTTTTTTCTAGACCTAGACTAACAAAGAAGATTTTCATGTTTTTGCGGTTTTATGGCCAAAAAAAGGGCCATTTTTGAGACTTTTGAGCATATTTGGGAGCAACCAACACTTATGCGTTTTAAATATCTATTATAACATGTTGTTTATAGTTAAGGCAATAACGTTGTGGAGATTTAAAGACATTGTAATTTGTTTTATCAAAGACTGTTTTCTCCACTTTTTGTAACGGTATAACCCTACCGGTTTCAAGGCTTTCACCTCATCTTCAAGGCAGCACAAACAATACTTGTTTGTGCTCCCCTGAAGATCCCAGCACAAACAATACTTGTTTGTGCTTTCACCTCATCTTCAAGGGAACACAAACAATACTTGTTTGTGCTCCCCTGAAGACGAGGTGAAAGCCTTGAAACCGGTAGGGTTATACCATTACAAAAAGTGGAAAAAACAGTGTGTGATAAAACAAATAACAAATATTGTAACGTGTTTTTGATAATCTTAACAAAACCTTAATTGAACAAACACAAGAATTTCCACAACATGAATATTATTTCTAACCTCTTCTGAAGTACTCCGCGTCATCGTTGTAATCCTAATGGTCTTCAAAGTTCAACATTTCTGGATATTATCAGTCATCTTCGCCCTATTTGTTCGTCGTTTATGGAGCGCATGCGTACTATTTCTCTCGATGGCTATAAAGACGAGCAATGGTTCAAACTCAACTCAATGGCCTCTATTCGACTAGCATGAATCATTTCACTTTAAATGGAAAATGTAACATAGGCGGCACGATTATAAACACTCGCATCACTGGCGATGCAAACAAGAACAATTGCCAATAATTATCGAACGGTGCATGGTGATTGCTCTATACGAGCATATTGCAGTCGAGAGAAACAGCGCGCATGCAAGCCAAAAACGTCAAAAAGACTGAACGAACATCTGAAGATGTCTGGTACTATACGACGCATATCCAGAAAGTAAGTGTACTGAATTTTTGTAGGTTACAATTTTTTTTATTTAAACAAAAAAATTACGTGGTTACCGTAGTACATATGTAAGCTATTTTTCGACATAGTCGCCATTCCTCTCAATGCAGGTGGTGAAGCGGGGTATCAACTTTTTGATGCCTTCCTCGAAGTAGTTTCCCGCCAACCCCTCCGTCCACTTCTCCACCTCCTCATTTACCTCCTTGTCGGTTGAAAACTTTTTTCCCCCCATGTGCAGCTTCAGGAAGGTAAAGAGATAGTAATCTGAAGGTGCTAGGGCAGGGGAATGCGCGGGATGGTTCAGGATATCCCATTTAAACGAGGCGAGCAGTTCCTTCGTGGCGTTGGCCGTGTGTGGTCTGGCATTGTCGTGTAGCAGGCAGACTCTCTTTGTCAGCATGCCTCTCCTCTTGATCTGAATCGCCCTCCGCAATTTTTTTAGGGTCTCACAGTATCTTGCAGAGTTGATGGTTTCCCCTTGAGGCATATATTCAATCAAAATTATGCCTTGACAGTCCCAAAACACGGATGACATTATTTTCTTGGCTGAAATTGTGGTTTAGAACTTTTTGGCGGAGGGTGAAGAGGTGTGACGTGACCGTTTTTAAACTAGCGACACCACTTGTACACACTCGTACGATTCATAGCTTTATCACCATATGCAGTTTTCACCTCATTATAAACCTCAACCGGAGGTTTTCCCTTCCAAACGAGATAACGGATGATGCCGCGTATTTCGCACTTGGCGGGAGATTGGATTGACATTTTTCACGAAACGTGTTGTCGCGTCGACACTTCTCAACGTACTGACCTCGAACTGGTCTCGTTGCGGAGGGGAAGGGTCAGGCTACACGGAAGTGTATCCAACATGTCGAAAATAAAATCCATCCGGTCGTGAGAGCCTCAGTACACTTACTTTCTGGATACGCATAGTATATGTAAAATATTGAACCCCGAAGACCGTTAAAACTACGAAGATGGTGCAGAGTACTCCAGAATAAAATACATTATAGTACGTTATGTGTTTACGTGTATAATACACCTCTCATGAGTATATAAATATAACGATATAACAAAAAAATGTTGAAAAAATACGAAACTCGAAAAAACAAAAAACCCACAATCACCATGACTTATTTGGTTTTTGTTTATCTCATGTGTAAAACGAATTAGATTTTATTTTTATAAAACCAACCATCAATGCCACCAAAAATCAGCGAAGTTAAAATAAACTAATTAACTGAGTTTGATAATCAGTCAAAGTCAGTATTTGTATAAAAACCATCAATACATATGTGTCGAAACGCGATTCCGTTATTCAAAGCAATGTTTTGATAAGGAATAAGCTTAGTCAGTCGTTTGCAACGAACACTACGGCACCTATCAGTAGCGAGTATGCCTGAATATTCAGGGAATCTGATGATTAATGAGGATCAGGCTTTAACGACATATGCAGGCTTCATTTCATTTTGGTTTGGCTGTATCAGACCTATCCTTGACAAACGATCTCCTGCTCACTTTATTTTTTTCTACAATATCCAAGTATTTGTAAAGAAAATATAACCATTAATTTCAAAAGTTAAAATGGTACTTATTTTTCAATGTTGAAACATTCATTACGTGATTTAAAAAAAGGTTGAATACATTTAAGATGGATACATTTCCGTAAGATCAAAAGAAAAATTGTATTTCTCATAAAAAAAAATCTTTAGTACAGTCTTTAGTAAAGTATATAATGCAAATTTAACAAACTTGATATTTGTACACGTATAGTTTTGAAGGTTGTTTCGTAGATTCTTATACAAAAATAAAATGTTTTTTGTCTGTTAAATCCTTTTTGCATTAAGACGTTCGAATTGCCGTATTTCTTGAACCCATAAGATGTACCTTTTTACTTAGAAAAATTTACTTAAAATTGAGGCTCGAATGCCGAATAAATATTTTACACGCAATTATTGTATTTTTATACCCATGTATGTACAATATGTATTTCATTTTAATACATATGCTATGTATTTTAATTTATATAAACTTCTTTTACTTAATTTAAGTAACTTTTTTCTTTTTTTTACCTTTTGAATATATCCATATTAATTCGTTAGTTCTGATTTTACGCCCAAAACAAATACAGACGTCCGACACCACCGAGTGCTGTGATGAATGAAAATAAACCGAATACTGCTGATACATGTTATACGAGTAGTAATAATAATTAAAAATTAGGATGGTAAATATGTTTGCATCATGAAATATTTTTTCTAAAAATTATCTCATAAATTTGTGGTGCGTCTCATCTTCAGAATAATACGGTTTTATAACAGGTTTCTGAGAAACTTTGCTCTTGAATATAAGTTTTGTTTTAACTTTTCTTACACTAAGTACTCGTACATTAATTTTAAGATTTACTGTTTGTTTTTTTCAATAAATACACCATTTGATATGAAATTCTATGAATTTTCAACTCTCAATAAACCCCATTATATGAAGAGTAATAAACTCAATTCAAATATTGCGATATTATAACCTTTCATAACAAATACTGCGATATTATAACCTTTCATAACAAAATATATATTCAGATAAAATATTTTTTGTACTGAAATAAAAGCAACATTACGCTTGTCCTGGTACATTCACCCAAATAATGATGGATGAATTTTAATGTTTACTCTAATTCCATTAACTTGCTTCTCTTAAGTGTTATATAAGGTATCTATGTATTACCCTGCCTTCAATTTGTTTGTTCGCTTTAATTGATAGCTTTTTCTAGAATCACTCTTGATATTTATTAACATCAAGTTTATACCGACCGTGTGTAATATATACACATACTTTCATAATACATAGAACAACTTTTCACCACTTCTGTATTTTATCACTTTATTTAGGCAGCTCTTTTTTATAAAATATACCTTCAGTTCTCTTCCATCCCAAATATACCCGACGACCCTACATTGTTTCTCTGAAATAACTCATATCTACTATATATTAAAAAGCGTTTTTTTTTATTTATTTTTTAATATTAATGCCCCTTATTTGACCTCGTAGTTTTTTATTACATTTTTACCCTTCAATTCAATATTTTGGTTGGTAAGTAAGGAGTTCAAAAATATTAATAAATTCTATAGAATATCGACAACCTCCGTAGTCTTGTTGATAAGACGGCTGTCTTCACACCCGTTTTTTTTTCTAAATAAGGTGTCAGTCTAGTTTTCACTTCAGACCTTTTTAACATCTTTCTGGTTTGTAAAAAAATGTCACATAGCAATGGTACCATCAGGTTATACTGCGTACAACGAAAACATGATGCAATATTATATTTTATAATATTCAAAGAGTAATAGATTATTTTTAAATTAATAAATTTTATTCCTGTTCCAAGAATTACGGTAATATAATATTACGTTTAAGTGTTATTTCGATAAATATATATAATATTAGCAAATCTTTTATTTTTGTCTCTTATTTGAATTAAAATATATACGAGGTATGTTGTGAAATTATTAATTTCAACCTTTTTCATTAATTTATTTCTGAAAACTTTTGTTTTCGAGACAATAAACCCCCAAAGGCTTTTAGTAAATATTTTTCCTTCATTTTGTGGAATATCTCGGTAATCTTCGAAGTCTCGCTTCAGTTTTAATTCCCAGTGGTCCACATACGAGTATCTATACTGCCCTAGAAGGCTCAGATACTGGTCAGTAGAATTTAAGCACATAAAAGCTTAATACAACATTTATAATCCTTAACTGTGCAGTCCTTGTATAGATGCATTATTTAGCTAATACCATTCACATGAAGTAAAAGCTTAAAGTAAGCTATTCAGGTTTAAACTTCAGATAGAAACAATTTTGTATTATGCTAGCATTATATTACCCAATATACGAAACATTTAAATTACAAAGACATAAAGAATGTAAAAATATAATATTTATTGACATTTATCAAAGATGAGTTGATTATTTTATATGAACACTACACACATACATTACACTCCACCTAAAGCTGAATGTGTTACTACCGCATATCAGAAGATTTACAACGGTTTATTTTTACAAAAGTTCGTCTTCCCTTTTTTTTTGCCCCATTTTTCTTACCAAATACGTTTTTCTAAGCACATACGGAGAAATAAATACCCATTCTAATAGCCGCGACCGCCACATTCCCATTCCTCCAATCAAAGTATTTTATTTTTGTATTATTTTTAATCTTTGAAAATAATAGAAAAATAAAATACCTTGGGGTTGATTCCCGAGTGCAGCGTCCTTAAGAAGAGTCTGTTGTCTAAACGAGGTACAAAATTTTTCAATTTATTATAATTTATAAATTCATATTCGTTTCGCAGATATCTGGATATTAAGCACTTCCTTGCAAAAAGGTAGTTGTTCTGTGAGATTTGTCCTACTATAAGATCGCCCCACTTAATTATTGCAGTTACTTATAAAACTCCGTCAAAAAACCCACTCAATTGATCAAGTTACTTATAAAACTCCGTCAAACACCCACTTAATTGATCTAGTTACATATAAAACTCCGTCACAAAAGATAAATAGTCATAACTGAAAAAATGATAATTCTATAAATAGTAACACATTTTGGATAACGTTTGCAGGTAACCTTTACATATATATTATCACGTCGTTTACCTGCTGCGGTAAGCAGAGAGGACAGATCACCAAACTTTCCTATCTCGACACACATATTACGCCTCTTCTACATTCCTACAGGACCTACGTTTTCTGTTACTTCTTATATTTACTTATTTCAAAATATAATTGATTTTATCCAACCATACTTTCCTTGGTCTTCTTCTTCTGCGCTTTTCCATTTGCACTGTAAGGTTACCATTACGAGATTACTAATTTGACATATGGTAGGCGAATGTGGCATTCATATGTTTAAAATAAGATTCGTACATAAAATTGATAGTTAATACCTATGTTGCGACTAGAGTTCTTATTATTTGTAACTTTCATATTGATTGTCTTTCCGAAAATTGCCAAATACATCCTCATATCGTGGACCCAAGTAAGACTTCGAAACCAACCATCATAAAATAGTCTGAAAAACAAATTTCTAAGAAGAGTCGTTATTTTTTTAACTTTTCTACCCATTTATACTCAGCATTAATTGCTCAAGAGTAATGAAAAGAGATGAATTATTTACGGCAAACTCATCTTACGTTGTATGCTGAGCGCTTTTAATTTTTGAAAAGGCAGTTTTCCTTCAAATTTCTTCGCAAATATTTTTCTCGAGTCCCGAGTTACCTGTGCAAGCTTTGTTAGCAAAATGCTAACAAGCATTAAATATGAACAATGTTTTCGCAATCAACTGTTAAGTAATCTCCGGATAATTTAAGGGCTCACGAGTAAGAAGAGAAGACTTTACGCTCGTAATACAGTTTCTAACAAATTATTTATTTATGTTTTCTTAAATATTATATATGTTTGTTAAAGAATTTTATTTTTCTAAAGACAGAAACCTCCCCTAACCTTTTAATTAAATAAAGCATTTTGTCAATATTTTACTAAAATTTGAGTTTTTACACATAACAATATAATACCTCTTGTTTGAATTAAGTAAGAAAGGCTTTTCATTTTTGTTTTATTTAATTTTCCCTTTATTTATGGATCTTAAAAGGATCGCAATGAATATTTTCAAATGTTAAAATTGTTTTTCTGTTTGTTTTGTTTGATATATGTTTATTTTGCAATAGTGTGATTTTTTACTTGATATTCAGAACCAAAACAGATATTTCAGTATATTTTTTTTTACCGTGATGTACTCGTCAAATGTTACAACTTGTTTATCACGTCTGAAGACGGAAAGAGAGATGACTGCGTAAAATAGTCAAGATTGAATAAGGTCATGTAATAATATTATATATTTTGAAATAGAATTTAATTGGAAAACATAAAACGTAATTTTTTGGCATTAACCATATTTTTCAATTAATTATATTGTAGTAACAAATACGGCTTACAAAATATTATCCAAGAAAACTACAAATGTTCTCGAAATACCCCATTTCCGAACACAAAAAGCTTTTGTAGTTTTAAAACGACTGATGTTTTTATTTATTTAATAAAAAGGTATTATTTCATAACTGTTACTTGTGAAAACTAAATATGTTATATTTAGACATAATCACGTAACAAACTTTTGTCCGTCAAGAAAAATAATGTTTTTTTTTTTATTTTCAGGTAAGAACACATTTTGGCTGCTAGTAAGATATTCCACAGTCGTGTTTTTTGGTAAGTAATCTGTTATTAATTGATTTTATATATTTTTTTAATGTTTTGCAAAATATTGTGGAAGTACAAGGAGTTATTATTTAAACTTTTTATTTTCTTTCACGAAGTCACCCAACAATAATAATCTATTACCTATGGATTTGTGTTTGTTTTATCTTGAACTATTTTATTCTGAATACAGGTTACATGCTTTTTTTTTATTAAATGAGTTATATTCGGTCGCATATTTGAATTCAGAATACTCATAATTTAATTATTTAGATATATCCATACAAAGCCCACATTTTCCAAAAACAAGGATCGATTAAGGTTTTAACATTTTTGAGTTACGCAATAACAAAAAAATGGTATTTTAAAAATTCAATGCAATTTCCATGTTTTGTGCTATTCACATACTAATATTGTAATTTCCATTTTTGTGCTATTCACATATTATGTATTTATTTTTTTGAATGAGAAATAAACATAGCAAGTTATTAGTCAAAAAAAGAAGAGAAACTTACACAATGCAATTTCAAGAGGGCACTCTTAAATCATATGTATCTGGTTTGTTGCTATTTGTGTTGTATTCTTTGGTTATTTAAAGCATTTGTTCTTTAACATATTTGTTTATTTTTGTGTTAAAAAAATATTTAACAAAATTATCGTGTTTTTTTACTCAAAATAAGTGGTTTTCTTTTATTCAGATTAATTTTTCAGTGAATCGCGCAAAACTGAATTTATGATTCAATAGAGAACATTAAATGTTGACGTGGTAACTTAAATCGATTTAATGTGGGAAGTTTCAAGTCCTAGAAAATAAGGATTTCGATGCAATAAATTTTGCGGAAATTTTGCACGAAGTTGTAATATTCTATTACGAATGGTGAATCGTCCTTTGGGTATTATATTCCTGAAACGTGATATTATAAAAGATAAGGACATCTTATAAGTCTTCCTTAAGGGAAATCAGGACGTACCGAAAATATCGAGAAGTTATTTTATTGCAATAATAAAATAAATTCGACGTAGGATATTTGTGTTTTTTTTTACGTTTCTTTAAAATAACGGATATAATTACATGATTTCAAAATTTATGGATTTGGTGTTGATTGACGTCTGAATTTTATGTTAAAAGATTATTTCTTACGTTTAAATGAATTCGTAGCATTGTTTAAATATTTATTCAATATTTTATTATTCTTACCAAGTTTTGTATTTCTTTTTCGTTTTACATATCTGTTATTTATTTATTTTTATTTCATTTATTTATTTTACACAAGAAATATACATAATTTGCGAAAAAACAAAATGTAATTTAATTTGGATACACAATTTTAATGGGTCTTGAATTTTATACATTTTTTCAACCTTTTGCACCCTGAACTATTATAATTTAAACAGGTTCCAGAACAGAGTACAAAGTGACTTGTAAAAAGTTATCTATAAACGACAACAGAAATGAAAATTTTTGAAGGATATTTTTTTCAATATAAAAATATTTCTCATCAATTTTCTTACCAATCTGATAATTATTTTCCGACATTCATACAGGCATAGTTGTTATCTGTGTTTTAAGATAAAATGGATCATTTTTCGGAACAGAGTAATAATGAAGAAACTTATTTTGTTCAATTTAGTTTGTATACAGTACAACCTTGCGCATTTATTGGCATTATCATCCTACTAACAAGAAACGGGTTCATAAGAGTATTTAGTAAAAACCACACTAAAACCGTTTTTAAAAGATCTGTTTACCAACGAGAAGCGAACCCCTACCTCCGAGTTGAAAAACACGTGTATTGCAAACAAGGCCTCGAAAGTCGTCAATATCTTTGAAAAGGGAAGCGGGCTATTGTATATATATTTTTTAACTATTTACTATCAGTAATGCCAAACTAGAACAAATTTATTAAGACAGAATGTAAAAAAAAATGTTTTATACGCTTTATTGCAAAAACAATTACTTTTTTAAAAATGTATGATCTTTTAGAAAATTTGTTTTTTTTTTCATTGTAATAACACAATCACTTATTCAAACGATTTATAAAATATATTGAATTAAAAAAAATCCTTGCGTTTGTTTTCTTCTATTCAAGGCAAGAACTAATAAATAATAAATCTAAGTATTCGAATAGCAATTTAAGATATTCTAATTACTTATGCACTTTCAATGAGCACAAACTAAGCGAGGCTTTCAGGACTTTCAGGACAGGAGAAAGATAAGGAACATAAAGTTCACAGGGGTATTAATACTCGCAGTTATACGTTGAGAACTCTTTGCGGCGTTATTCCGAAAAGTTTCTCAAGTGATAACTTTTTATTCCACCAACTTAACTATGAGAGGGAAAATCGTTAACTCGGGGAAAAACTAAAATAACTGCGGTGGCAGAGGTAAAAGTGAAAATTATGATGTGTTCGGTCTACAGCCTTATGTAGCGTGTGTTACAAGTATTTTTTGAAACCCTTGGTATAGGAAATTGCCCCTGTGGGGTACCTTTATAGAGTAATACAAGAACCAGACATTTTTTTAAATTTGTACCTTTATAGAGTAATACGAGAGCCAGACATTTTTAAGATTTAACGCCTCACCGTTGTAAACATGAGAATAAACAATCTGGGTATTTTTTGCATTTTATAAGAAGTATTGTAATAAATATATATTGTATACAAATAAGATTTTCGTATGCTCCGTGCGAGTAACTTCAATGCTGAGGAATGTGTCCCACACTGGAAATGCGTATTACTATTCAAGTATACTCTTCTCCAGCACTCTACTATCATCGAATTTGTGGCAAAGGCAGTCATCAGTATTGACCTAGTCGCTCCAGTGTATATGTGATCTATTTCTCCTACGTCTCGCCTTTTTACTTTGCTCGTGACCATGAATTTGTGGCAAAGGCAGTCATCAGTATTGACTTAGTCACTCCAGCGTATATGTGATCTATTTCTCCTACGTCTCGTCTCTTTACTTTGCTCGTGACCATGAATTATTACATGTCCTTTTTGCGTGAAATGTGGCCGAAGAACTAAATAATGCATCAAGTACATTATATCGACAGCCTCTCTGAGATGTTAAGTTTTTCTAATATAGAGGTATTCCTTCGTAATTTTATCCATGATACGATCAGCAATGATCTCCTATATCAATCTCAAAAAAGGCTATCCTTTATCTTAAAAAATAACTAATAATATAAAAAATAAAAAATGTTGCAATATTTTCACTTAATCTTTCGCCAGTTTCTCTCATTGAACATATTCAGATAATTTTGAGGATGCTCGTTGAGCGAAACCGGTGAATGGACTAAAATTATGTGAAACAATATGAAATATGTTTTTTTAGAAGTTCAGTTGAAGAAGTTTTAATAAATAGAATAAAAAAGTACTTATGATGCTGCTTAGTAAATAAATATAGCTTTTTAGATGATATAAAAATGTCATTAAAAACAATTTCAAGCTCACAAAAAATTTAATGAATCGAAGTGCACTATGTTTTTCTTATTTTCGAATATTAAAAAAAATTTTTTTTTAATATTTATTGAAAAAAAGGTCATTAGGCATTATGTTTTCTATTTCAATATCGTTTACTCCAATTTTTACTTCTTTAATATAAAATACCAAGGCTATATAGTCATAGTTAGAAGGAAGTCGTGGAGTCTGTTGGTTTATTGTGGAGTTGAGAAATGCTAAATTCGACTACGACTTCAAATTTCTAAATTCGAATTCGACTACGACTTCAAATTTCTTAAATTTTTAAACGTATTGGCAACATAAATCTTATTTAGAAATTATGAACTACAAGTATGAAGAAACCTCATAGTTTTTATTTCCAAATAATCCTCATAGTAATTTTTACATATGTTCAACAATATATGTACAAAAATTAAAGTTGCATCAAAGATTTAAATTTTCTAGAGTTGGAGTTGGAAATTTTATCACCGACTCCGAAACACTGTAAAATACACAAATTAGAATTAAAAATTTAAATTGACATCTAAGCAGTGTTAAACAATCGAAAAACAGGCAAGACAAGAATATTAGCCCTACACAATAATAAATCAATCCCATATAATTTATTTCATTCGTCTCGGCATGAACAACTTCTTACTAAACTCTTGTAAGAAGTCCGTGTCATACAGAAGCCCACACAATTCTCACACAGATTGCCCAATATGTGAAGTGTAATTATACGGATGTGTTACAAACAGTTTGTTGTATTTACGAGTACATAATTGGGAAATAAAATATTTTGCCTTTTGAACATGTGGTCGGACATGGTGAATTAGTTAATTAAAACTCCTCAGATCCAACAATAGACTGATTGTATTTTGCCAAATAATGTCTCTGATAGCGATTTCATAAATAAATTATTGATGTGTGTTTGTAAGAAACTCGACCCCGAAAACAGAGTGCATCAAAATCTTGTCAACGACATGCCTTACTTTATTATCAAATTGTTTTTCTTATTCCACGCACATTGTTTTTCTTATTCCAGTTACTAAGAAAATAAAATATTTTTAGTTTAAAATTTGAGCACAGTATGTAAGGTAAAAGCACTATTGTTAGGAGGGAATCTGTGTAATAACCGAGTTCTCATAGAAGTGTTCTTTTCAAGTGCTGCCCTTGACAAACATTGGCGTGAGTTTTTACAAGTTCTCCTTTACCAACTCTCTCTTACTCCAACAAAGAAGTACTAGCGACACTCACACTTGAAAAATAAGTGCTCTTAGGAAACATAATTACAAAATTCTCTAGCCATACTCGCTGTGAAAACTATATTATATTTTCTTTTGCCTTTGTTTTTTTCCATCCACTCGTTATCAGGTTTGCCCTACCTTTGCTTTGTGAGTTTTTATATATTTTTTTAAATAAGTTTTAACATTGGGAATGAGACGTGGATATTCAACCCGATATGTATTTATTTACTATTTCATTTTTTTTTAAATCTGATATTTCAACAAAAAAATTTGGTATAAAAAATGGGCGATTGATTTAAAAATTTCCTTGATACATTTAAATATTTTTAAAAAGTGATTTAACACATATTAAATTTCTTAACTATTTGAAATAATTTATCTCAAGATATTCAATTAAATTAAGTAATACAGTATTTTGTATTGCTATTGACAAAGGTAATCTTCCATTGTTAGCATGCAATCAATCAATTCAAACTGCTGACAGCGTCACAAAATGTTTTTGCCAAGTAATGACAACTGATTAATCGATTGTCTCTTTGTTATGAATTTCGACAAGTCGACAAAGACCGTTGAAATGTGCTCTGCAATCGGGTATATTTTGAAATTAGTTAAAATTATACGTCTCGAACAGGAAATATCTGACAGAAATAAATATACTTCGTCATTTGAGGAAACTTTGTTGGTGGTATTCCTCATTGAATGAATTAATGGGCATTACCCGTAACGAATATAATATAAGTGACAATATAAAATGGATGATATCCATCTTTGAGGTACTGGCTGATTATATACATATAATAATTTAGTTGGACCCATCAGGCTTCAGATTCAAGGAGGGATAACTCTGCGGTGGTTATCATATGGCACAGAAGAACTGAGATGACAAGGTAATCCAATAGAGCTTGTATTGCCCTGGTATTACTTCATTCTCCTCAAATGTGAAATTATCATAACACATCGATCAATAAGTCCCGGGACTAACTAACATATGGCGCCTCTAATAACAAATCCATACCATTTTTAGTTAGTACCAACCTTTAGAAGTTACGTGTCAAACTTTCATGACATTCCGACATTGTGTCATTGAGTTACAGTGGTTTTAGTGACGCTACTTTTGCTATTTTCAAAACAATGGGAAAAAACGAATTTCGTGTGTTGATAAAACATTGTTTTTTTATGGAAAAAAATACCGTTCGAACTCAGAAATGGCTTGAAAAGTGTTATCCGGGCTCTGCTCCGTCGAAAACAACCATTTGTAGGTGGTATGCTGATTTCAAACGCGGTCGTACAGACACAAATGATGCTGAACGCTCTGGTCGTCCAGATGAGGCTGTTACACCAGAAAACATAAAAAAAACCCTCAAAATCGTGATGGAAAATCGCAAAGTAAAGTTGCGTGAGATAGCTGACATCCTTAAAATAACATTTGGCAGTGTTTACACTATTTTGCATGAACATTTGGTCATGAAAAAGCTTTTTTCGAAATTGGTGTCGCGTTTTCTCACAATGGAACAGAAACAACAACGCATCGATGATTCAGAGAGCTGTTTGGCACTGTTTACGCAAAATAAACAGGAGTGGTTGCATCGGTATGTGACAATGGATGAAACTCGTATCCACCACTATACTCCGGAATCAAATCAGCAGTCAGCTGAGTGGAGAGCAGCCGGTGAAAGTCGTCCGATGCGACCAAAAACTCAACAGACGGCCGGGAAGGTTATGGCCTCCGTATTTTGGGATGCGCATGGTATAATTCATCGATCACCTTGAAAAGGGAAAAACCATCAATAACGAATATTACATAGCGTTATTGGAGCGTTTGAAGGTCGAAATTCCATAAAAACGGCCCCATATGAAGAAGAAAAAAGTTCTCTTTCATCAGGACAATGCACCGTGTCACAAGTCGATGGTAACGATTACCAAATTGCGTGAGTTGAATTTCGAATTGCTTCAGCACCCACCGTATTCTCCAGATTTGACCCCCAGCGACGATTGGCTGTTCGCAGACCTCAAAAAGATGCTCCAGGGAAAGAGATTTGGCTCCAATGAAGAAGTGATTGCCGAAACTAATGCCTATTTTGAAACCAAAGATAAATCGTTCTACACGGCTGGCATGGAAAAGTTAGGAAAGCGTTGGAATGTATGTATTGCTCTTGAAGGAGACTATGTTGATGAATGAAGAAGAATTTTGGCAAACAAATGTTGTTTCAGTAGTTAGTCCCGGGACTTATTGATCGATGTGTTATGTTGGTTTCCACCTACAGTTATAAGACTGATACTTTGTCTTCAGTTCACTGACAGGTGCATCGCGTGCAGGTGAAGTTGATTTTTAAGTTGTTCAAATAATGTTACAACCCCTTACGGGCGTATTGTTCATTAATGTGTTGGAGAACTTATTTTTATTTAAATTGTCAAACGTTTCAGCTTTTCAATTTGAGTAACACGAAATAAGAATGCTCCATGTTGTTATTGGAGAAAGTATTTATATTATATGAAGTTGTTTGGATTGCAGAGTGTTAACTCTCACTTGGTCAGACCAACTGGAGCTCTTCTGCGTCGTCATTTTACGCTTCCAGTGGCCACAATTCTCTTTATCATTTGAGATGTGCGCCTTAAAAATTATTTGTTGTTAATAAATGGCGCCAGAAAAATACATTAATGTAAATGTGATTTATTTAAGTTAGGAAATTCTATATTTGGAAACAGTGCGCTGTCTTTTCAAAGTTTTTCTTTTCTTTGTAGAATATCAAAGTATCTCATGCTTTTTTGTCGATGGAGCATTATTTTTTTAGGGAATTACTTAAACATGTTTCACATAGAAACTTTTTTTTACATTATAATTTTTTTATATATTTATCTTACACAAATATTCAAAAGTACTCTTCAAGTGATGTTTTACATGTTCACAATGTACTTAACCATGTTCAATACTCTAACTTTTGGGATATCAAATGTTCAAGATTTAAAATCTATAGACGTTTAGGAAGATTTTGATAAAAATACATTCTTTTTAAAAATTTAATAGTATTTTTACCGTTCTATACGTTATTTATTGAGTTTAACATAGTTATCGCGTAGCGAAACTATTGTCTCGAAATAAGTAACGTATAGATCTGTGCAAACTTTTAGATTTTTCAATAGTTCATAAATACCGTAAAACTTAAGTTACGTTTAATTTCGACTTTTTCAATAATTGGATCGCTCTTACTTTTCACTATTTTTTATGTAAAATACTCAATTATTTACCAATAATTGTGTAATATTTTACCTCTTATTTTGTATGGTTTATCTATTTGTGTGGTTTAGACTTATTTTGTATGGTTTTATGGAATAAACAGTGTTTGATAAAACAAATTACAATGTATTTAAACCTCTACAATGTTTATGCCTTAGCTATGAAAAATATAATAATATTTTATTTTATTTTTTTAATACATGCCGTCCATGTTACGTACAAGGAGAAAAACTAAATATCAGCATTTTTAGAAGAAACTTAATTGACATATCTGACGTAAGCAAGAGAATGCTTCTATTGTGCGCGCTTAACAAAATCATATTCCTTTTGTACTCAAGCTGTTCATTTTTTGAGTTGCCAAACCCTCAATTTTTCCCCGTTATTAAGTAACTTGGTGAGAGGCTTCTTCAATTTTTGCAACTCTGTCACATTACTCATTGACCTCTCTCTCTCTCTCTGTCTCGCTCTCATCTTGAGCTCTTTTCCAGTTGAACACTTGTGTAAACCCTTAAGTAAGATGAATTCTAAGGTTCTTTTTTACGTTGGTTTAATTTGAATACTAGAAACATAAAAAAATTATATAGCAGAAGGTTTAATAAATATATTATATATTTGCATCATGTTTGGAAAATGCTTGTTTTAGGTTAAAGATATCTGAGAGATAAAGAATTCTTTATATTTTTTTTATTATTTAACTTTAAGGGCAGGAATAAATATAAAAGGCAGGTTGTATCTTTATGGTTATTGAAAAATATTTGTTTGTAGAGATATACATTTTCAAGTGTTTTTGGTTTCGAAAGCGTTGCAGCTCTTATTTTCAAGGTAACGTCAAGAAAACATTACCGAAAAAACTAAACATTAAAATAACTACGCAAAAAATATAATTTAAAGGACATGATGAAAGAAAACTCAAAGGTTTAGAATTTCCACTTGATACAACTCTGTATTCGAATACTTTATTAGATATTTCTTTGCCATTTCACAAATTACTTTTTTCACCAATGTTTTGTTTGTTAGAATCCCGAGTGAAAGCGCCTTTGAGGTAAGTCTACTCTCTAAACGGCGCTATGTAAATTGACCTTTTATTGGTCTTATTAGTAAAACTTCTACATATAAGAAACAAGTCTCCCAAAAAACTGTACATTAGTGCTGATAACGAAGATAAAAGTCTTTGCTAATGTTTGTACATTTTGATTTTCAGTAAAAACTCATTTGTCTATGAACCTAAATGATTTATTACTTAGGCTTTATCCTTAAGCTTTTTTTTTCATTGTTTTGTTTATCAAGTTTTTTTCTTTCATTTTCATGTTTTTGTATGAATTTAATTAACTAAAAACAATGGAAAAGCGGAACAAAAGAAGGCGAATTATGACGTCAAGCGATGCTGTCTTCTTAAGCAGGTTTAGCCGTACAACTTGGTGAAATTGGGTAGAACTAACCAGTTCTAATGTAATTAATGTTGTTTGACCAACTCAGGTTGATCACACACTTCAAAGAGCAAAGTTTTCTTGACGCGGCCGCACACTTCCTCGCTCAAGGAGTTTTATCCAATTTGTTCTGATTCACTCGGCTGGCTCTAATGAGCAAACGATCTTGGAAAAGGTTTGGTTTCAGATAGGTTTTCCGTTTTTCATTCGGTGTTCGAGAATTCAATTACAATCAAACGTTTTTTTTAATCAAACGGTTTACCATAATGATTAACAAACGTTAATTCACATTTTTTTACCACATTTGAATTTCAATATACCCATTTTTAGTGCAGGTTTTTTTTAGTACAATCGGTCTTGTCATGCAAACGAACGAAAAATACATTTAATATAATTTACACTTTGTTTAGTGACTCCACAGATAAATTAGTTAATTTGAATGTATTTTAACTGGAACATCATCCATGGAATGTATTTTAACTGGAACATCATCCATGGAATGTATTTTAACTGGAACATCATCCATGGAATGTATTTTAACTGGAACATCATCCTAGTATGGGTGGATTGCCTATTTAAAAAAAACTATTCAAATTGACTTATTTGTCTTTGAAAATTTCCAACAAATCATTCTCGTAAGAAATGTATTTTTATGCAATTGAAAAATATAGTCACAAACAAGACCAACGTTTTTCCATGAAGCCTGAAACCTTTTTTTTAATAATCTGGGTTCCAAATAAAATCAATCCTTCAACCCCCGGATTGAAAAACAAGCGTCTTACCAATAAAGTCACATTTTACTTTTCTTTAACTTATAATCGTTTAATTTCATATCATTTTCTTTTTTTGCATATTTTTTTACTATAAAATTATGACATATTTGCTAAGATTTATAATTAAGTGGTATTACATGATTTAATTTTTAAATAATTGGCGGATTTCGGAGATATTCAATTAGTTTTCCTTTCTTTATACGAATGAGGAATAAGTCAAGAGTATGATAAAAGGAGTTTGTGATACGAGGATGTACGAAAGATGACTGACGTGAAGTCACTTACTACATATTGCAGAACAGCTAATTACTCCTAAGGATAAGCTGTCCATTTATTCCGAAACTAAGAGTTATACACAAAAAATATATTACATAGTGAATGAAAATTCCCATATTTACTATCCAAATATATTCCTCTTTTTAGTATTGAAATGTTTATACAATTCAGTGGCCTTATTAGTTTGTGGAAAATGGCAGAGCCCCAGTTTGTTTTATATGATCGGAGTCAACGTGAAACGCATCGTTTAAACCAACTTAATACCCCAATAATTCCTTTAATCCGCATGGATTAGTGATATAATCAGTTTTTGATACACATACTTAGTTTTTTTCAGACATGGTGACATAGAAATAATTTTAATATTATTACCAACCAAAAAAAAATCAATTAAAAAATTACATAAATTTGAAACGGAAATCGAATTCAAATTACATATTATCTCTTGCGTTTCATCATCGTCAATAATTTGAATAAGATGGATAATTTATTTTTTCAAAGACATATTTCCCATATTTTAATTTTTCCAATTTTATGTTTCATGAGCGTACGATCCCTCAGTGTTTATATTAACTGATATTAAAAGATAATTCGATACCCTTTTTACTTTTTCTCTAAAGCTTTTTAAATACGAGTACTTGTATAAATTAAAGGAATTTTTCACATATTTTTTAAGCATCCTGAAATTACATTTTATATCTTTGTAAACTAGTATATTGTATTTATTCTTCTTATTTTCTTTTTATTTAATACAATTTTTTATAGCTTATAAGTATTCTAATCATCTCGACAGTCATTTTTAAAAAGATACGTTGAATGAAATGAAAAATATATAAAACATATTTTTATTGTACGATGGGCAAGGTTTTTTTAAAAAAACTAGACAACATATTCTAAGATTATTGTCAAATGATGAATGAAAATTGACAGGTTTTTTTTTAAATGGAAGATCAAATAAGCCATTTTTATATGACTTACGTTAAAACCTAAACTCAAATTTATAAAAAGAAAATAGAAATGGAAATTAGAAAAAAACTTTTGTGGCGTAATTTAAAAGGTACCTTTTATTTTTTATGTTGCTGTTGGAAACGAGTCGACAATGGCTCCAATTTTAGGATATTTGGTATCGTATGGCGATAATAATGATGAGTATTAACCATCAACTATTTTTAATATTCTTATATCAGAACTTTTTGCAAAGATTATCTTCTGTGGTCAGATTTATAATAGCAAGCTTTGATATAAGATACAGCATGTCTAACATAAGTGACCAAGTATTTTTTCAGAACTTTTGTATCCTCATAATGATTACTCAATGTATCCTTAACGTTCTGACAGTCAATCTCGTGCAATAGGACAAAAAATTGTAAAATACTTATTGAGGCAATTGATATGTTTACTCGATTCACTTTCACAATTAATACTCTGCTGATATCATAATATCACAATACCCAAGACGCGTTTACCCTACATATAATTGAATGGTTGAATTAAAATAGGCGCTAAGTACCAAAAAAAAAACAAAAGAAACTAAGTATGCAGTTTCATTATATATGACATATAAAACGAAACTGCACAATAAGTTTTTTTTGTTTTTTTTTTTGGTACTTAGTGCCTATTTTAATTCAACCATTCAATTATTGATCTTATCTTATTACGGCTTCCATAAGGCACGTTTCTGAATATTACAAGCTTTATAATTTTAAAGACCTTAAAATCCAAAACAATTTATCGAATTCCATTATATACATATTTCTGAATATTTTTCAATCAAGTGTTATTTTCCAGAATACTTAACCTTTTTATCAAAATACGAACTTTCGATTTAAATTATAATCAGCTAAAAATATTTTTTTGCGAGTTATAGGACAAAAATAATTTAATACAACATTTAACTTTAACTAACAAGGTGCATTTAAATTTTTGAAATAGAATGTTTATGTTTAACCAAAATTTAAGCTTGTTTAAGTTTCGGCAAAATAAATTTACCCATATCACAGATAAGGGTTTATTTCTGCGAGACGTCTAATATTAAACCGGTTAGCATCTGACCCCTTTCTGTAATATTTGCGTCTTGTATCGTTCGTTTTGTAATATATGGTGTGTTCAACAAATTCCAGGACTCTAATTAAACTGTGATATTTTTATGGTCTATTATTTATTTTCCCTTTTGTGTTTAATTATACAACTTTAGACGCACATTTTCAAAATTTTATCACGTATGATGTGATAAGAGATGGACAGTAAAATTATTATTTTTTCGTTTTTTTAAGGTAATTATTTTCTAAACAGAAATGTACTTTTTTGAAAAGATATTAGATTTAAAGTATGCGGAAACAGATAAAGTAATATATTATATTTTATTAAAACATTTCTATGTTCGTATTTGCATATATCTGACGGACTTTTTGTTTTACATCTGTTTATTCCAGTCCACCCGCCGATATGAAATGAACTTGAATAAAACAAAATATAATGGTTGATAGTTTCGACAAAAGTTTCAAGCATGTTTACATTTAAATAATTAGTAATTTTAGAAAAAAAAATTCTAAATTGAAATATTTTAAATTTTTTTATGCTAAAGAAAATTATATATTTTAACTGTTTTAAAACATGCGAGTATTTAAAATTTTCGGCAATATTTGTTATTTATGTACTGTCGAAAAATGCTGTCCCATGCTTTGTTTATTTTTTTTTCTAATAATATAAAGGACTAAAGTAAAAAGTATCCTATTATTAGTCAAAATAAGCTGAAAAATACTTCTTATCCGTAATATGTAGCTTTGATTTGGAGATTTGATTTTAAGATTTTGTTCTACCTTTAAAGATTGAATTGATTATCGTTTATCATTCACAACCTTTACACATAAGAGTCCTTCACACAATAGACTATTTGCAATCATATGAAACAAATAAATTTAGATGTGGTAAATTAGGGTTTTCTATCGGTTTAAATATTCTTGTAATTTAATCCCGGAATTATTTGATAACGCCTAGTATAATTAGGTAAAATGAGATCCTCAGCAGACAAGGGCCTAATCCTTTGTCTCCTGACTCCCTATCAAATGGAGTATCAAGTGGCTCTGTCAGGAGACAGTCATGTCGCTTGAGGGAAACATGGGAGCTTAGTATTAGATATTATGCCTACAGAACTATTTTGTGTACAATTTGCTTGTGTTTTGTTGATAAGGGTTGTACAATTTATTTTTATATATTTATTTTTCAATCTATCGAAAATCATACTATCCTTTCTCTTTGATTTTGTTCGTCTTTATTTATTGTTAAAACTTTCTTATATGTTATTTGTTGTTATATTCTGATTAGGATAGGGCAGACATTATTTATCTGTTGTTTATTTTTTCGACTTGGAAAAATATCTTAACAAGCTCAAATATTTTATTAAAAACAGACAATATTGTGTTTGCCGGAGCTCCATAAAGTGAAAAAAACAAGGACAGTGTGCTATTCGCGCCTAAGAGATATGGGAAGTGTAGTAAATTTGCGGTGTTAAATATGGTAATGAAGAAGAAGGTACAATAATTAATTCAAATTTTCTTAATCTATAAATTCCCATTATAAATCCTTAACCTCCGAATTAAACGTTGATATTGGTTTTCTTATAGCTATTTTTTGACACCGTTGTTGTAAACAGTACAGCCTAGCGAGCTTATTGACATTTGATTTCTCGCAACCAACCAGACAGATGTAAAAAAGGTATTCAGTGGAAACTTGACTGGAACTCTTTTTATTTAAAAAAAATCTGAATTCTAGAAGGAAAAGTACTCGCAACCCCCAGTATGGAAGACAAACGACTTTGTCATCTAGACCACAGAGATCGTTTTCTTCGAAATAAAACATCTTATTCCTTACCACAACATCGATGATCGCGATCTCTATAGAAAAAAGTATTATTTAAGTTGTTAACAGTGTGTTTTAAGTAGTTTATTGTCATTATAAGGTAAATATATTTTTATTTAGATTTGAGTTCAATACAAAAAAATATTTATGTCTAAATTAACGATTGTCTAGTTTCTCGATAATTTCCATACCTTTTATTTTCCAAACATTTTGATGTAATGTTTTATGTTACTTAGATTATTTTTTCAATTCAGTTAATTATATAAAATAACTCAGTTTATCATACAAAAAATTAAGTAAAAATGCGGCACAATAAACCTATCATCAAAAGTTCTTAACTAAAATTAAAACACAATAATAAATATTTTAGTGGAATCGAGGAAGCAAATTTTACAGTGTTCAATATAAAATTTTCTCCACATGAAAAGGTAAAATGTTCATTAGTATCACAACAAATTTCCCGTTTCCATGGCGATTGCGGTTTGCGCGACACCCGATGCGCAGGCTGTATCTCTCTTAAACAACACTCGCTCGTTTCAGAAGGCTGTCGCGCGCGTGGTACGACAGACGTTCGTGTAGCGTCACTGGGTTCCCAAGAGCGTGTTTTATTTTTTTCAATACGTCGTAACACGAATAAATTAACTTATAACTTTCGCAGAATATTTTGCTGATAGATTTCTCGCAATTGTTATTTTTATTTTTGTTTTGTCATATCGAAGAGTCTTCGGAAAACGTATATGTTATGTTTTTAAGAAATGTCAAAAGTTTGATAATTTAATTGATGAAATTTGTGATTTGTTTTTAATTATGAACTTGTGCAATAACAACATTGAATTGTGAAATAACAACATTGAATTGTGCAAAAACTTTTGAAACTTGTTAAATATAGTGTCTCAGACAAATAAATTTCTCCGTATTTTCTGAATTGACTGTTTTATCATAGGTTTTTATATCCTTATATATTTTCTAAACTAACTGTTTTATCATTGATTTTTATATCCTTAACCATATTGTCAAAGTATATCTTAATAAAGTTTGTTTTCAAATACCTTCAAATCTTAGATCAATTTAATTTATATATAATTTTGAACCCAGTTTTATTTAATATTCAAAACATTTAATAAACATTTTCCAACATACACTTTGGTGATTCATTGAATGTAATTTTTTCTATGACTAGTTATTGACGAACCAAATTATCAGTTTTGAGTACAATAATTAATTTCAGTGAATTTAAAGTGCACAAACTATGAATGACCATGAAGTAGTGGTAAATAAACAGATGATCATGCCACGTGTGAAGTTCTCCCACGCTACGTCATAATGCTGCAAGGGATGCTGAGTGACGTCACGTGACGGGCAGCGCTGTGGCAGCAGTCATGCTTTGCTATGTGAGTTTTTTTAACAAAACAAGTCTCTCAACATATTAAATCATTAAAACTCTAATTAACTTTGCAATAAACTTACTCATAATAAACAATATAGTTTTGTTCCTTTAGGCTGTCATGTGGCTTAATGTTAGTTATATATTACTAACGTTCTCTTGCCTTTGTTGGTTTACTTCAAACTTGGGTACAAAAATAATTATATCTCTCTTGATGTGAATTATGTTTCCATATTTCTTAATATGACGTTTTCTTATTTAACTTTCGTTCTTGGTTAAATTAACATCTCTCTTTTATTTTTTTTAATTCCTATTTCGTATTTTTTTGTATTGAAATCGTATTCAATATAATTTCTAGTTAATTGGAAAAATTTGCTATCTGGTAATTATCTTGTCAACTTGTGGATGACGCATTAATATTGGTTTGAACATAAGTGTTTAAAATTGTTTTTTTTTTGTTGGTATATTTGTATTTT
Organism: Odontocerum albicorne; assembly: GCA_949825065.1. Lineage (NCBI taxonomy): Eukaryota > Metazoa > Arthropoda > Insecta > Trichoptera > Odontoceridae > Odontocerum > Odontocerum albicorne. The sequence goes on from OX463850.1 coordinate 15,597,628, forward strand.
GTAATAAATGAAGCACTTACATTTTTGTTATTTTTATTGTAAGATACATTGTAGTGTTGATGAATGAATACATAAATAACATATCTAAGAATGACACACACGAGTACATTCTTGGTATGTTGAATGATTTGGAATTTGTTTCCCTTAAATAAATTCTCCAAAAAATCCAAAATACCATTTCAGCACCAAGGCAAATCGTTACCTTTCTAACATTTTAGTTTTTCCCTCTACCTGAAGTGTGGAGATAAATTAGATTCTTACCGGCCATTTTCATTCCTTTTACTGTGAATTGATTTAACTGCTTATCTACGGATCGTATAATTTATTCAACCTTCCATTTCTGAGAAGCCTTAAAAGTCATTTATTTATTTATTAGGCAGTTACTCCACAGTGTGGAAATTTGAATCTTTATGAAATGGTTACGAATTTTATCTCATTTCAATATTAATTTTATTTAATAAGACAGTTTATTGTAAAATATACAAACGACTAGCTAATTTTCATACGGAAATCTTTTCTTATACAAGTTTTATGCAGAGAAGTACATCTGAACGAAAAAAAAACTTGAATATACTTTAAGCATTAAAAATAAATGGAAAATAAAGTTAAACAAAATATTTTCAAATGTCACCCAAGATTGCGAAATTACAATAAAATATAATCTATGGAGAACGTATTTCAACACTGAAGAGATATGTAATATTTTTTAAATTATTTGAAGCATATCTACCAAATCATGCGCCTAACTGGTTACAGATAGCTGGTAGCTGGTTACAGAGTTTACATTATTTAAATTAATTTAGATCATTGAAAGGAGTATATGAATAAAATCGGTTGGTTATTAAAAAAACCTTCATCGAAATACTTTTTCCGCATTGAAATATTATATTTGCTTGCTGGGATTATATTGGGTGTTAACATAAGTTGTGTCCGTTTTTTCCAAATTTAAAAATGAGCATCAAAAGTAAAACAAAATGGTAAAGGTTATACGTCATTCGAAAGAAAATTTTCTGCTCTACAAGACATTGTGTTTGCTTTTACGTTACATATATTATTTTATTTGATTGCAAGCCTTCAAAATGGAATGTCAAGTAGACGAAAGCGTGCATTTTCGACACCTCAATTGTACAACGTTGGTTTTTGTTGTTTTCACTCAAAACATGTGGAACCCAAGCGCCGAACTTCTGGACTTTTTCCATTGATTTAAGATAGCGGTATACAGTCATGTGACTACAATTTATCTGCTCAGCCAATTCTACGGTGGTTTGAAGGGGATCTTCATGAATAATATGGTTTAAGCGGTCCTCATCGAAGTCCACTGGTCGTCAGGAACGCTCCATGTCTTTCAGGTCGAAATTACCGTCTTTGAAACGCAAAAACTATCGACGAGCTGTCCTTTCATTCATAGCACCTTCACCGTACACGTCGCAAATATCGCAAGCAGCTTTAGCAGCTTTATTCCCTCGATTGATCGCGAACAGAAGGAAGTGTCGAAAATGCTCACTTTCGTCTACTTGACATTCCATTTTGAAGGCTTGTAATCAAATAAAATAATATATGTAACGTAAAAGCAAACACAATATCTTATGGAACAGAAAATTTTCTTTCGAATGAAGTATAACCTTTACTATTTTGTTTTACTTTTAGTGCTCATTTTTAAATTTAAAAAAAAACGGACACTGCTTATGTTAACACTTAATATAATACACCACAATAGTATTAAATTAATATTGGTCTTGGGCTTTGTTAATATTGACTGTAATTAAATAATTTTATTCATATATGGGTTCCAAATAACTTTTTTGAATAAAATATCAGGTACGATCAAACAATAAACAATTATTTATTTTTTAAATCAATTATTGCTTACATAGTAAATTAAATGTTTGTTTGTTTGTAACGTCATATCTCTATGTATAGTTTTATTTACTTATTTAATACTTTAGTATATAGCATCCAATAGGCAGATTTATTGCCAATTGGAATTCTCTTCCAACCAACCATGAAAATGTTTTAGTTAACAATTTTAAGGATTCACATTTTGTAGAGAAAAAAAAATGCAATAAAACCAAAATAATAAAAACAAATTGAAATGTAACAATATCATTGATAGTCAGAAGAACAAAAAAGGGATCGTAAAGAAGGGGAATGGACAACTAGGGAAAACATCCTATTTCACAGAAAGGGGATGTAATGTTTTTAAATTTAATTTTTGAAACATGTCAATTGTGGAGGGAGTCTTACGAGGATGTTAGTTAATAGCGTGTTTCAGATTCTAACGGGACTGATACTAAAAAACGACGTATAAAATGTTATTCTAAAACTTACTATATATTTTATTATTCCCATTGGTTGCTACAAAATGTCGAATATTTTAATTTATTTTGTTTGAGCGGCTTTTTGATTCGCTATTTAAATATCACACACCACGAAATTTGGTTAAATTAGAGATAAGGGCTATGCTCGACCCTTTGTTTACTCTGTGTTGCGTGAATTGTTTTGTGTAACATATGCCACAAACATAAAAACATACGACAGCTACGTTGCAATAGATATATTATACAGCTCCAATTATTTTCATGTACAATAAAAAAAAATGTCATAGTCGACAAAATTTCGCTCCATATCATTTAAAAAAATATATTTCAAGTTTACTAAAAAATCTCCATTATTTTCCACACTATAGACGATTCACTGCGTGGTGGCTAGTCACCTTTACAGAATGGGTATTTAGGAGTATTCTGGTTGCGAGTGTGGTTTGGATGATGAAACTATAGATCATGTAATATTTGGTTGTCCCTTGCGAGATATATTTGAATAACTTAAAGCTACATCTTTGTCACGTCTAATGAATGTTGCTTTTTTTCTTTCTTCGTGGAACTTTTACATTTTAGATCTATTGTTAAATTTTTGAAGCTTAATCAGTTGAAACTTCAAATTTTCTAGAATTGTCATTTTTGTTAATTAGTTTTATTATATTGACTCATATAATTGCACAATGACTTTAATTTGGTGGCACGAATCATGCTAGTTTGGTTGGATTGCCTATTAAAAAAAATCATGAAGCTTTACATCATTTTCAAGATTCCTCTTAAATATAACAGCAAAATAATACGATTGTGTAATTATAATACTATTTTAATAAGTATATTAAATGAGAAATTACCTTTTTACTCCCCTAATTACATTTACCACCTCGACACATGTTTCTACATCCTATCTCAAAGCTTTCTTCAAGCGGAATTATTCAGCTTTTTTTTTACGAGAGCAATACTTATCTAACTGGTATCTCGATTCATAGGAAGTTTGTGTGGTCTGTCGAGAAAAAAATAATAAAGTGTGAACTTATTTAATTCTTAAAATTGGTGCTTCATGCAAAGTGTGTGTGCAGTCAATTTACGACACATAATTATAAAATATGACACCAGATAAACCTAAGCATTACTTTCCTAACAATCTTGCATTATTCCGCCTGAAAAGAGCCTCAAGATAGGAGTTAGAATAACAAATTTATTTATTTTTAAACATTCTAATAGGGAGTCCCACAAATCTAAAGCTGGTACCTTTGATACATAATTTTTCCTTCGTTTCACTCGACAGATTTTTACATATATAAAACTAAAAAAAAATCTTTGTTTACTTTCCTTTCGTTTTAGTTCGTACTAGAAGCAGTTGTGAGATGATGCCAGCAGCAACACGAATGCTAATAGTCAATGTTTTATTTTTGGTATACAAGATAAAAAGTTTCGTCAAAGGAAAATCCTTGACTGCTTACAACTTGTCATAAATCTGAAACTAACAGCCTTCTGCTGCTTTATTTAAAAAAAAAACATTATATACTTATATTAAACGTATACAAACTATTGTATTATATTATAGGTGTAATGCGTTTATTATAATTATAATAAACGCACTATCCATGTAATAAACTTATATGAACTCTTGTATTATTAGTAAAGTGTAATTATTATCCTCATAATTAACTTACCTCAGTTACTCTTAACGTATAAAAGCTATTGTCTTACAAGTATAGTATTGTTTTATTATCCTTAAAATAAACGGAATATACTCATACTTAACGTATATGAACTATTGTTTTATAATATTTCTAAAGTTTTACCGTTGTCACTGCGGAAATTCACGTTTGTTCAAATATAATTAAAAGATGAAACAATGTTTAATCCTCTTAAATATATATTTTATCTAACTAGTTTCAAGTCATCAGCGACTCATATTCAGGGGTACTCCGAACTGTTGTTTTATAAGTTAAGTGCTGAACATATACAAACTATTGTATTATGTGTATAGTGCATTCATTATCCTTATTATAAACGCACTGTACTCATACTAATCGTTTACGTTCTATTATTTTATGAGTATAGCGCGTTTATTATCCTAAACTCATAATAAATGTATGCGATTTATTTTATTATGAGGAAAGTGCCTTATTTGTCCTCATAACAAACGCAATATACTCATAATAAACGTATACGAACTATTTAATTATGAGTAAAGTGCGTTTATTATCATCATATCAAACGCACTATACTCATATAAACGTATACAAACTAGTTATTATCAGTTTAGAGCACGTATTGCCCTCAAAATATTCGCACTTTATTCATAATAAACGTGTAATTACTATTTTACATAATCTATACATGTTTTATAGAAGATACAACAAGCTTCACCTTTGCGAGGAATTCGCTCCCTAAACAACGGTATATAAATCGTCATTTTATTATTATTAATCATAGAAAATGTGGCATGACAAAATTAATAAAATTCTGCAAAAGTGAAAATTCGTTTTAATAGAAAATAATGCACAAGGACGTGCATAAACGTGGCGAAATTGAAAAAGGTATGTTGAGATAGAATAGAGTATATACGAGTATGTGTTATTTCTGTCTACGGACACTACGTGATGATGATGATAATAAACGCACTTAATTCTTATTCCTCGAATTTTTCTCCAGCAAATATATTTTCTGTCTTTTTGTACAAATAATGTTTACGTTTTTGATAAAAAAAAAACCCTTAACGCATACATTTCATTAAAAAAAATCACTTCAAATGTACGTAAAATAAGTTACAGAATTCAGCATTTTTTTTCAGTGACGCACATTCGACTCTGAAAGATCGTGAAAGCTGGCAAAACCTCTAATTGCCATCATGATATTCTCAAACCCTTTGTGTAAGGAATGCTTGTGGTCTGCGTGTGCTTTGTCGACTTAAGGACAATTACAGCTTATTTGAAAGCTAATTATCCTTCGATCCTAAGCTAAACATACCCAGTCAAATAATGTGGTTTTATACATAGCTTCCTGGTTTATAAACGTTGAACATCATGCGGGCGGAGAATGAAGGGGTGGTATCTACTACGGTTTATTAAAAACTTTTTAGAAAATAAAACGAAAGTCTTTCTGTGTTCTACTTTAAACATATCGGTTTTTGTTCAATTTATGAACTGAAAGGTTTGGATTGTTTAATTTATGAACTTGCGTTTTGAAATATATTTATAAACATTTTCTGTTTTTTTGTTTCAATAACTTAAAAAAAAAACCTACATGACCTAATCGTAAGATGCTTGGCTTTTGAGTAGTGTTGTAAACATGTGCAATGACAAACCGCGAGTGCCATATCAAACCCAGTGGATCTAAATCCGTAAGCTCGATTACTGGGGTCGAATACAAATTTGTTTCCCGTCCGCGGTCTGTTATATTTATGAGTCACCGATCCGGATGTATTGAAGGGATACGAAAAAATTTTTTATTTACTTTTTTAGTACTCGTATAATCCAATTAACATCCATCAATCCATGGCTCTACAACCCAGGTCGGGTCTTGGCCTCCCGCAGAGCTTGCCCGCATGACTGACGGTCATGTGCAGCGTTACGCCAGTTCCGGATACCGATGTTGTTTGCATCCCTCACCACTCCATCCAGCCATCGGAGTTTCGGCCTTCCCACTGCTCTCCGCCCCCCGGGCGCACCATCCATGATTCGCCTTGGGATCTCGCCCTCGCCCATCCTCTGAAGATGTCCGGCCCACCTCAGTCTTCCAACTCTAATCTCCCTCACAACAGTAGGATCCTTGTACAGATCATAGATCTCGTGATTGTACCTAATACGCCACTCTCCGCTGTCACAGATTGGGCCATAGATTTTGCGCAACACCTTTCTTTCAAACATTTCTAGAGCCTTTTCATCGACCTTACTGATTGTCCAACATTCCGAGCCATATGTGAGAACAGATCGGATGAGGGTCTTATAAAGAAGGACTTTGGTTTTTCTTGTAAGGTGACGAGATTTCATGTGCTTCAGTAGGCCATAGTAGCACCGGTTTGCTATCACTATTCTTCGTTTGATTTCGGTGGATATATTATTGTTGTTTGTTACCACAGTGCCAAGATATACAAACTCGCTGACAGTTTAAAAAGTATAATCATCAATCTGTATGTTGGGAGGGCTCTGGCGTGAATGTATTGGCATATATTTTTTTTTCCCTGGCCACGTCAGCTAAAAACATGGGACTGATTGTCAACGAGACAAAGACAAAATATATGACAATACATTCAAGCCAGAGCCCTCCTAACATACAGATTGATGATTATAATTTTGAATCCAATTAACATATTCACTTAAAAAACATCACGCGCTTTTGATATATTAAAAGTAAAATTTCAAACCCGTTTTTAAATTTTGTGGTGAAAAGTAAAAACGCTCTTTGAAATTCCTCATAAAACAATTTTTTTATTCTCTACACGAAAATTGTAATATTTTGTTTGTGTTACATTTTCGTTGTCTACAGTATAACCTAACAGTTTTATTGCGATGTTATGATCTCTTCTAATCAACCAAAATGTGTTGAAAACATATTTCATTGAAAACCAGACTGGAACCCATTTTCAAAAAAATTGTTACGAACAAGAATTGAGCTCGTATCCTGCCGGGTTGAAAAACAGGCGTCATATCAGCTAGACTACGTAGGTCGTAGATGCTTAACATTTTTTTTTCTTAGAGCATCATTGAGGTAATAAGTGTGATGAAGTAAGACTGTGTGATTTGCGAGATTAAATTTAACCCGCAAGATCAATTAAGTATAAAGAAAATGTTGGTATTACTTTCTTAGGTCAAACGAAGAGACCTATGTTGTTACTCCGAAATTTTTGATCACAGTAAGATGTCGTCGAGGAGGAAACTTGTTTGTTTAAAATTTTCTAGCTTGAAAAGTTCGATTATCCACAATAAAGCTTAGTTTATATTATCTTGTATTCTATTAGAGGAAGATGCATATTTTAAGTGGAGAACATTCTTTATTCGTAAGAAAGTTCTTCATTGTAGCTTTTTAATAAAAAAATATGATTTCTCATTATGATACTTACGGTTCTTTCAGTGAACATGTGAAACTAACATAAAACAATATTCACAAAAGCGATGGAATTGCTAGTTTACTGTATGTTCACTATATAGCCGGATGCACTTTTAATTTTTCAACGTTGAAGCCATATTAGAAATTGTGGAAGAGAAAAAATAAGTCATAAAATTGAGTCAAAATAATTTATATTTCTTGATAAGTTTAAGCTTTGATTGTGGCAATTCTATGTTTTAAGTCATATTATTTCATCCTTCATTAATTTGCGTATTAAAATCGACCTTCCTCTTCTGATAAATATGATTGATTTTACTGTTTATCTCCTAATGCTTCTTCTTCAGTGTGAATCAAACATAATGTTTTAGCAAAATACAAAGTTGTTTTAAGTAACATCATCTGATGATTTACAATTTATACAACTCAAAGTTTTTAAAATTTAACAACAAAATGACGAAGTCTTCGTGTAGTTTGTTGAATGTTCAATTTTATGAACCTCCCTCAGAGACATCCGACGACTGTCTTGCAGCCCGGAGGCTACGTGCTGGATTCCTGCTGATATCCAATTTTTGACATATCATGCTATTTAGGTAGTATTTTCAAAGATGATGAGAGTACTACAAGATATATTGAACGGTGTATAGTCGGGCAGACACCTAAACATATACAAGTATACTCGAATCAGATTGTTTCAAAATCTGCTTAGATGATAGTCCACAATGGTACTCTGCTACCAACTATGATGTATGGAAGTGAAACGTGGTTATAGATAAAGGCTGGAAAAAGCTGATTAAATGCTGTAAAAATGCTTGCACTGAGAAGAATTTACGGAGTTACAATGTATGATGGAATATGAAATGTAGTGATAATAGACGAATATGAATTTAAGGTTAGAGGCATTAAGTAAGATCAAGATAAGTACTATTAGATGGTTTGGGCATGTAGGATAAATGAATGAAGAAAGACTAACAAAACAAATGTGAGTGGTAGATGAATTCCAAAGAAAATGTAGTTGAAACAAGTCAATCATCTTTTGAAAGAAGGAAATTTTAAAAAATTAGAGAAATCGTAGTTGTATTAAGTATATGTAAAAGAGACGAAATATGTGTATTGATGTAGGAAAGTCTAGCACTCTGTCTTTTCTAACTATCCCGACAGGGAAACTGCGTGATGATATGTATGTAAAAGGGTTTTAGTCTATTTTTTGGCTTAAAGCCTCTTTAACTTCTTTCTGGCTGGTTGGAAGACATTCCCACATATCTTGAAACCCGTCAGGTTGTACTACACATATATGAGTATAAGACCACAGTATAATGCAAAACATATTCGTTTGTTTTACATACAAATAACATTAGAACGTATGGAAAGAAAACGAGAAGCTAAATTCGATCTATTTCTGGTGTTTTCATTTCCCTTAATCTGAATGTGTACTCCCCAATAGCTATTGAAAATGAAGCTGATTTTTATTAGAATACCTAATTTTCTGCTGTCATTAGATCTATCGGCTTCCATTTGTTTTGAGCGGTCTGATTCTGAATATATTTTCCCTGTTCGTGTCGTATTGCCAATTTCCCTTGTGAATCCCTGTTCCCCCATATTGATACGCTTCCAGATCAGTTGTTCCACCAAAATTGCTATTTTATCGGTCCCCCATCATATTATGGCAAGCCAAATCTTCTTTGAAGTTATTTCTTTATTACATTTCAAATATGAAACTGTTTCTTATTATTCTCTGATTTGATTTCTTAGTAATTTCACAATATTTTTTGAGCTATAAGTAATTCAAAATTAGCATTTCTCTTGAAAAATCTTCTTAAAAAGTGAAATAATAATTCATATTTTTTTTATTTGTGTTGTGACTCAAAAAAAATCTGTAGCTTTTTAACATAAAGTTTTCCTGATCAATTTTGAATGATTGCATCGAAAAAAAATCTTCATATGTTTATGAAGGTCTCAAATTATATTTTAATTTATCTTATAATTATTCTTTCTATAAGAACATATGAATTTTAAAAACCATAATATTCACGCTCAAAAATGATAGCTTTCATACATTATTTTCAAATCGCGATAAATTAAATACCATTTTGGTGGTCCGGAGAAGAACGTGTTTTGCTGTTTCCAAAAAATATTCCTTTTTTTTTCTACAATATTTTAACGTTATTTGAGAACTATGTGTTTTAGGTTTCATTCAAGTGTATTTTTTTGTGAGATCTGTCAAACTGTAAATTAAAAAAAAAACAGTAAAACATTATCGCCTGAAATGGATTTCATGATATTAACCCTTAAAAATACCTGAGTCTGTTATCTGAATCAAAATGACGATCAGAATACTCGTGAAGCATCCTGAAACCGCTCTATGAGATTTGATGGCGGAATGCTGTATGTGATAATTATTTGTTGGGTGTACCGGACCTAGCACCCTCGTTTGCATCCACCACTAGCATCGTCATCAAACATGTCTTTTAATTTTATAACCAACGAAATTACATATGCATCTTATAGACGTAGATGAAAGTATAACTTCGAATACAAAGGGTAAGAATTCTTTCCCAAACCTGTCGATAAAACAAATGTCATATTACAAAGACATTAATCGTTAACCGTTTATTTTTATTAAATTTTTGACTAGGGTCATCGGTATAAACTTGTACATACTCGTATCGGTATAAACTTGTACATACTCGTATAATATCGATGGTTGGTTAATCGGTATAAACTTGTACATACTCGTATAATATCGATGACAAATTTGTATACAAAACCCACATTTTTTACAAATGGATTTTAAATGACTTGAAAATGTTTACTTCGCAAATATTCACAATTGTCTTTGAATAGTTTTTATCCTTATTTTCTCCTGCGTCTCTTGCAATCACAATGTATTTTTTCGGTAGTAATCTTTACTTGCACTTCTCTCTATTTATCATAGTTTTTTACATGCGTTCTTTCCAGCACTTATATTCAACAACTTTTATTTTGCTTATATACAAAAGTGAATGAAATACGTTTATATTGTGACTAGTTTTATTAATCATACATCGGTTAGACTATCATCGGTTGTATACTAATAAGATTAATTAATTATACAACGGTCAGTAAAAAACATGAACATTTACTTCATCTTCTGCCACTAAAACCTCAAGACCATCCAACGTAAAGACGAGTATTCATCTCAAACGAGTTTCGATTATGCATACATACACATCATAATACAAATGCCTTGTCGGGGTAGGCAGAGAGGACAGAGCACCAGACGTTCTTATCTCAACACACATCCGTCGCATCTTCCACACCTTTTCATATTCCTGCGCTTTAAAAATTATTTTTTTCTTTAAAAATGTTATTCTCTTAATCTAAATATTAATTCCTTGGCCTTCTTTAACTACGCAATTCATCGATATTTACTATATATTTATTTATTTGTTAGCCTTTCTTAATTTATTTGTTTTGCATAGCCAAACCATTTTTGAGTGCTCTTTTTCATCACCCTTAAGTTCATATTCATCCCTAGTTACTTAATTACGTATTATGTCATAAATGTTCACTCTTTGTATTCTTATCAGTGCACGTAACACTACTTTTATTCGGCTTTTTTGTTTTTTTCCTCCCAACGTGTCCAATTATTATCATAAGATGAGAAGAGAACATATTAATTCTTAACTTTTATTTTAAAATTCAATTTTTTTCCTTCGTTTCCTTTGTGTCAGAGCTATTGCTTTGCACCTTTGTGTCAGAGCAATACAATTCTAGTGGGGTATAAATAAACTGTTAACAGTTAATCTTACAGAAAACTCAAGTTTTTGTGGTTACTCTTCAACTGAATAAATATATTTTAAATAGTCGTAAATTTTTTAATGAGCTTCAGTTGAAATGATGTCTTAATCCTGCGTTATTGTCGAAGAAATGTAATTATGTGAGCAAATTACATGCCGTGTTGGCATTGCACGCGTCAAACGGAATGATAAATGTATCACTTTTAGAGTGTTGCGACATGTTCTTTCTACCGCACTTGCCATAAACAACAACTCCTATGTATTCCCTTCAATATTTTACGGGATATGTTTAAAAGTTTATTTTCCAAAAAGGTTAATTAAAACATATTTAACTTAGAAGTTACTTTAGACTTTTGTTATATCGTCTCATGTGGCCATTTAAAATGAATAAACTTTTATTTTTTGACATCCTTCTTTTAATTTGCCACTTATCGCTTTGGCTCACTTCTTTTTTTATGTTTTATTTTATTTGGCTAGAAAGAAGTTTAGATATTAGTTTATATAATGAAAATTAAATTCAATACAGTTTATGTACTTAACGTTAATTGAAAGGTTTGCAACATATAAGAGTTTTCAAAAAAACCTACTTAGAAAAGCACTAAACTCTAGTGCCAAAATCACATACATAAAAAATCTTGGATTCAGTTTGAATTCCAAAAATTAAAAGAATTGAAAAAATATTTCATGATTTTTTATCACGAGTATACAAAATAAACATGATTGATACTAAAATATTTCGCCATAAAGCGTTTTGGTGTGAAATAAGCCCTGAACTATTCTTCAAAAATAAGTAGAAACGATCTTCAAATCTTCTTTTAGATTTAAAATAAACCATCATCTCCTTCCTTTTGTTTTTGTTCTTATATACTTTTGATTAAGATAGGGCATGTTCAAAATCTTACATAAAAGGACACCATGGTGGTATCTTTATCAAAGTATTGTATAATATATAATCTTGTTAAGAGATAACACCACAGTTGGAATATTTAATGAGTAGTTTGAATTATACAGGCCGCATTCATTACAATATATAACGATATATTAAATTGATTACGCATAGCGGTGCTGTCTGCATTGGGAATAACAACTTGAAAATAAATTAATTTGATAGACACGAACAATCAGAGTGCGGCAATAATACTCATAATTGTGCGATATACGAAAATTACAATTAGATACGTGTTTACTACAGAACGTGGTGGTACATGATAACTGTAACGTTCATTTCATGAAATTGGAAAGATAATATTCATGCAAATTTTGTACATATATTTAACAAAATAATGTTTATCGTTTTTAATTTCTCGCATTTTCAAGAACTTTTTTTTGTGACTAGCACATTTTGATCGTTTTTTTCTCATTTTGCAATTTCAGGAAAAGCTTAATAAAATAAGTACTAAACGTAAAATAAGTACGAAACTTATACTACAAAACATAAGCATGACTCGCATACTCATTTATATACGAGTCAAGCTTATATTGTTTGTCAAAATACGTTAGGATTACTTTAGAATAAATAACCATTGACATTATTTTATAAAAAAAGACCCATCCCACTAGATAAGATTTTTAAGTATCGTCAAAGCTAAGATCAATTATGTATATGCAAAAATATCAAATATAAACGAGACTTTATTTTTCGAGCGCGTAATTTTAAACGGAGTGTGCGGCAGCCTAGATGAGTCTTAGGTGGGGAATATCAAGAGTTGGGAGAGCGGCCATTCCGTCATTAGTATAGCACACGATGTCTTAGAAAGAGGTACACCCGTCAATTGCGTAACGCATAATTATCAAGTTTCTCGCTCGTGATGACGTAAAACCGACCTAAATTCTGCAAAGACTCTGTCAAAGTCCCGTGTGTTTGCCTGGCATAAGGAGTTCATGAGAGGCCGTGAAGGGGTCAAAAACGAGAGCCATGATCGTCGCCCACGGACGGGCATTACCGAACAGAACATTAACGTCATTCGTGATCTTCTGGAAAGCGACCGACGTTTAACGGTTTCCGAAATTTGTTCTGAGATAGGAATAAGTTATAGGAGCAGTCAATCCATAATCACACAGGATCTAGGATTCCATAAAGTGTATGTTCGATGGGTCCCACGTCCTATGACCGCAGAACAAAAGTTGGCACGTTTCTTAACGTGGTTTGCACAAGAAGGGAATATATTTTTGAGTCGCATCGTTACCTGCGACGAAATTTGGGTACACCAATACACGCCCGAGTCGAAACAAGCCAGCATGGAGTGGAGATAAAAAGATGATGCAGCCCCTGTGAAATCCTAGACTCGGCTGTCAGCTGATAAGGTGCTTGCGACCGTTTTTTGGAACTGGCGCGGTATTTTGCACGATCGTCGCACCATCAATACGACGAACCAATGCGAGCTTTTGAGGGAAGTTAAACGTGCTTATCGATGCAAAAGACGTGACCAACCGATACGCGAAGGGATTTTTCTTCATGAAAACGCGAGGCCCCATACTGCAGCTGTACCATGCGAACAATTGGAGGAAGTTAGTTGGACACGACTGGAACACCCTCCCAATAGCCCTGATCTATCGTCCTGCGACTTTCATGTCTTTGAATCACTGAAAGAAGCTCTGGGAGGCCAACGATTCAACGACGATGATAGAGTAGATAGGTTAGGCGCAATTGGCTGCTGACACAACCCACTTCTTTTTACGATGACGGGATAAAAACTACTGATCCGCTGGGAAAAATGCATTTCTAAAGCAGGAGATTATGTAAAAAAATTATGTGTACTTGGTCTTTTTCTTTCTGCAAATAAAAAAAATAAAACAAAAAAGTCTCGTTTCTCCACCCTCGTATATTTAGTGATTAAACTACGTTTAAATTTTTTTGTTCCATAGCGCATTAAGAAACGCACCGAGATATTTTCTTAATTATCTCAGAACAGGTCAAATTTGTGAAAAAGTTATTTTTACGTTTATGTATTATATATTTATTTATATTTATACGAGTATATGTTTATTTCGATACATATTAGACATCTCGTTGTCTTTATCAACTGGATGGTGATCTGAAAAAATATGTAAAAACAACTATAATATAACTTAAATATTTTATACACCCTAGCATAAAAAAAATCAGACAAAGTAATATTGTTTTAGCCGCCTTCAAGAACCAAACCTGATCTTGGTTTCGATTTCTAATGTTTATTTTTAATAGTAAGTAATTTTTCTTAAGTAAAGGGCATGAGATAAAATGAGAAATATTTTTGGAAAATATGAACTGAATACTCGCTGCCAAAACGTGTTTCAAGTATCGTATATATGAATTTGAATATTCAACTTGCTACTACAAATAAAATACATGAAAACAACATAGCATAATGTTACTGTATTTTTTCTCCCTATTTCATCGTTCTTCTAACACAATCCCGTAAATCTTACAAAGCGATATCTTCATTTCAGCAAATCTCATAACGATATTTTACATTAAACATTTCCTTGCCATTATGAAAATTTTCCCATGTTCAGAGAGAAAATATTTCTTAGGGAGGCGACACTATGACAAATTGTGTTATTAATCTTATGGCTGAGAGTTGAACTTGGAAAGTACTAAGCGATGCATATCCAGACCATATATTCACTTCACACCTCATTTAATTTCGTGATCTTTCTACAAATGCTATGACAATTGTACTTAACTTAAAATAACACATGAGTCGATAAATATTTACAGTAAAATCTTTAAGCTGGAAAAAAAGCGAGTATTAATGTTCACAGTTGTATACGAATGATTTAGAACAAAAAATATTACTGAAAAAGGCAAAATATTTGTATATATGAGTTATAAACAACCTTATATCGATTTTCAAAAGAAAAAAAAATGTATTTAAGATGTTTAACTTTTTAATTTGTGCTTTGCTAAATTGATAACCCACAACAGTATTTCAGTGCTAATTTTGATGTAGGGAAGTAAAACGTGGACGTGGAAAAATACTTAAAGGAGCCGAATAAAGTTTTAATTCTGACACAAAGGAAACGAACGAAATTAAATAAAAAGAATCGAAGTTTCAAATAAAAGCCAACAATTAATGAATTGATCTTAAATTCTTTCCTTTTTTTCTAAATAATTAAAACTTTTAATTTTTGCAAAAATAATGGGCACGTGGACGAGGAAAAAGACAAAGAAGCTGAATAAATGTTGTGTTGCGTGTACTGAGAGGAATACATGACCTTACAGTGTTTGACATAATTAGGAATGTATGTGAGCTGAAGGCTGATGGGTTAAGGAAGATATAAAGCACTCAAAGATAGTTTGGACATGTGGAACAAAGGACTAAGGAAATACTAATAAAACAAATATACAGTACAAATATGAATAGAAGGCGTGGTAGAGAAAGACCAAGGAAAGTATGATTGGATTATTCAAAGGATAACTTTATATAGCGCCGTATAGAGGGCAAACTCTCCTCAAGAGCGCTCTTATTCGGGACTAAAATCACTATTATTAAACAAATCACGATCCTTATGGACCTTTCTACCCATAAAATGCCCCAAATATTGGTAACTGTTGGGGTTGTAGAAGAGTACGACGATCTCATGGTTCTCATTCAACTGAAAAGTTCCATCTAATTTGTATATTACTCGTATAATAAGTACCTACCGTCTGCTGCTCTTCAAATAACCAACCGTGGCATCCAAATATTTTACCTTTTAATACATACATATATACCATCACACCATGCCTTTTTAGAGGAGACAGGGAAAACAGATATCCACGTTTTTGCATCCATGCACAAAACTTTCGCCTCTTCCATATCCACACATCTCATCATACATGCTTACTTGTTATTCATGCTTCTAATCTTTCTCTGAGTTAAAATTTCTCGAACTATCTGTTTACACTCCTTCCTCGGTCTACCCTTCCCTCGCTTTACATTAAATCCAGACAAATATATTTCTTTTGCATGTCTTTTGAAACTCGTTCTGTCAATGTGGTCAAAGTATATCAAGACTATGTTCTTATTTCAAGTTATAATATCTATATTTAATATACTCGTACATTTATCCTTTATTCGCTCATATATTACTCTGTCAAACACTGTAATACCAAATATCTTACACAAGGCTATCACATTTATTCTGTTCTTATGTTTACCAACTATACTAGTGGATATGCCATTGAAGTGGAGGGGGTGTTCTTATAAGGGTATGACATGCTGCATTTCAGGTTATTCCTACCTGCGTTTAAACGCAAAGCAAAAATGAGAAAGCTCTCCGTCAGTCTGTGTACCACCACATCGTGCAAATCGACTACAGAAGTTCCGAAAAATTAGATTTTATCCAGTTTTATATTGTTTAATCGACTCCTAACTGGGCAGTGCTTTTTTTTTTTAAAAAAAAAAGGTGCCGGAGCTCATTTCTTGTCAAGCTTTTTGTAAACCGTAAAAAATGTGGTGGAGCGCCACTCCACTACGCTCCACCGCAAAAAAAAACACTGTAAATGGGTATCATATATCTTCTATTTACGAGTATTTAAGATAATTTAAATTTAAACTTTACTTGTTTTATTTTTGTTTAATTTAATTGCATATCCAGTGAATCCATGGGCAATCCTTGCTTTACTTTTTAATTTATATTCTAATTGTTTTATTTTTGTTGAATTTAATTGCATCTCCACCCATGGAAAATCCTTGCTTTACTTTCTAATTAAAATTTTACTTGTTTGATTTAAGTATTGATCAATTAAACCCATTGCTAGTTTAAACCTTACCTTAAATATTTCATTTCAATTCTACTTACTTTTTTTATATTTTCGTTTTATTCAATTGTTTTTGCATTACACTCATGAACGATTCCCGTACCCCAATTAGTGAAACGACTGTTTCCTCATTGAAATAAATATTTTTTTTGAAAAGGATTCAAATCTAGTTTTCACTTTAGCCTTCATAACATCTTTCTGGTTGATTGAGATATTACCGCATGGAAATAAACTCGTCAGGCTGCACTGATTATTACAAAAGTATAATATAATACAATACATTGGACTTTTTCGACATTCCCACGTTAATCTTTAATTTAAATTTCATGCATTTTATATTTTTTTATTTGATTTTTTCTCTATACCACTCATGGGCTTTGTAAAGCCTTACTTCGATCATAAGCCAATTCAATATTTGTATGTGATTATAATTGTTGGCCATCGTAGTCTAAAATAAAGCATTCACACTAAGCAAACGGGCGTCCCAAATTTGATTTCTGGTGTATTCACTTCCTGAAGGGTTTTGTTTTAGACCATTTTACACCTTAATAAAAAGATTATGTTGCTTATATGATGTTGATCATCAATTTTAATAGCTTATTTTAAAAGTAATGAAATTCGCTTATCTTATTCAAAGTTTCATCTCCTTTCCAGCAGAAATTTGGGTTTGATTTGTCAAGACTGCGCTTGCTGAAGTACAACAGCAGCAACAAAACAGTACAATGAAATATGTACGCTCAAACATATTTCATATACAGGATGGCTGAAAATCATATTTGATCATGAGGGATAGTCTATCATGTCATATTACAATATGATAATACACATTGTATATTTTACAATTGTATCATAAATATTTTAAGAATAAATCTAACCATGACATATAACTAAATAACACCAAACCCTTTGAATAGAAAATCCTTTTCTTTTTAGCCGTAAAAGGACGAACGGAAAAAAATCCAACACGTGTACCCTGCTGCGGGACCAAACTTAGCAACTTTGTTAAAGTATCGGAAACTTTAGTCGGCCTGATGTTGCGGAAATTTTATGAACTATTTTTCTGCGTACATCGTAGAAGGCTCCCTTTTTATTTCTATAATGTTATTAAGAATAGATACACGTATTTTAGTTAAACGAAAGAAAACTAGATAGCTTAGGGTCATATTTTAAATATTTTTGTTATAAAATAAAATAATGATCAATGTTCAATAAGAATGCTTCGATTAAAAAAACATTAAAAAAATTATCTGGTAAAATCAAGAGTGGCCGAAATGATTCTTTACAATAGCTTATTAGATCCAACATTGAAGTTAAACGTGGATGTGAAAAAATAAATTAAAGTAATCGTGGAAAAGCGTGAACTGAGAACCATATATAGGGTGTCGATGTACTCGTATGACAAAATAAGAAATATAGTTATAAAGGAATGTAAACTAAACACCGATTTGTTTAATAATGTAGTAAAGAGTACCCCAAGATGGCTTAGACATGATAAAAGGGCGACTAAACAAATTAACAATGCTTACTTGAAAGGGAGTCGTGATAGAGAAACGCCTAAAAAAGAAAGGTCGGACTAAATGAAGATGTATGTATGAGGATGAGGCAATGGTAGTATGCCATTAAATAAAATATCTTTTCGTCCTCCCCTAGCAGGGAAAGACCATGATAGTTTGTATGTAAATGTATTTTGCGCAAATAGTAGCTTGTTTTAAATATCTGAATAATTTTACGCGCCAATATGAAATTTCATTTATATTTTACGTTTTGTACCCGGACTTAAGTATTCATTTTTCGAAAACCAGAATTTGTAAAGCTTTTACCAAGGTAACTTTTAATAGGGTATGACAACATTAAATAATGATACGAGTTTCTTACAACGGTAAGAAACTCGTATCATTATTGATGATACGAGTTTCTTACCGTTCTTACTCGTATCATTATGTGAAACGTCACATCAGAAAACCGAGGTAATTTATATTAATTATCCTAGATAAGCTATCCTTAATAATAGACAAACTTCACTTCACTGCTCACTTCGTCTATTCTCGTTAACACTCCGCAAACTTCTCAAGTTTCTCACATAAGATTATGACTTACCCTGTTATTCGTATGCAAAATTAAATAACAACATTTTACGTAACTTGCGTTCATAATAATATACGAGTACTTTGTCTTCATCTTCATTGTTATAACTGAAAAAAAAACATGGATTTTGTGTGAATGAATAAATTGTACATTTTGAATGAATAAAATGTAAATTACCAACCTTTTTTCACGTACCGTTTGAATAACTTGCGCCGCCGCCCCCTCTTATCTCGCCGAAAATTTTCAGCGTCTTTCCGATTATGGATTAGCGGTACGCTCAAACGGATATTGTTTATTAGGCTTTCAAGTTCACCGCTCTTCTTTTTTTACGTCGTCCTTTACCGTCCAAGCATTGAAACTGGAATCAGTTACAAACCAATGTTAGACTCGCTCCGTTCTTGGCATGCTTTAAGAAGCGACTGAAAAAACTCTTAATTTCTAGTCTTTCCTTTCTCTCCATCATACCTTCCTTTCCCTTTGATTGATGATATCTCACTTTATATAAAAAGGAATGTTCGGGTGATTGTCCACCTTTGTGGAGTTTGTGGACATATGCTCACGTATGTGTATATGGATTTCCTGGGGATAGATAGTCATTTGAATGTTTTTTGCGACCATGCAACTTGCTTCATTTACTTTTGTCGGGTTGGTTGCAAGAGATTGCCGCCTGGCAATAAGCCCGCAAGATTGTATTTGCAATAAAAGTTTTAAATAAAATAAATAAATAAAAATAGCTTGAGCAGTTGGACGTGAAACACCAAAACTAGCAAGAGTTTCGTTTTATTTTTTGAGCTCTTCACGAATAGAACACTGTTTTCCACGTAAGATAACGATCTGACCCTGCTGGTTTTAAGGTGTTCATATCATCATCAGAGGAGCTGAACCAATACTTAATTATGTTTGAGCTACCGTTAATTGACTAGACGCATCTAACAGTCAAAATTTGGACTTATAACAGTAAAAATCGGGTTTGAAGGTGGAGGGAGTCTGGAGATGACTTCGCCCAGCACCGACAAGATCTTGTGTTGACCGGGGGTTTATCCCAATGCACTGACTTTGAGTTCACCTGATGATGAGATTAAAACCTTGAACTCGGTAGGGTTATTTCGTTATCTTATTATAAATTATTCAGCATCAGCTCTTCAACCTAGGACGGGTCTTAGCTGACTGCAGAATTCTATGCTACTTTTATGTATTACACAAATAAGGGAGAAAATATATATTTTATTGTAAATTTTGATTCAAATTGATGCGTGTATTTTGCGAAATTGTTGAGAATATTTGTATCATTAATTTCTTACAATTTTTGTTGGAGAAGTTTTCATTTTTTTGCGACGTATCTCTTTCGATCTTGGTTGCTGTTTGATTATTCTTATCCCTCGTATATCCCATATGCGGTGAAAACTTTTTTATTGCCACGTCATGTTTCTTGACGCAAAGATATGATCGTTCATTGGACTATGAAAAACAGAAGTCATAAATATGTTAGAGCATGGAAAAACTTTGAAAGACCTATGCGATTCGGCAGATTAGTAATTTCAATCGTGAAATTTGGCGACATAAAAATTTCAAGATTTAATTTTGGACAGAGATGTATTTTTTCAGATGTTTTTTTTAATCAGAACCTTTTTTTTTACTTTGTGTTCTTGGAACCTTGTATTTTGACTCACAAAAAGCTTCAAACAATTTATCCCTACACAGTGAACATTGTAAGCAGCCGATCAGTTGGTGTCGAGAACATTTGCGGCCTTTGAATGCCTCCAACAATTAGTGTTAATAGTATTGTATTGTTTTATACGTTAGTTGTATATAATACAACCTGGCAAATATCGAAATATTCTCAATTTAATTATGAGCGCGACGTCACATAGTGACGAAGATGGAAAGACCCAAAGGGACTCCTTCTCCAGTGGCGATACACCTGAGTGTGAGAAGAATAGAAGTGACGACGGACTTATGGTTCGACATTACGGGAAAAGGGAAATAACTCGCAGCGCAATTTTTTTTTGTTTTCTTATCAAGTGGCTAAAAGGCTTAAAATTCAAACAGCGCAGAAAATTGCCAGTACTTTTGCAGAAAATTTCAAATGCATCAAATCTATCCTTTGACTTCACTAGATCGGAGTAGCCAATCGTTCCGAAGATGAAACGAAGTAAGGCTGAGTGGAATTCTCTTCGGAAATAACTGACTCAATTTTCATCGCAGTACCACAGAATGTTCTCTGCGGATTGATCCAGATGACGGCAAAAGTACCATAGGGCGAAGGGACAAGATTGAAGCTAAAAAGTGTGCCTTATCTTTATCTATGACTTAAGTACCATACTACAGACCTCCAAGCCTCACCCACGACCAATTCTTATAAGAGTTCTCACATTCATACATATAATCACGCCGTGTCTTGTGCGCCTGAAAAATCGGATCTGCAAACTTTTCTATCCAAGCACACGGCCTTCGCCTCCTTTATTCACATATTTCGTCGTGCTTAATATTTTTTATTCATAGTTCTCACATATATTTCGAAATCTGATCCACTTGCTAGTCTTGTTTTTTTTTTCGGCCTATCTCATTCACACACAAATTGCGATCCAGATTGGTTAGTCTTGTTTTTTTTTCAGCCTACCTCATTCACACACACAACTTGCACTCCTAACTTGTATACTCGCTTAGTCATTATTTCATCATTCATTCTCTTCACATTGCCAAACCGTCTCAAAGCTCCATTCTTCATCTTACTTAAACTATCCATTTTATCCGTGCATTCAGTTTTGATGTCTTCATTCCACCTTCTTTCATACATTGATTTTCAAATGTGTACACATTTTCACAGCATTAATCTGAATTTTGCCTCCTCTAAACTCAGCCTTGAATGTGGAGGACACGTAAGTTGTGTTCTGGGATGGAAAAGTTTGGAGATTTTTTAACTACCTCGCTATGGACACGGCGTGATGGTATGTATGTTTGTATATGGAAAAAATCTGCGTGATTTCCCCTGAATCATCTGTCTCCTATCCATTTCTGCCAAGTTATGTCTTTTATTTAATTTATTTAATTCATCCAACATGCCTTAAGTCATCTTCTAGGGGGTTCGGTTTCTCTTAGGTATCGTAAAAAAAATAAAGTTATAATAATACGATTATATTATGCATGAAGTGCACATGCTAGGTGGAATATTTGCTGGGCATGTCTAATTATTTTTATTTAAAATGCGATGTTAAATATAAAATATATTCAAACCATCAACGTTTAAAAAATATAGGGTTGCTTTCATAGTGACCCCTTTAGAAGGGGACTGAATTTTATTCTATAAATTTACCGTTTGCTTTCTTGACAGTACTTCGAATCAATGCACTCTGACGGCAGTTAATATTCAAAAGCAACGCAATACGGAGACTTTCTGAAAAGAAGCCTGAAAATATTTTTGTTGACCACTTATTTTAACTTTGCTCCGTTGAGATTGATAGGGTCATTACATTATAGGAAAAGTTATGAAAACTTTTCTTAGTTAAATTTACTATGTATTGTTTTTATTCTTGAACAGAAGTAGCCATGTTTATAATACGCCAAATGGAAGTCTCTCGATTCGTATTTAAAAGATAAAAAATACAATGCACATTTCTATATCTCAATTAACAGAAAAAAGATTTTTTCAATGTCCAAAAAAGGAAACGAAATATAGTTTCGTTTTTATAATTTGCTTTATTAGTTTTTTGGAGTTACAGAAAAAGTTAAAATACTCCTCTATTTATCACACGAAACAAGTTGTGTTTTCGCTTTGCATAACGATATGCATAGCATTGCAAATATCGTTTTTTTTTTATTTGTATTTATTATCCAATAAATCTGTTTTCAACGTAAAACTCACTTTTGTGACATGTCACCTTAACAACGAGAAGGCATTCTTGAAATTAATCGACAAAACAGCACAATAATATTTAGATGATAAATATAGTGTTTTGTTGTTTTAAATGCTCTTACAGTGTGATGTTTTGAATTTTACTAATTAATATTTATCGTATTTCCATCCATTCAATGAGGAGTTCCTGTAGTATTTTGCATACATGCTCATAACGGTAGATTCGTCTATTTTCGGTTCGGCCATCGCGTTCTATTCGTATTTTCATCAACTATCTCTGAGCTCTCGGTGTTAACTTCCGCATTAAGCCACCCGTGATGCTGGAACGACGTGGAGGATTGGTAGTCCTGGACCGTGAAGATGAAAATGCTAATTCTGAAGCTTCATATGATAAAACAACAGATGCGGTGTTTTAATTTACGTATTGATGAATTCTGCTGGTTTATAAATATTAAAACCATGTATACTTTTCAAAAGAGGTTATCTAAACATGTATTTTATTCCACGGCTATTAAACCGAGATTAATTGCTTGTATTTTTAAGGATTATTTAAACCTAAATACTACCTTGATCAAAAAGTTTTAGGACCGGCCACCGTGTAGCGCTGTCAGTCACCCGATCGGAATTTTTTTTTTGTTAGATTACCACATCTATCATTGACACTTCCCTCCAAATTTCAGCGTCATGGCTTGACATTTGTAAAAGTTACGCTGTACTGAGTACATCTACCTTTGTGCGTCTTTTCGATTTTTTACAAGTTTGAAAATGGCATCAACTGGGCATCAACGAGTAAATTTTGTGTGAAAAACGAATTTAACGGTCCGCAGACCTTGGAAATGTTGGAGAAGTGTTTTTCGGTGGCACGAACGCTTCAGAAGTGGTCATGAGTCGGTCTAGGATGACGAACGCAGGGGCAGTCGAAAACCGATGAAAACATCGAGAAAATCAAAGAAATATTGGTCGAAAACCGCAAATTGACCATTAGAGAGCTGGCAGAGGACTTGAACATCGCTTATGGATCCGCTCAAGACATTTCGGTTAGTGATTTGGGCCTCAGACGTGTCGCTGCAAAACTGGTGCCGAAACACCATGTAATGCAAAAAAATGACCGCGTTGAAATCGCGAAAGACATGATTTCCATGCGTTTTTGACCAAAAACAACACGAATACTATCCAGCAGCCTTTGAATTCACCTAATCTGACTCCCTGCGACTTTTTCCTGTTCAACCGACTTAAAAAACCACTTCGCAGAACGCGTTACAGCACCCGAGGGGATGTCATGAAAAAATCGAAGACGGCTCTGATGGACATACCGAAAATTGAGTACCAGCGGTGTTTCGAGGATTGAATCAAGCGCTGGCGTAAGTGCGTTGCAGTCGATGGGGAGTACTTTGAAGGGGACCATATCGATTTTGATTAATAAACTTGTACAAATTTTCGATTTTATGAATAAAGTGCTAAAACTTTTTGATCAAGGTAGTATTGGCCCAAACGCCGAGTTTGAAAATACAACTGAACGCTTCTTCAAAGTTTAACGTATCTTTCTTCTTTAATATATCAAACATTTTTTTCTTTTTTTATAACTTTTATTGAATTCAATCAATGCAACTGGGCGTAAGTTTACCCTACTTGGACTTTTCTGATATCCCAACGACCTTACTGAATCGAGGGACAACGTTTAGCTGAGAAACATGTCAGAATATCAAATAGCTGGTGGCAGCAGTGGAATCTATTAAAAATCCCAATATTGGGAACAATCTTAACGTGCTTCTTTAAATATTCGACCTGTCACGAAGATTATGATGTACCCTGAATGTATTAGGTGTGACAATGGTTGCAGTGCACACGCCTTTCATAAGTGAGGTTTAATTGATTTCTTGTTGTGTCCGTATGGAATGGTCCAGTCTGTCAGTTACATCGTGGAAGAGTGTCTAAGATATGGATTTTTGGAAGAACTGGAAGAGATCTGATTGTATCATGGATGAGAAACCTGAACATCCCAAAGTGAGAAAAAAGCGTACGAGAGAAGATAACAAAAATGAAACACTCGGTTTAGCGTACTTAGTATTTTTTTAATGAAATGCAAGGGATTTTTATAAAGCTACCTTTACAACAATATTTTTTTTAACTTTTGAACAAAATAAAAAAGTCGCTGACTATTTTTAATTAAATGCTTAAGCGTCATGATTCAAAGTGTGATATTTTTGATATAAAAATAATTTAAGACTCCACATTTTTTAATAAATTCATTTCTAAAACTATGTTGAAAAAATTCAAAAACTTACATTTGTGTCGTTTTATAGCAAAACATGTAAACTGTTATATTTTAAGTATTTTTGAATTTGCAGACATGTTTTTTTTAAGGAAAACAATTGAGAACGTTTTTTTTTTAAATTGCAGAGCCTGTCAAATTGCAGTCAGACAAAACATGAATCAAATAATATTGTTTATACCTATTTATACAGGGTACGTTTTATGTTCCACACTTTAATAATGTATATTTAATTTAAATGAAACACACTTTTATAATGTATATTTAATTTTTTGATTATATGGTCCTTATCATTATGTATGGAATACGAGTATAATGTCAGTCAAGTGGCCGCCTCTGGCCGTGGCGCAAACGCGAGCACTTTCAAGCATATTTTTCATAACGTTCTCGCAGACTTCTGGTGTTATTTCAGCAATTTCTTTTCGAATGTTGTCCTTAAGCATCGGGATTGTGGTTGGTTTGTTGATGTACATCTTTCTCTTCAAGTACTCTTATAGGAAATAATCGGGGGCAGTCAAACCAGGGGGTCGTAGGGGGCAGTCGATATCACCACTTATTGATATTATTCGGCCGGGAAAAGTTTCTCGCAAAATTTGCATCGTAGCACGAGCTGTGTGTGATGTAGCACCGTCCTGTTGAAACCACATGTACTGTAGGCCCAATTGATCCAATTCGGGCACAAGAAAGTTTACCAACATGTCACGATAGCGATCACCAGTAACTGTTACAGTATTGCCTCTAGCATCCTCAAATAAATATGGCCCACTGATGCTGCTGGCCCAAATGGTGCACCATACAGTCACTCTACGAGGGTGTGATGGTCGTTGGTGTATCAATTGAGAATTTTCAGTGCCCCAATAGCGGTTATTCTGTTTATTAACAAAGCTACCCAAATCGAAATTTGCCTCGCCTCTCATGATGATTTTTTGCCAAAAATGGTAGTCGTCTATACCGACCTACTCGTATAAAACCTGAGCACTCTAATCTCGCCACCGTTTATGGTCATTTTACTGTAGCTCTTGTGTCAGTTGAATTTTATACGGATAGAAATGCAAATTTTTTTAAATATTTTTTAACAAACATGATGGAGATATTTCCAATTCTCGTGCATGGCGTCGATGAGAGGTGCACGGACGTTCATCAACACTCTGCCTCACTGCATCAATCTTTTCTGGCGTACGTTGTTGTCCAACCTTGTTTTATCTCCCAGTGTATGCAAATTTTCAAAATTATTCATTACACACTGAATGGTTGACTTGCTTGGCACATGATTCAAACAAAAAAAACACGCAATTTTTTTCGCGTATTCACAATTGAACAATTGTTTAAATAATATTTTTTAATATCTTCACGAATGTTAAATATGAACTGACAAATAACAGCCAAATCAAAATGGCGGCCAAACAAAATCGGCCTGGAACATGAAACGCACCCTTTATATATTTTAACTTATTTGTTGAAAAGTAAAAAAATTACAAAACTGTGATCAATGATACTTTTTATTTATAACTTTATTTCTATTAAATACAATGAATGCAATTTTTATAAATTTGGATAAAATAATATTTTAATATGGAAGCAAAATATGTTTATATCGTTGGAATTTTTCCGATGTGTCCTAACGATGAAATGAAATAAAGTTTTCTTATCATATTTAAGAGTAGGATGAGCATATTTGTATAAGAAGATGTGTATTTTTTATGTAACGAATCTAGACTTCCAAAAATTACGAAAGTTTATATCTGTCTGATTTTTTTTGCAATGGGATGTGATTCCTTTACAAGGTTTCGTATATGAAAAAAAACAATAAGTAAAAACATTGTAATTTGTTTTTATCAAACACTGTTTACAAGGCTGTCACCTCATCACTAGGGGTATTGTTATATTTAACGGGTTTAACTTTATACGTTTTCAGCAACAATATATTTTTTAAAGGGTAATGGATGTGGCCTAATGGAGTTAAAGTACGATATACAATGAATAGCTAGTGGTAAAGTTCGATATAACATACTCGTACAATGAATAGCTAGTGATAAATAATTTCCAATATGTACAAACCATGAAAAACAATCTCAATTTATTACACTTGGAATTCGATATATTTATTTATATCGACATTTCAAGATTCAATATAAATAAGTAATGGCAAAGAACAATATACAATAAATATCTTTGAATGTCTCAATATTTTTTTATATCTTTTGAGTTGTTGTTTTTTGTAATGAAAATCTGAGACATATATTTTTACGAAACATAAGTACGTTCTATATTTTATGATATACAATATATGAAGCAGAGATAAATTAGAAAGGATATTCAAATAGGATTTAAAAAACTTAATAAAAATTATATATAACAGGCCTACATACCCTATATGCCCACAACGCTAGTGAAAAATGATTTTTACTTGACTTTTTTAATCCAAATTATTGTCAATTTTCCTCAGTCAATATATTGCACTCATCGAAAGCCTTCTAGCTAAAACAGTTTTTTTATAGTTCAATAAGAAAAATCAATGGTGAATATTTTCAATGTAATGTTTGTGTATTACGCAAATAAGATATTTTGTTTGACATTACATTAAAAATATGAATATTGAATATTTAAATCATGTTTGCTATATTGTATAGTATATATAATTGAGTGATTTATTTTATTGAATTGAGTGATATATATTGAATTGAATGATTAAAGAAAATTGCATAAAGACAACATATATATTTTAATTCTTATACTTAGAGAAGAACATACACATACAGCGATTCCTTCTAAAAATTTGTTTTATTATTCCCATGTTTCTTGACGTCATCGCCAGGTGCGCTTTCTTTGGTTAAGAATATTTTTACATGTTATTTACGAATACATTTCAATTATTTATTTACGAATGCAACTCGATTCACGGAATTGCATAAGCGAGCAGACATGTATTCTAAAGTACGGTAAATTTCAATTTCGAATATATCCTCAGGGATTTCATATGTTCACATAGTTTTCCCTTCGAAAGTTGTTTGTAGCATTAAAGTTCACTGTGTTTTTATATTTAAATATTGAATTACGATTTCAAAAGCCAAAATTCTTTGTTTGTTTCTTTTCTGCATATACGGGTTAAACCCAATTATGTACAAAGTCCAAAGATATATATTTTCTGTGTAAAATGATCCCATAAAAATATTTTCTCTTAGCTTACAACTAATTCCCATTACTCAGAAAACTTAATACGCTTTCTTTAAGAACATTTACTGAAATGTTGAAGATATCAATATCCGAGGTCTTATATAAAAGGGACAGCCCGTGAAATGAATAAAGTGCACATGGTGAGTTAGTTCTTCTTATGGCTAGTCTAAATACATTAATATTCTTGTATATCTAGTTGAATTTGTTTAGAAACAACTGGTCAATAGAAGAATTCTGTCCTTAAAATTAGTGGTGAATCCTTTTTGCCATGTACCCATACAAGCTCTTAAGCACCAACATTTTATCGCTTTGCCCGCAACACGAAATAATTGCGGTATTTGTAGAGGTTTATAGAGCACAATAATGAAGCTCTTACTTCATCCAGAAATGGTCGGCTATTCCCTTTCAGAGGGTGAAATATATATTGCCTTTAATATTTGGTCGTTGAGCAGGCAGCCCATAATGTTACTAGACTCCTTTGTGTTCCATGCTAAGCTCTGCTATAGTTTAATTAAATGCATAATTAATAACGCGATAATGACTGGGCTGTTGCTGGGATTATGGAATAATCGAGTGTTAGTTTTGAAATATGCACAAACATGTAAATATGGATATTTAAATTATTGCGTGTAATCATGGCTTATTGTTTGCCACTGTTAAAATATATCCGTTTTATCCTAATTAATTTGAATAACTTATGTTTTTCAATACATTTTCTTGTATTTTATATTATTTATTGTAATGTTCGAACGCAAATATTTAATATTATAATATATTTAAATGTTTTGTTCTTCTGTAAATCTGTGTTTGATATTTTCAATGACTCGACAATCTTTCGTGTCCTTTGCTACGTAGAACGGTGGTCATATGAACATTACGGATTTTTAAATCACACTTGATACACACGAATGCTAATTGCATCGCCTGCATCCAATTTGTACATTTTTCTTTTGGTTTTTTTTTGCATTTTTTTTGCAATAGTAAAAAAGCACCAAACACCAAAAAAAAAACAACTTTGATCTGATAAATCCTTTTTTAGCTTGAATCTTAACAAATTCGTTATAAATTATTTTGAAATATTTTATTATTGATGTCAAATTGAATCAGCCTGGAACTTTTTTATATATTGACCAAAAAACTACAACTGATTTATCGCTAGCTAAAATACTAAGGTATTTTGCCAAGTTATTCCTTAGCAAAATACCTTAGATTTTAAAATATAAATTTTATTTTGAAAGTGAATTTTAACTGTGTAACTTGTAATAATAAACCCAATGGCCGTTGCGTTATGAGATCGCGATCTTCGAAAATATTTTAAACTTACGTCCAATAAATAGCATTTTTTTCCTGTTTTCCTCGGATGCTGCCAAACTAAGCATGAAAGATAAAATAATTTTTGAACGTAATATTTCAAATTGTCGTTCACTTTTATCGGAGTGATTAAAATGTTATGCATAATATGTTCATGATTTAAAAAAATGCTCCAACTGTTTTGTATTTTATCATTTGTTTCTTAATGTGTCGTTTTACCAAACGTTATAAACAAAAATGTCAAGTGCTAAATATTATATTTTTTATTTTTTAGTTTCGAATAAATTAGTTTATTTTATTTTTTTTCTTGACAAAATAAGCTATACCTACCTGTGTCATTTTAGTAACGGTGTAATAATTATAAAATAAAGGTTTTGTATAACTATTTTAAAAAATAAAGCAACTCAATATACATTTATAATATTTCTTTCAAAATATGATGCATAAAAAATACCAATATATCGTACTACACGGAAAGTGAAAAAAAAGTAATTAAATTAAATCAACAATACAAAACTTGAGTGGTAATAAATTGAAATCTGTCAATTGTAACAAGAATATGAAATTTTAGAACAAATTACAAAAAAGTACCTAAGATAAAGTGTAATAACTAGTTTTCCAGCAAATACCTTAGATTGAGGAAATCCCTGAGAAAGATCCTTCTGAATTCAACCATATCTACATTAAAATATCCACCAAACCAAACGTGTGGTTACTGAAGTGTTATATTCTCACGATTGATGAATTACGACGTGCAATAGTAATTCATATTTTCTCAGAGTTATGACTGATATTAGACGGTGTGTAGCATTAGGAAACAACATTGTATTTGTGTACTGGAAATTGAAAAAAAAAAAAAAAAAAGAAATTACCCGATCGAGTTAAAGTAAATATGTTATATTGGATTTTACGAGTTTTAATTTATAAAAAAAAATATTTTTACTTTATTTCGTCAAGGTTTTTTTACAAATTAGGCTGACTTCAAATATTATTTTACTATGTCTCTTTTAGGAACTAATAAAATCCGTAACATGGCATCATTTTATAAACTATTCGACAAGGTAAAGGGTAAGTAGAGAACCATCCACAAAATTTATTTCATACTCTACAAAGACATCAGTAAAATGGCGCATGTCAATATATTAGAGCTCTGCGTTTATGACGTTACTGCAGAAGCTCGAGGTTGAACATTGAGATATTCTACCTCAACATCAAGCCAAGCAAGGCTGACCATTCGAATTTATCTGACAAAACTTTCCATGTCGCTGAACCAGTTCAATGAAAATATCTGCCTATGGAGCTGCGCGTAATGGATAATCTGAAAGCTTTCAGAATACGAGTAATTCAGGAGATAACAAACTGTTTTGTATTCGTGAAGTCATCAATGCACCTTGGGTCGGCTCAACGTTACTCATTATTGCCGGATGAATAAGTCATTATCCAAATGTTTTACGTTCGTACTTCACTAATTTCTCCACATATCTGTGATATATTTTTAATGTCTTAATGCTCTTTATTAAATGGCAATGTGGCACTATTTGCGACTGTCAAAATCCTGTAAAAGTTTTTTCGAATCGAACTTGTGTTAGTTTTCAAGCCTGCCTTGGAGGTAGTCGTCACTTTAAAATAAAGAAAATTTAAAGGAAGAGCTAAAAGTAATGATATTGCTATATCTACAAAGCTATGTTTAATTTAATAATTAAACATACGATTTTTTCTGACATTATTGCTGAATCCGGTCAAAATATTCACATTAGATGGCAACGTTCAAAATTATTATTATTTTAGATCTTTTTCTCACATCATTGATTTGTGATAGTTTTTTTCTTGTTACACTTTATCTAACTCCAAATGGGTGAATTTCGCGTATGTATTTGCACCACGTGCATGTTCTCGAGTAATTTGCTGAAGCAATTATCTTTTTTCATATCCATACCGAACGCGTTAAGTGCCTAATTTTGGCCATTAGTGCCCACAACACAAAATAATAATGTTGCTTTTTATTGCTCGAAATGAAACACAAGAATGAAACTATATCATCTAGAAATAACAAACTTTTTTCTTCTGCTTTCTTTTAATTGCTTTTTATAACACACGCTTATTGAAGTGTACTTACTAAATGTTTGTTTTTCTCAAAACAAAAAATATTTATATGTGTGTCTTATTGCTTTACTTGTCGAGGATGTGAAATCGATTTAACGTATTAACACTTTATCCATTGATTCCAAGTTGTCGGACTCTTTTTAACTGCCATCAAACATAAAGGGAACGTAAGGAGTTTCAGATCATAACTTTTAAAATTGATGGTGATTAAGCATGGTTTTTAGTACTCTCCATTTTATTTTCAGTCCTGGTCGTAGGACCTCACATTTTAATACTTCGATTTCCTATATGTATTTTATTGTTTTTCTTTAATCATCATCGAATTGTATTACACGTCTTCATCTTGTTGTTTTTCCTTTAACTTGTCAAGTGTTCTTTGGCATAAAGACATAAATAAAAGCATTTGATAGTTTCCACGTATAAATAAATATTAATAAGTTATTTTCACATATTAGATGAAATAATTTAAATTTGACAAGAAATATAGATACTTTAAGGGGTTAAATTAAAATAAAAGTAAATCACAAAGAAATGCGAAACAAATATAACTATCGGATGTTTCTTTTAAGTGTAAACTGGCGGATTTATTGTCATGTCATAATTTCTCCTTTATCCTAACATAAAATATTTTTTACATATTTAAAATACTGAGAAGATTTGTGAAATGACAGATCATGTTTTAGATTAAATTTAATGCTTAAGAATATCATAGTTTTATGATAAAGTGCACGTAACCTAGAAAGACATGTAAACTTTTTATATCTATATGGTAACAATTCAAACTAACGACGAATTCAATTTTATTTGGATTTCTTGTAAGATTGTGTTTTGGAAATACCATTTTGTATATAACTCTAGTTGGATTTGCGAATTGAATCCCAAAATGGATGGAAATCCAAAGGGGTTATAGATATATTATGAATCTATTGAGGTTTTTCACGTCATTTTTGTTATTGGCTTCATTGAATATTTAATTTGTATGATTTGTGTATAATGTTTGTTTCTTTTTAAATAAAGAAAAAACATCAGAAGCTTTATTATTTCTCGCTCTTTTATTTTCAAGATATTAAAACCTTATTGAAGTGGTTCATAGTTTTAAATTACGTCAAAAATATTTATGAGTAAATAATAAGTATAGATACTAAAACTTTGATTTAAAAATATATCTTCTTCTCCCTGGCTCCATCCCAACTCATTGTCTGCGAAGACTGTTGGGGTCAGCTCTCCTCGTCCTCAGGTTGTATGCTCTTCTGTCCCGGACTACGTCTCCCAGGCCGTGCCTCTGCATCAGGTTGTTTTTTTGCACCACCACTGAATTCTTTGGTCTTCCTCTGGTTGTTATTCGAGAAAGCTCCATGGAGATTGCCTGGTGCAAAATGTGATCGGGTGCTCTGCGTCCAACGTGCCCATACGATCTCAATCGCCTCTCTTGCTTTCGATGTATGTAACACCTACGCTTTCACGAATGCGTGAGCTTTTTATTTTGTCTCTTAGAGACACACCAGCTGACCATCTTAGCACGCGCATTTCAGCAGTTTCTAGTTGCCTAGAGTATGAGTTATACATCGTCCAGCATTCGGAGCCATAGAGGAGTGTGGGTCTGACAATCGTTTGGTATACTTTTCCTTTTAACTTTACTGGCATTTTCGGATCACATATAACTCCCTTCATTGATCTAAACTTCATCCATCCCACACTAATTCTATGTGTTACATCTGCTGCACATCCTCCATCGCTATGGATGAGTGACCCAAGAATACTTAAAGGAGTCACAATTTGGTAATGTTTCTCCATCCATTTGCATTACGGGAGTGACAGCATTTGTGTTCTCGAATGGTAGGTACAGATACTCTGTTTTCTTTCTGCTCAGTCTCAATCCATTGTCCTCCAAGATTCTTCTCCACCTTTCCAGACTATTTTGCAGGTCACTTATTAATAAGATATCGTCTGCAAATAGTAGGATCTTTAGGAGACTGTTCATTTCCTGGTTAGTTAAATAGTCCATGACTAAGATGAACAGTAGCGGACTGAGTACCGATCCTTGATTTACCCCCACCTTTACAGGAAATTCTGGTGAAGTTCCCGAAGTGCACCTCACTTGCGTTGTCACGTACTTGTACTGAATAGCAAGTACATACTTCTCTGGTACACTATGTGCTCTAAGTGCTGCCCAAATTAGGCTTCTAGGGACCCTGTCAAATGCCTTTTCAAGATCGATGAAGACTATATGAAGGTCTTTCTTGGCATCACGGTGTTTTTCGACAAGGAGTCTAACTTTAAATGGCGTCTACTGTTGTCATGTATTTCCACCAAATTCCTGATTCTCGAGTTTATAATTCGCTCATAGATTTTGATTTAAATATATATATAAAGTTTGAAATAATAGGGCACACAAAAAACTAAAAAAAAATGTTTTGTTATGATTTTGTCACTCTCGTTGATTTTTTAACACTTGACTGACGACGATGCAGACATATTGAAGAGCGTAGCTAGGAGAAAATGTTGTTTTCTGCATTTGAATTTGGAACCATTGGTGTATAATTTGGAACCACATTCCGCTATAGTGCATATTGACAACGTTACCGCACATGACAGGAGAAGAGCACATAATTTTTTTTTTAAGTCACCATCAGGAACCGAACCTGTAACCTTCGAGTAAGTCAAACGTCTTACCAACTACGACAAGGTGATCTTCAACACTTAAAAAAGTTGAATTGATATATATAAATTAATTTAAAATACTCTATATTTCTTCCTTCCTGTGGTTTATCTCTCAGAGTTGAATGTTTAGTTTCTCATCTACGATAAAGCCTTGAGAGTAATTCAATGAATTTCATCGAGTTGTCCGAAAATGAGTTATTGAATTAAACTTAATCTTAATTGAAGCATCTCCGGTTTATTATTTATGGAATTATCTATTTTTACATGTACTAATACGTCAAATATATTCATTTTTCAATAAAAAATATAAGCAACAGCCTACTAAACAGCTAAATATAGTGATGGTACGTACATAAAAGAACACTGCTAGGCAATGAAGTTTTTGCAAAAACAAAATTAGCCATTATTTTGGGTTGCTAAATTCGAAAATTCGGAAGAGATTGCCATATAGCAATGTACTCGCCAGGTTAAAAAAATATATAATTTATCTTTGTTAATTGACTTAACTGTTAAAAATATAATTGATCTTTGTTAATTGGAATAACCTTAACTGAAGCCCGCAAATATTATACCATATGCTTTGTATATAACTTTAAACAGATTGGCCGATTTTCTGTCGTCATTACAAAAATATTAAACATTTTCTAAACAGCATTTACTAAGGAAAATATGATTTGTGGTGATTTGTGATTCATTGCGTTACTAGTTGATCTGCAAGTCGGGAACATAAATACTGATACTTTTTATCTGAGTGGAGCAACGGCGCAAAGAGTGTCCACTACAAACTTAAGGAATGGTCTAACCAAAAAGATGTGCTTAGCACGAAAAATGTTCTATGTTAATCGCTAGTGGATTCTAGTAAAGTTTTACTACCACCATTGCACATACAGCAAGGTCTTTTGAAAACATTGAACAATAATGGACCAGCATATAAATAAAAAAATTAAAAATATCTTAATCATCTTGTAAACTAGAGCCAATTCAGAATTTTGACCGTCATTCTTATTAAATGCCCCAAAATATTTTATGTATCATATACAGGATGTGTTTTATGTTCCAGGCCGATTTTGTTTAGCCGCCATTTTGATTTGGCTGTTATTTGTCAGTTTATATTTAACAGTCGTGGAGAGTGGTCAATAACAATTTATTATGGGGCATCTAACTCCGTAACAACGTGTTGAAGTTATTAAAATATTTTATTAAAATAATTGTTCAATTGGGAATACGCGAAGAAAATTGCGTGTTTTTTTTTTGTTTAAATCATTTATTTTATTTTATTTTATTTTATTAGGAAAACATAGTGTTTATGTCGGTATTATTACTGATATCTATGGGTTTCGAAACACCATTTAACAGTTTTCGCATATGGTATTTCGCATATCATGTGCCAAGCAAATCAACCATTCAGCGTGTAATGAATAATTTTGAAAATTTGCATACACTGGGAGATAGAGCAAAGTCTGGGCGACAACGTAGCTAACGTACGCCAGAAAAGATTGATGCAGGGAGGCAGTGCTGGTCAACGTCCGTGCACCTCTCATCGACGCCGTGCACATGAATTGGGAATGTCTCCATCATATTTGTTAAAAATCATAAGAGATTTATTTACATTTTTTCCGTATAAAATTCAATTGACACTTTCATTTTTGTAATAAAACAAAATGATAAAATATTTGCAGATCAGTGTAATCAAAGCCACCGAAAAAAAGGGCGATTCACTGTCATAAATATTTTACAAACAAAAAGAAGAGCCGTCAATCTGTTTAATTCTGTCGACATATTTTAATTTGTAATTTCATATTATTTGTTTCATCTTTTTTTAGTATGAAAAATTAAAGAGTATTTTTTAATAAAGTAATGAATTTCCAAATTACATTTTAATAAAAACCAATAAAGTGTTAATAATTCAACTATGCTTAGCCAACCTCAAGAGATCTAATTTATTACGTACATAATTAAATTAAAATCAACAAAAATATTTCCATACTTCCATACTAAAAATTAAAATTTTCTGATTTTAATATTAACGCCTGAATTCATATCGGATTTACTAACGATAAGATTATTTCCCTTCATTAAGTTATTTTTGACGTTATAGAAAATACACCAAGAAAGTTCAGCTTGAGGGTACGAAATTAATTGATTTCGTTTTCGAGAATCTTTTGAATTCGGAAATGAGAAAAGGAGAATTTATATTAAAACTGGAGTCGTCAATCCTTATGGGGATTCGGTCGTAATGAACCATTTTATATTCACAGTGCTCTCAAATTGAACAGCCTTGGTCGTTTATTTAATCTTCCCTGAATCGACTTTTCTATTCTTTGATCGATTTGCTTAAATATTTCATAATATAATAAGCGCTTTGACAATATTTACTATCGATTATGTATGTTAAGCTTTCCTAAAATTTTCTGCAATTTGATAAAATTTACATAGGCTTTGGTGTCGGTGATGGTATTGTTTTGTATTATGGTATCCTCTGCTTTTGTTATCTGAATTTGTTGTTTTGTTAACACTTAGGCCCAAAGCCATAGTCTGACCTAAATACTAATTTCTAACCTTAAAATTTCGTGATTTGTATTGAGAGTTGGAGATCCGACGCTTTAAATGTTAAA
The DNA here is from genome assembly GCA_949825065.1 of Odontocerum albicorne. Taxonomy (NCBI): domain Eukaryota; kingdom Metazoa; phylum Arthropoda; class Insecta; order Trichoptera; family Odontoceridae; genus Odontocerum; species Odontocerum albicorne. The sequence continues at coordinate 15,634,573 of OX463850.1, forward strand.
ACCGCGCGATATCCTTATTAAAAGAAGCTACGATTTATAACTTCGAATAATCATTTCTTCAGTAAAAAATAGTTAATATTTACTACTAAGAGTTAAGGTGGGACTGTGAATTTTGATCTAAGTTTCTTTCATATATCATATTTTTTAAATTTAATTAGTTTATGCAATAAATATGCCTTTAATTTTATTTTATTACAAACTTTCATTATGGTTAGAATTATGTATATTAGTATTTTTTATGCTCGACCACATAAAATGCATCAATCAGGGGTCATCACCATGTAGCTAGAGCTTCCGAGAAGCTAATGATCTAAATAATGTATAAGTGGCAACTATCACTTGTGTTTTGGTGTTGCCATATCATTTTGAGGAACTGTTTTCTCATTTTCATGCTCACTCGGTACTCGTTGCAGCTGTCTCTTGTACAAGTACCTACCGTGATCATTACAACAAGGAGATGAAACCTCAAAACGACATGGTAACACCAAGTTTAAGTGATATTTACCACAGATTTTTCAGGTCATCAATCTAACAAAAGTCCCTTCTCCATGGCGATGATACCCGATTGACGCATCAAAACTTAATGAGCCTAAAAAAACTTATATGCAACGAAAACCTTTTATGAAAAGCTTTTCATGAATTATACAAATCATTGTATAAAGTGTACTTTCACTTAAAGTTTTTTAGTCCCTGATCGTTGCTATTAGCAATTACATTTAGCGTGTTTTCTAAATATCAGCTTATATGTTTTTCTTTATGAATCTATTTCTTACTATTCCAGAATTCCCTTTAATTGAACTAAAGTTTCAAAAAATATTGTTTTTTAGGTTATTACTTTTATCTTAATGAAAAATATTAAAAGAGAAAATTTTTCTCGTGGAAATGTCGAAAATACGAGTATGTTTCTTTTGATCCAAAAAACTCTTTATTTTTTTAAGATTTCCGACTATTCTTCTCCATTCTTTCTCACGATTTTTTGCTACTTGTCTAACGCTGTTTTGCCAACTGTCAGAAGAATATTTATGTATGTTGATCTTTTTTTTTTTTTTGTTTTATTTTGTCCAGAAATTCAGACACACAGCCAAAATGTTTTTCCCTTTATAAGCTTTTTAACGCCGACTAAAAGGAGAAAAAATACTAACTGAAAGTTTATTTAGCGTCTTTAAACTAGCAAACTGATCGTGCGATTCAGCCTGTCCTAACGTTAAATTCGTACTTGAAATATGAAATGGCCTTAGGCAAAAAATGTGGTGAAAACACCCCCAAACATAATGTGTTCTTAAACTTACTATTTTGTTTTTGCTTTGAATACATTTTTATTCAAAGAAAAATGTTTATTTTTTTTCAAACATTCATATTTTTTTCTGCTGACATTTGACTCTTTCAGCAGTTTTACCTAAAGCAAATACTATTTCTGTTTTTTCTTCTTCTCTATATTTAAAATCACCATCAGCAATTATTCCATTGCAGTCCAGCAAAAACCAACTCTTACAGTCGTTCCCCGATGTAGCGTATCTACCGATTGAGGAATAAGTATATTGATACGAGTATATGATGTTAAAAATGAAATAAATAACAAAAGGAGGATTCATAATGGCAAAGTATGAATTTCTACAGTACAATGTATTAAAAGGAGAATTACAACGATATAAAACTTAAAAAAAAAACAGAAATAATGAAAAAAGAGGATCAGGAAATCTGCGTGATGGATCGAGGAATAAGAACTATGCTTTATCTTCCATTAAAATTGCATGTCTTATATCCATTAGTCAAATATATCCATCGAATACGCTTCCTCCGGGCTTCGATAGAACATTTAATTTGAAATATATATTTTTTTATTCCTTTTTTTTCTCAGACCTATTTCCTCCTACAATCCTCATTTGATGACAATATTTTTCGAATGTAATTTTCTAGTTAACTCTTTGTTATGCGATTGACAAGAAAATCTCAGTGTATAAATTTCCAGTACTGTATTACACTTTCGTTGTATACAGTACAACCTGGCGGGTGTATTACCATGTGACGAACTCTTCCAACTTATTAAAGAGGTTATGTTAATTAAAATCAGAATGTTTGTAAGCCTTATGTTAAAACCAAATTGTTGCCCCTTTTTAAGAACGTGGGTGCCAATGTTAATCAACCCGCAACTTCCGGGCTGGAAGATAAGCGCTTATGAACTAGGTCACGAAGGTTATCTTACCCATTAAGTCAGGGAGTAGAATATATAGAAAACTTCTAAGAGATGTACAGAAAAACTAACTTGTGGTGTATAATAAAACTTTTATTTAAACCATCGACTACCTTTGTGGCTTAGCTGGTAACTCTAGGGTCGTGGGTTTAATTCACGTTGACTACCGATTTATTTTAAAAGATTTGCAATCTTCACTTAAGGCCTCTTTAACGTATTTTTGGTTGATTGGAAGAGTTCGCCATATGGCAATACTGCCAGGTTGTCATTTAAACAACGAACTTGCCCGACGAACGAACGAACACTCTGTGCCCTGATTGGTTAACCAAAAGGTTTGGATTAAGAGTTCATCTTAAAACAATACTCGAACACGCTAGAGTGCGGTTATTATTTCAACGTACCATAATGAACTAGGAGTAATGTGTCGACTCCAGGTATTTTTTATCCGAAAGCTGGATTATTAAGATTGAAAATAATTTTGTCCTCCAGCCACGCTGTTTGTCATATAAAACCATGTCTTTTACCATACTATGAAGCCTTGCTCATGGTGGATTTGGTAAAGAGGACAGATCTCTACATTTTTCTATCCATACATATAACTTTTCCTTGGTCAATGTCCATAAATATCGTGTTACGTGCTGTTTTATTCTCATAATCTTAATTTTACCGCAGTTGAATTTAACCATGTACCTTGTTTCATTCTTTGCTGACGTTCTACTACTTCTTAGTGTTTAATCCATTTCAGACAAATAACATACTATATATTTGTTGTGTAAGTTTTTATAAAAACTTTGAAAAATTATAGAAGTTGTATGAGACGGTGTCTGTACATATAAAAGACAACAAATTTGTATCGCGATGGGAAAATCTAGCACTCTCTCCTCTCTGCTTACCCTGGCAGGGAAACGGAGTAATGGTATGTATGTAAGAAAAACCTTAAAAGAGCATTTCTAACTCTTACCCTTATGCCTTTTTTCCTAGAGATTTATCTTTTGTTACATCTATGTATTCAAATACTCGTACTTTATCAATTTTATAAGCTAATGACATGATCATGCGTACCGATAATAATTGAAACAAAAACTGGTCGATGGGAACAAATTGTTTTAAAGCAATAAATACGTCAAATGTGTTTCATGAAAGTGTTAAAATAAAATAAATTATATAATATTTATAGTTAAGGCATTAACATTGTGGAGGTTTAAAGAAATTGTAATTTGTTTTTATCAAACACTGTTTATTCTACTTTTTATAATGGTATAACCTTACTAGTTTCAAGGCTTTCACCTTATCATCAGGGAGTTTGTGCTCCCCGATGATGAGGTGAAAGCCTTGCAACCGGTAGGATTATACCGTTAGAAAAAGTAGAATAAACAGTGTTTGATAAAAACAAATTACAATAAAATTAATTATTTAGACGCTCAATTATATTATTATTCGTTTCATTTATTATGTGTTCTTAGAATATTTTTTTTATTAATTTTAATATCCTCATCGCCATGATCGAAAAATTAAACCTAAAGCCTTTTTTAATAAAAAATGGTATTATTTATACGAAACGAATATTCACAAATAGCGAAAGAAATTACAATTGGGCTTTACTATGTTAAAACCTTGTTCAATTATTATTTTCCTTTATCCAGGTGGATTTCACTGAAGCTTTATTTTCTAAGATATAAAGCAGCTTTCATGAGAATAAAATATTTTTAAGATTAATTTCGCGCAGTGATATTAATTGAATTCTTGTCTCGATGAAACGAAACATTTTAGGGCTTTTATAGCTTGAGATTTTTTTAATGAATTATTTTTCAATATCTTAACTGGGTGGGATTAAGAAAGTTTTTCGATTTAAAAAAAACGATTTTTAAGCTATACCTGAATAAAAACCATACCTTTAATAAGATAAAAGATAAATTTTGCAATGAACAAGCTATTTTATTCCTTAATTACCCATTTTAAAGCAGAATAGCTCAAATGGCCGGATTGAAGGCGACGTTAGTTTTTTTATTTTTTTAGAATTATAATTATATTCATTGTGGTAAATCCATTGGCTCTTATTATTTGTATTGTTTTTTTTATCAATTTTTTTACAAAATACCGAGTTTTGAAAAAAAAATCGATTTAACTTTGTTTTTTTTTTTTCATTGAAGTGCTTTGGTTTAATTAAATTTTTTAACTACAGATATTTGTATTCAAATTATTTAAAATAAACTATTTCAACCGAAACTTATTTAAAATCACATTATTTAGGTAATTTAAGTGAAAAATGCGTTTTTAAAGGTGCCATCTATTAATTAAAATATATTTTATAGTGAAATCACTAATATACTAACATTTAATCTTATTTTATTATCAAATGAATAGTAAATCATACTGTATACTCATGTTAATATGTCATTTTGGAATAAAATTACATACATACCATCACGACATACTTTCTTTGCATTTTCCATATCTATATATCTTCTTATAGTAATTCCTTCAGTTTCTCTCTATCTTTACCTTTCCTACATATTTTCTTTATTTCATTCCTTTAAATTGCATCAAAGTTACCTTCAACAATTTAGAAAAGTCTATTATTCGACACAACGCAAAGTTAAGAAATATTCCAAGAAAATATACATCTTTGCTGTTGAAAAGTTACAAATTTCCAACAAAATGGGAAAAGAAAGTAAACGGAAAGCTTTCACACATAACGAATATTTGAATTGATCTCGCTGTATTAACTGAAAGATTAATCTAGGAGGAAAACAAAAGTTTTCCTCAAGTTTACCCGCATTCTCCTTCCTTATAACCCCTTGAAGACATTAAAAGTGAATTAGCTTTTTATCACGATCTCCGCTTTGTATTATAAGATAAAATCTTCGATGATCGTCACTTTTTGTGTGACCTTTCCTTCTTGAAAAATCTATCACGGCCAAATTAGGGTCATATAGCATCAACCGCTTCCTCAAATGAAAAGTTGAACCCTTTTTCGTTTTCGAAAATCTTTTCGCATTGAAAATCACTCAGTACATCATTAAATTAATTATTCATGGATTGTAAGTCGTCATAGAAATCGGGAAAAATACGAAGAAGACCTTTAGAGAAATAAGTCTAATGATAATCGCAAAGTTACGAACTTAATGAGCAAGCTGTTATATTGTAAGATTTTGTCACGATATTTATACTTGTTAATCATATCGTTAAAAAATTCAAACGATTTGAAAGAAAAATATTCATTACTGAAATAAAATTATTAGATTTTATAAGAATCTTTATGAAAATGTAAAAAATTCGATTTCAGTTTTCTTAATTTTTTTTAATATTTCAAACTTTATGAAACAAGCGTTTTTTTTATTGTTTTTTTTGTGACGTGGATACGTTCCTTTTTTGTTTTGCTAAAAACTTATAACATTTACCCTTTGTAAAAACATCCTTAGCGCATCCATCACAACCCAAAACAAAAAGTTTCTTTATTTCAGGCTACAAAAGAGAAAAATACTATCGTTAAAAGAGAACTGGAAATGTTTTATGACAAATGTTGGTACAAAAGTTAATGAAAACAAATGTGACATAAATAAGCTTACACAAAGAGTATCGTCGTTAATTAATTATACTAATTAACTTGGAAAATAATTTAAATACCAAAGACTTTATTTCTTAAGCTTTTTTTTTTGTTTTTTTTAAGGCACAAAAAACAGCATCAATAAATTCCATAATTATTTTAACGCATTTTTAATATCAGACTGTCAGAACTTTTTTTGGTGTAAAATCCTTTTAATATTTCATTGGTATTTTTCTTCTCTTCGAGGTGGAGCAAGTTATTGTTGTGGTATTTTTGCCTAAACCTACAAATTTATATCATTTTAAAAACGATCTTATTGATTTAATACTTTTTCATCATCGTACTCGCATTTTATTATTTTCAATAACATCTCATGCTTCATTTTTATAAAACTTTAATCAACATTAAACACCCTTGCGGTTTGATTATTTCTTAATACACGAGTACAAAACAAATATTCTTCTCAACTCTCATCTATGGGTGGAGGAAAAAGGAAACATCAAGTAGAGTCTAGGCTTTTAAGGCGTAACCTCAAAACTTCCTGGGCGGATCGGGTTACATTAATATGCTTGCTCGTATGAATAGGAACTGAGCACTGCTTAGAACTGTGAAGGTTTGCAAGTTACAGTATCTCAGTCACATAATGAGAGGTGTAAGGTACTCGTATATTATAAAAAAAATCTTGGGAAAAATAAATGGGAAACGAGATAAAAGAATATGCCGAATATCTAGGCTTATAATTAATATGTGCTCAAAAGAAAAATTTTAAATTCTTGATATTTACGGAGTTGTAGCAATAAATGAGGCAGGAATTACGCCGCGCCGGTATGACTCGGACAATAATCTCAAAACTTTAAGCGCGTTCTTCTCGAAACTACTTTTTTTCGACCTGGTCGACATAAAATCACAAGTTCTATCCAACCGATTACCTTCAAATTTGGTATAAAACTTTGATAAATGTTTTTTTATATCGTGCCTACCTTGGATAATTCAAAACATTTACTATTTTTAAAAAATTAAAATATTTGAACAAAGGGGTAAAAAAATGGAAATTTTTTCAGACAGCCATCATTTTACTTTTAATTGCCTTTGGTACCTATTATAACGACAATATTTCTTATCAAGAAACTGTGTATAATTTTTGTTTCAGATTTACGAAAGGGCTTCAATCATGTCGACCAGCGTACTCCCTTTTTTACGACAAGGACGATAACATTTTTACGATAGCAGCTGATAACATCTTGAATTTTTAATTTTAAAAAAAATTGTACATTCTCAAATCATTAATAAACAAGCTGTTAACAAATGCATGCGAAAAATGTTTTTAGTTTTTTTTATTAAGTCTTAAAAAAAGCGCCCGAAATTCACGCCTCTAGAGTAGAATACCTCCTTAATTGAAGACGGTAGCTTGAGAAGAAGACATATGTTAGATGGATACCATCACGTCAGGTCTCTTTTGGGGTAGGCAGATACGAGTATGACTGGTCTCTACACCTTTCTATCCATAAACACAGCTCTCGCCCCGTCTACCTGAACATCTATTGACGCATCTTCTCTTCTTCCGAATACATACATACATATTTGTTTCGTAATTATTTCACAGCTCATTATCTCAATGTGACCAAACCATCTCAAATTTATACAAAATATGGACAATTAATTGCCGACTTTTGTTGAATTGTTGCCAAAACCCTTAACTTACCCGAAAAAAATGTAAAAAAAGGTCCCAGTTTTTAGCTCACAGCCGTGTGTATATTTTTCTTTAATAATATTAATTTTTCTGTCATACGAATATATCGACAAGCCACATATTCTTAATGTTTGTATTTAAAACCCGCAATAAACATCTTTTATAAAGAGTTTATATTTAAAATGTTAAAAAAGAATGAAGTTTTTTAGTATAGGTATTAGGTAACATACAATACATCTGAAATTTTATGTCGACGTATTCATGACAAGAGCTCAAATTTATGTAAATTATATTCTTGCTAAACTGTTCAAAATTTTCTTGAACCAATTTCCTTCTTTCAACATTAGTGAAAGTTTTAAATGAATCCCAAATTCCACTTCGCTAATGTAGGGTTGTGTGGGAAATAGTTAATGTTTAATATGAAAAAAAGTTGTTTAGAAAATTAACCCTAAAAATGTATTCTCTTGAACATTCATTACATTTTTTTTGTCATTTTTAATACAAGATTGTTTAACTTTTTTGTAAATTATGGTGTATGATTATATTTTTTCAATACATTTTACAAATAGTGCATTATGCTTCTAGGTATCGCATTTTATAAGACTTAGTTTACCGATGTTTAAAAAGTGTTTTAGCTCTCACCTTCATAACTGATCAGACATTTATTTCACGGCTAGTGAAAACACCAAGGTACTTAACGTGTTGATACCGTAACGTTTTCAAATATGCCATTTTTTTTATTTAAAACATAAACATGGCGAGTTTATTGATGAATAAAAAAATCTCTTCCAATCGACTAGTCAACAGCTGTGCTGATTTATGCGAATTGCTGGATGAACGATTAAAACGTTGTTTCCATAAAAAAATCTTCGTCATACTTTTAAACCTTAAAAACAAAATTAAAAAACAGAATATTCAACAATTACCTTCTATGTTATTCCAATTACTTTGTTAGTCGATTAATTTAATAAATTCCCTCAATACTTGTTTCTATATCTTATTCCATGGCACTTTTGATTTATCGGTAAATATTATTATATTTATTTAACACTTTTATTGCAAATGCAATCTGGCGGGCTTATTGCCAAGCGGCAATCTCTTCCAACCAACCAGATAAAAGTAAATGAAGCAAGTTAAGTGGTCGCATAAATCATTCAAATGACTACCCTTCCACACGAAATCCATAAACATATACGTGAGCACATGCCCACGAACCCCACAAAGACGGACAATCACCCGCACATTATTTTTCATATAAAGTGAGATATCATCAATCAGAAGAAAATGAAGAGATGGTGGAGAGGAAAGAAAAAGAAAAATCTGGAATGGAACACGTTATTTTACTGACTAGAAATTAAGAGTTTTTTCAGTCGCTTTTTAAAGCATGCCAAGGATGGAGCTAGTCTTATATTGGTTTGTAACTGATTCCAGAGTCTCACTGCATCGAAGGACATGTATTATATGGAGTTCCACAAAAATAAAGCCGAAACCTTTGATAATGTTGAAAAAATAACAGTTTAACAAAATATTTTCAAATGTCACAGAAGACTGGGCAAGGAGAAGGAAGGTGGAAAGTACAAGAAAAAATGAGTTATGGAGTGACACATTTCATAATTAAAGAGATGTACATATGTATGTTAATATTTTACAAATTACTGTTTAAAGCAAGCCAACGAGTTTGAGCGTCTTACGGCAGCCGGTAACCATTTCCAGAGTCTGATTCCTACATTTATTTTAGGAAAACGAATATTTGACTGATAAGTGCAGATCCGTATTAATTTAAACTAATTGACTTCCACTCTGGGAGATATCATCAATCAAAGAAAAAGGAAAGGATGATGGAGAGAAAAGAAAAAAATATAAATAAAACACGTCATTTTATTGACTAGAAATTAAGAGTTCTTTCAGTCGCTTCTTAAAGCATGCCAAGAACAAAGCGAGTCTAACATTGGTTTGTAACTGGTTCCAGAGTCTCACAACATGAACAGTAAAGGACGACGCAAAAAATAAGAGCGGCGAAGTTCCATTATTGACACATTAAATTATTGACACATTCGTCTGTTGTTTAAATGGTGCTATATAAAATATCATTTTATTATTATAATATATTATAAATACTTCTATAGAGAAATAAATATCAAATTTTATTTAAATCACAAAATATTTCTCATTTGATAAAAAGCGTATTTTTGAAGAATATTTATAGATATACCTTGAAGGACTCAAATTATATTATTCTAATTGAAAAGTTTTACGTTTAAAATTCCTTTTAAAATTCATTTCCAATATCTTGTTTTCCAGTTAATTAACCAAGCGTTTTATTTTGCTAAAAAATAAGCTATATCCACCCTCAAATAATGTCTCCTTCGTTATCCTTTAATATCATATTTAATGATCACCCGCCCGTGTTTGCCACTATGATAAATTGTCTTGCAGTATACGACCACTTAATTCAAGATAAAATAATTTTTATTTCCTCTTAACGTATATGCTATCTCTCCTCCTAATCCATCATCTTGTTGGACATTTTTTTGAGTATCCATATATTTTTTTTAAATCGAGTGAAGAAACTATTAAATATTATATAATCTGTTAACTTGTTTTGTCATTGATCTTGAAAAATGCATATTTAGGATGGATAAACATCTTAATATCGTGTCCATGGCACTAAATTATTCCCGCTCAGAATTATGTCATTTGGAGAGCACTGGTTGTTTGTCTGTGCGTGATAATGGGCTCCTCGACCACTGCAGGGAGTGTCACATGGACTACTCCATACCATAGATACAGAGAGTAAATCCATTACGTAACAATCCCTATTTTGCCATATTGTCATCGATCCAATTTATTCCTTTACGGAGCCTGTTGAGCGGAGCTCGATGTTTTTTGGGCATGATAAATGAATGGATGACTTAAACCTGACTAAATACTTTTCCAATGTGAACATGGTAAAGGAAAAAAATGGATTGAATAAATTTAATTTGAAGTGTCAGAAGTTATAGAAACCAATTATAATAAAAGGAAAATTATATAGCGCTGTGTAGAGAGCAAACTCTTATCAAAGGCGCTCTAACTTAGGATTCGAACCCACTCATAAATTTTGATAAGGCCTTCCAAAAATGAAGTGTTTCCTAAAGCTGTATACGCCACTCATATTTCGGACGCTAGAGGGCAGATCATATTATCACACCACAAAACCAGCAACGGCAAAAACTCTATCATAATATCCCGCCTTATTCAATTAGAACCAAATGAGGCAATATGATAATATTGTATTGTATATCAGCGGTGGCTGGTCTGGAGGTGCGTTGGTGCGCTGAACCAGAGAAACAATTCGCAATAATTGAATTGTATTTGTATAATTTGTATAGATGAAATGTGTATAAGAATACTGGCATATAGTACGAGTATTTTTATTTTAGTGAAAATTCAAAAAAATTTAAAGTGAAATTTAAAAAAAATATTCTTTTCAAATTGACCGGCCAACTTTGCCAATACTACCAGAGCGATTTCCAATACGCACCGCCGCCACCGGAGGGAAACGCAAATTCATATAGGGTAGACAGAGACATACAGTAAACCGTGAGACAGTGATATTTCATATTCCCTCAGCGTCTCGAGGTGCGTTGGTGCTCAGCGCACCAGCGCATCTGGACCCTGGAGGGAGGGACCAACACACTTCGAACTCGTAAGTTCAACCATATGCAAGCTATTGAATATTTCTTTTATATATCCAAAAATATATTGCACGCGTGGAATTCATTAAAATTTATGATCTGGGAACTTCAATGATGGAAACTTGCATTCGCAATGGCCCAAGGCCGGGAAGGATGGAGACAGATGGTGCGCCAAGTTTAAGGCATAGCAAAAGACCACGACACTCAGCATTAAGCACGCGTTGCTGAAAAAAAGGAGGTTTGGTTCATAAAAAAACTGTTTCCATAAATTTTTTTAAGAAACACATCCTTAAAAATAACTATCATATTCGTTTTATATATAGAAAATCGAGGAGATCATCTGATAAAAAAAGTGGGAAAAATCAGATTGAAAACTGCCAGGTTAATGGAAAAAACAGGTTACAAAAAATCCTTTACTATTCAAACTTGTCACGAACTCGCTTTCCAATCGGTCCTTTCAATTGCTTTATTCCAAACTAAAATACAAAAAAAAGAAATGGTGAAATTTATTGAAAAAAATTATAAAATGAGTAATAAAATATTTTTTGTTAAATTTAATGGTGACTTGTATTTTCTAAAGATTTTTTGGTACTCTTGGAGTACAATGTCTTAAATGGTTTAATTGATTTACGTTAAACTGAAAGCTATTAAATAAAAACTCACAGCCCAAATTTAATTGACGTTTATTGGGAAAAGGAAAGCATTGTTTGTTTTCTCTCAACGTGTAATGGTTTTTTTTTGTTATCAACGTTTAATAAAGTCTAATCTTCCAAAAATTTGATCGACAAATTTTCCTGTAAGTTATGAAGTTTGTGGTTTTATTTACAAAGATAAAATTTTCTTGTAAGTATATAAAATGTATGTAAATATTATACGGTAAGTCTGTCAAAAAATAGGCTGAGCTTGCGGCAAGGACTCGAGTGATTTATGGTTTGGTTTCCACCGTCAGCCCTGGTAAGGGTATGTTAGCATTATGCTGCATCACGGTTCCTTTTACCAATTTTGTGTGGGATTTTGTTTCTTCAATATATCCAATTTTTCACCATGTGAATATCGTGATGCAATCTCTAACTAATATGATACTCATTTTATGTTTGAAAAATAGTTTTGCCCCTTTGAACTTTCTCGGTCAAGGACATAGAATGGGCGATCTTAGAATATCATACGATTCGTGACTTGTTTATTTTATTATCTCTTCTCATTAATGTATTCGTATGGGATACCCTTCAACAAGTCTATAAGAGTGTTTTCTGAATCTTTTTTACATTCTGTTAAAAATATTAAATAAATAATTAAACCTTTTTTAAAAATGTATTTTCTTTTATTGTATGATTTTTAATGTATCTATGTTTTTTAATCCCTGATTCATATTGATAAACTTTTTAGATGTACACAGCATCACTCTACTTTTTCTTTCTGGGCAGGCAAAGAAATTAAAACGCTAAGAGTCTTTTACATAAAATATCCGTAAAATAGTTGTTTAATTTTTTCTATATGGTTTTATTTATCTTAAAATTATTTTGAACTTAAAATGTTTATCAATGTACTTGAGCCGTAGGAAACCAAAGTAAAGCTTTTATTCAAATTTATATTCTTGTCCATTTATTTGGTTAATAATTCTGTTTTCTAACTACTTAAAAATATCTTGGAAGGATCTAATCTAAAACCAACCCCATACTAATTAGATACCCAGAAAAATGTTTACAAGTTATTTTAATTGAACTCTGTCCTAAAATCGATATAACCTATATTTAAAAAAAAAATTTATCACATAATCAATGAGAAGATGAAATACAACTTTTCATTAATGTATTCACATTTTATCTTGTATTTGAAACAATATTTCCTACTAACTTGAAGGTTCGTAACATCGTGAACTGTCGTTAAATGGTAAAATTTTATGTCTGGCATGGGTCTAAAAAAAAACTCAAAAGTTTCCCCATAAAACCGAGTTTGAAAAACATTAAAGGGAAATTATAAAAACGTTTCCCCCGAAATCTAATATCTTGAAATTTAAGGCATTCAAGTTAGAAAAACAATGAAAAGTTTCTAAATTTGTGATTATTCCAAAACTTTTGAGGTTTTTAAAATTGTCGAGTTTTGTGAGTTATTCTTTTTATTTCAAGTAGAGTTTTTCTCTATTTTCATTTGAAAACAACTTTTATATACAGGTTAAAAAAGTTTTTTTAGTGTTAAAAATCATATTTTTATTTATATTAAAAAAATACATATTATAATTTCTGATTTTTAGTTGCACTTATGTTATTGTATTTTTATTTAAATACCAGTTTTCTTCTCACATTGCATATACTATATAATTAACCGTTTACTGATGTCGTTGTTTATAAATGTCACGATTTACTGTATTTAATTTTATAAATCACTGTAATTTTCTCATTTTACATAATCCAAATAACATTAAATACTGTTTGCATATATTTTTTTTGCTTTTGATTCAAAACATATTAGCTACGCCTTTTAGATTTTCAGACCACAAATGAATTGTTTTAAGAATAATTAAACTAACAAAAACATCTCACTCTTCACAAATTTCATCACATAAATCAATTTCCGACCAGGTTAATAATATCATTGGTTAAATTAATGTAAGTAATACGAATTTCCACAAATGGTGACAAAATTCAAGAATCAAAGGATGATATTTCTGCAATTAATGTTTGAAGTTTTAAAATTAAATTCATCCACCCAGATCTTTCATGAATCGGTTGACTGCTTCGCGAAGCCTTGTGAAATATTATCCTTTTGATCAAGATCTTCAAGCATGGGCTTTAATCAAAATCAATTTACAATTTCATTTGACCTCTTATGTTTTCGTTTAATAGAATTTTTAGCAGATGAAAGCGCTCGACGAAATCCTTGATCGTGAATTACGACCTTTTAAGTGAACACTAATTAATAAAACAAAACACGTGTACACTCACGCTCTAGTGTATTTCGTTAATAAATGTTATTATTGTAAACCTCAAACTAAAAGCATTTTTTTCCTTTTTGACGTCTTGAAATATGAAATGACAAAGGGAAATTTTAAGCTCCAAGTTATACATCATTTATGAAACTGCGTCGCTTAATCTGTTAATAATTAAAAAAAAAAAGAATTTTATTTTACTTATTTTATATTTATTTATGGCACAACAATTGAACACAGAACGTCAAAAACAAGCCAGCCACAAGAACAAGCTGGATTCGGGAAAGGTAACATCTAGAAGTAAAACATGTCACCAAAATTCGCCTGAAAACTTGCAAATTGTTCGCCAAGGTGATAATGGGAGTTCGCCAAGGTGATAATATTTCCCCAAAATTATTCACAGTTACACTTGAATATGTCTTTCGTAAACAAGATTGGGACAATAAGGGCCTACTGATTAATGGAAGTACCTGAGTAATTTGAGATTTGCAGATGATATTGTTATATTCTCATAAAATCCGAATCCGAATGTTTTTCAGCCCCAACTTCAGAATCAATAATGAACGTATCAAAAACCAAATATATGATGAACCTCTTGGTAACCCCAAAACCAATAATTGTTAATACGAGGATGGATTTATAAATGTATTTTTCCCAGCGGATCGGTAGTTTTTTCATCCCGTCATCGTAAAAAGAAGTGGGTTGTGTCAGTAGTCAATTGCGCACAAACTCCTCTACTCCTTCGTTGTTGTTAAATCATTGGCTTCCCAGAGCTTCTTTCAGTAGTCTAAAGAGATGAGTTGCAGGGTGATACATCAGGGCTATATAGAGGGTGTTCCAGCCGTATCCAACTCATTTCCTTCAATTGTTCGCATGTTACAGCTGCAGTTACAGCTACATGGGGCCCCATACAGTTACAGCTACATGGGGCCTCGCGTTGTCATGGAGAAGAATCACTTCTCGTATTGGTTGGTCACGTCTTTTGCATTGATAAGCAAGTTAATTTCACTCAAAAGCTCGCAGTACTACGCCGCATTGTTGGTGCGACATTGGAGCTGCAAAAAAATGATGTGCAAAACGCCGCGCCGGTCCCAAAAACGGTCGAAAGTACCTTACCAGCTGACAGCCGAGTCCATGCTGGCTTATTTCGACTCGGGCGTGTATAGTAGTGGTGTACCCAAGTTTTATCGCAGGTAACGATGCGACTCAAAAATGCGTTCCCTTCTTGTGCAAACCACGCCAAGAACCGCTCACACTCGTGCAAACGTGCCAACTTTTGTTCTTCGGTCAAAAGACGTTGGAACGGAATCCGATTTCCTTTGTGATTGGATTGAGTGCTCCCATAACGTATTCCTATCTCAGAATAAATCGGAAAGCGTCAAACGTTGGTTTCCTTCCAGAAGATCACGAATGCCGTTAATGTCGTATTCCGTAATGCTTCTCCGTGGGCGACGATCGTGGCTCTTTTTTTCGACCCCTTCACGGCCTTTCATGAACTCCTTGTGCCAGGCAAACACACAGGACTTTGACCGTGTTTGATCCCCGAACTGTGTCAGTTTCCGCAAATTTTTGACTGGTTTTACGTCCTTGCGAGCGAGAAACTTAGTAATTATGCGTTGCGTAATCGACGGGTGCACCTCTTTCCCAGACATCGTGTGCCATACTATTGACGGAATCTCATCTTTGAAGAAAGTAAAAAGCTCGCTTTATACAATACAATAATTAAAAAAACAAGAACACTATATACTTTATTTGCAAATGTAAGCTAATTATCTAAATTATACACACATATTTAATCGTTTTAAAATGATTGTATGAAATAATAATGCTGAATTGTGTTTTTTTTCATGGAGATTATATTAATTTAAAAATATATCATCAAGTTTTAAATTAGATTTTGTTCTCATGTGTAAGAAACCAAGAATATCTTCCGAAACGCAATTATTTGAAAACTTCTCGCCAGATTTCACATTCCCGTAAGAAATAAATTTAATTTGAAACGATGACAGAAAGACACGTTAATAGCCGTGTTGGCTTTTCGGTATTCTACGACCGAGGTAGGGAATTGAAAAAATATTTCTCCCTTTTTTTAATGAAAATGTTATACTTCTTGCCGATTTTATCCCTTTTAAGATTTATTACTTGGTAAAAGCAGACTTGTTCACCTGTCATTACTTATTTTAGTTTTTAGTGGTTTTTGTAAGGAGCAACTTACTATTGGTGGGTTCATAGTTAAATTGGATATGCTCCGTGGTATGGTTGGTAAAATGCTTGACTTTCTTCCGAAGGTTTCGTATTCGATTCTCGATGGTACTTAAATAAATAAAAGGTAAAAAAATATCTGTTGCGAATGTTATGTCTTCACGTGCGGTAGTGCCTACTGCAATGATTTTTTTAAATTAAAAACTTTATTACTGAGGTCGAAGACAACATTATCTATCAGCCACGCTCTTCAGTATCTCAATATTACCGATTGGGATATGTTAAAGGGTACCAAATGAAAAAACAAGATTAGAAATATTTTATTCATTCTCTTTATTTGAGTCATATTTTATAGTGCTGAACTTAAAACAATATAGCAATAGGAATAATCAGGCATGTCAATATTTTTAATCAGTATGGTAAAAACTTATGATGAGATTGGTATCTTTACGACAAAATTAAAAGAAATCAAATGTATTTGAATTTCAAATCAGTCTCAACTGGGAAAGATAATGAAAAAAAATCAAGAATAACCTCTTTTGCGTATAAATTGAAATATCTAACAAATATTTTATTTCGAACGTTTTTATTCTGACTGCATACTTTTATAAAAAAAAACTTCAAAATAGTATCCTCAAAAATTTATAGGCTTATTAAAAATCGAATATGTGTTATTTTATTTTATTCAGAAATTCTGAAGCATAATATTCACAAAGTAAATACACATATCTAAAATTAATTGAGCCCTAGAGAAATGTCGACCGGAGAAAAAATGGAAAGAAAAAGTAGAATAAATTTAACTGAACTCAAATGTAAGAAGTATAAGAAACATCTGTGACATCTACATGGATGTTGACGAAGCGAAAGTTGTATTCGTCGATAGAAAAGCATGATGTTCTGTCCTCCCTGCTTACCCCCAAAAACGTGGTGGTATGTATTTTCCATGCGTCAAACTCCAGAACGCGTTTGTGAGTGTACTCTAGAAGTTTATTTTTTCTATTTCTTCATAGCGTGATTTCATGAGCATATTATCAAGCGCACTCACAGCAATGCAGTCGAATCGCCATGTTTCGATGTTATGTTCGCCATCTGTAATCCGAAGTAGCACAGTGTGGGGTTCGAACCAGTTACCTTCCGCACAGAATTGCAGTGCATTACCACGCGGCCATGCACTTCAAAACGATTTATTCAATATTTTTTTATAAATGTGATCGTTAAGTGTGATCCATCGTTTATTTTTATTAAATTTCATGTTTGAATAATGCTGGAGAATAACCTAAACAACACTTAAAATAATTTAAAATCTCGATGGTTGCGCCAGCCCCAATGTCTGTGTCATTCTCCTGCATAAATAAAAACTTCACTCTTGTATGGAAGTTTCCCATCGATATGCTTAAGTGATCAGTGTTTCCCATGTGTACTTATATTGTCAATATTTTTGCCAAATATTTTAGCAGGGAGGTGTCTGAAAATGTATTATTAAAAATAATAAAATTTATAAGTAAATGATGTCTTCTAGTTAACCATTATTAAAGTATCACATGATAATAACAAACAAAAAATCAGCGATGCTAAAAGAAAAAGGAACAATGTAATTAAAAACAAAAGGAGCTCAAAACACAATGTACATTATGCTCCAAATCTATTGTTAGAGGAAGTTGGAGATGAATGCCGCGGGAGATACGAGATAAGGTTTTTTTCTTTACATTTCAAGTCGGTCAAAGGATCGCACTTTGGAGCAAGGGCTGAGAACTTTTTATGAAAATCTACAATTTTCATTTAGTTCGTACAAAACACGAAAACTTTTGTCTCCTAGTTGATGACATACTACTTTTACAATAAATTCCCAATTGAAACCGAAAGAAAAGGTTCTCTGTTCGACAAATTAGTCAGTCATATCATTCTTGTGCGTGTTAGACATGACGGCCTCCGTGACCTAGTAAGTAAGATGCCTGTCTCCCAATTCGGAAGTTTTGGGTTCAAATCCCGCTGGAATCCAGCTCTTTTTTTAAAATGATCCCAGTGTGGTTTTCACTTTAGGCATCTTTAAAATATTTATGGTTGGTAAGAAGAGATTGCCACATAGCAATAAACCCGCCAGGTTTTATTGTATACAACTAATGTGTTATACAATACAATACGTGTGTGAGTGTTGTTGCCTCTTAATTTACTATAGTATTTCCAATACGTGAAATGAAGAACAACGAGTTCTGGGCCTACTGCAGTGGTTCTAAACCCGTAAACTATTTATGAAGCTGAAGACAAAATGTCTTCTGGCTACGTTATTCACTATGTCCACATTTATTGATAGGTACCATATAAATGAATGAATGAGTAAATACGTACATAAAATTCACTTGTTTCTACAGATTTATAATAATATTAGCAATTTCAGCAAAACAATATCTCATATATTACATTTCTGATTATTATGTCAGACACGATATTCTCTCCAATAAATTTCGCGGTTGTACGCACGTTCGTACCTGCATAAAATATTCCTATTAAATTTTATTCTAAAAGTCATAAATACGGCGGAAGCCCAAATTGGGCATCTGATCGCCCATATTTCCCGCCTTTTCCGATTTTCCCGCTTAAATGGTCCCGGAGGAAGATTAATTTGGCGGTGCCTGACCGAAAAAGTGTTTGTTGCTTGATAAATGAACGCGAGGGCAATGTAGCGCATTATATTTTTTTCTCCGCAACAAAATACTACTCCTTCGATTGGAGAGCCCTTGTTCGAACATTGGCGGGTCTCGAGGATGTTCGAGTTTAGTTGACTTTAAAACGTACATACAGGAAATGTTGTTCCAACATATCAAAACATTTTACTGCTGCATTAGATAAATTTGAAATGAAATGACCAGGCACGAATGTGAATTAACAGCTGCGATGAGTAAGATGAGCAAGAGTTGCATGCTCGATTCCCGCAGATGCCCATAACAACTGTGATGAGTAATATGAGCGAGAGTTGCATGCTCGATTCCCGCAGATGCCCATAACAGCTGTGATGAGTAAGATGAGCAAGAGTTGTATGCTCGATTCCCGCAGATGCCCATAACAGCTGTGATGAGTAAGATGAGCAAGAGTTGCGTGCTCGATTCCCGCAGATGCCCATATTTTTTATGGAAATTCTGATATTTGTATTTTTTTTCTCATATGATGGAAGAGCTACGAGAGATATTGGACTGCGTGTAGTATAGGAAACATAATAAATGGAGGACTAATACATATAAACTCGAATCGAACAGTATCAGCATATGTTAAAATAGTAGATCACAGCAGTAATTTAGTACCAACTTTCATGCATGGAAGTGAAACGTGGACGGGAAAAATACTGAAAAGAGCTGAATAAAAGCTGTAGAAATTCGTTATCTGAGAATAATATATAGTCACTAAGTATGACAGAATTCGGAATAAAGTCTTCTCCCTGGGTGCATCCCAACTCATTGTCTGCGAAGACTGTTGGGGTCAGCTCTCCTCGTCCTCAGGTTGTATGCTCTTCTGTCCCGGACTACGTCTCCCAGGCCGTGCTTCTGCATCAGGTTATCTTTTTGCACCACCCATGAATTCTTTGGCCTTCCTCTGGTTGTTATTCGAGGAAGATCTATGAATTTGGAATAAAGTGATTATAGATAAATGTGAACTTAAAGCTGATATTAACTCATATCAAGAATAACACTATGATATGGTTTAGGCATGTAGAACGAATTAATAAAAAAAAATTAAACAAATATTAAATATAAATGTGAGTTAAAGACAGGAGCAAAATATTAAGGAAAATGTGGTTGGATCAAGTGAATGATATTTTGAAGAAGGAAACGTAAGAAGTAGGAATTGTATGAGATTAATTCTAATCTAGTGCTGACGTTTATTCTACCTTCCGAATATTTTCCCTTTTACCTTAAGTAATGAAAAAAAATTAAAAATTGGAATTGTATTGATTTTCTACGTGGTCTAGTTGAAAAGACAGACATCTTCGAACCTGGAGATTTGGGGTGCGATTCCTGTTCAAACCCAGTTTTTTTTTTCTTAAAAAGTGTTCCATTCTGGTTCTCAATACATATCTATAAAACATGCTTCTGGTTGATTGAAAACTTTGGTTTTACTCTCGATAATATTTTATCTAGACTCCAAAACGATTTTTATATATCCAACCAACTTTCGTTTTCGTGTGACTCAACTTTTATCTAGGCTCTAGTATGCAAACGACTTTAATTAACAATCACTCAAGAGTATTCACGCATCGTTCCCGACTTGCTTGTGCATGTAACATAACGGTCAGAAAACTCATTTTGTGTTGAAGATTAAAGTAATTTTTTGTCAATATGTATGTATAAATATATTTTAGTTTTTTTAATCCACTTTGCACGGATTTCTCCTGTTACACAAGGAGGGTCTGCTTCTAGAGATAGCTTATTTGTTAGGAAGAATATCAGCCAGGTTTGTTATCATACCATGCGGTGCCGAGACTATATCCACATTGTCATTCAGTTGGTTCAATAATTATTTTTTTGTTTCGCTTGTGGTAAATTAACAAAGCAAATTTTTTTGGGTAAAATGCTAATATTTGAATTCATATTTATGCAATTATAAGGAGTGACTTAGAATGTTATTTTTATTAATGGTTCAAGAAGTTTTCAAAATATAATACTTAAGGCTGTAATGTTTTTAAATTAAGTTTATTTTTCGAGCAAAATTATATTTAGTACATAATAATATATTTTTAGTTATTTTGTTGGTAACACCTTGATGCCTTTTAGAAATTTTCGTTAATCTGTTGAGAATTCAAGATAATTATTCAAAAAACAAAAAAAAAAGCTAAGAGCTACATTTAAAGTCGTAGGTTTACTGTATTTTTCGTGAACAGGGCTTGTTTTTTTACAAACGTTCCCTCAATTTGTAATAAAAGATAATCTATGTTGATGAAAACCTTATTTGCAAAATTGGATTAGTGTTAAATGTTAAACCACATTTTGCATGAAAGAAAATAAAATTGAATTTTTTTTAACATCACATTATGCTTGTCTAGATGTGAGTATGAATTTTCAAAACTCGATCACGGGAAAGAAAAAAATAATTTTATTTTTGAACAGTTTAACCTGAATATTATTAAGAGCTTTTTTGATAAAAAACAAGGCTGGAAAACATTATTTGGTTCAACTTTTCGAATTGTAACCATAAAATTTGATCACTGGACCATAACGTCATCATATCATTATATAGAATGAAGTGGAGATCTATTCTCTTTGCATGCATCAATATGGTTATGAAATTATATTAATGATGTTAATGCTCTTTTTTTATTGCGTAAGCAATTTCAATGAATTGGGCGTCAGAATTTGATCTGTCGAGAAATTTGATAGTAGGTTGAACCTCTGAACAGGTATGTACTAAATATGATAGATATATTCATTTCAATAATATTTTTTCGTTAATAAGTTTTACATGTCTAAAATATTTCAAAGTGCTCTTCTTCATCTTACTTAATATTTCAGCTGAAAATTTACTTATATCCGTAATAAATTCATTTTGTATTCTGGCCTACATTGTCACGCCATGTATTTTTATCAGTGCACGCGCTTTTACAGCATTTATTCTGCTTCTTTCGTTCTACGCTTCTCGCTTCCATATAAGGTACTGGAATACTGTTACGGACTATATTAGCAGATATTAAAACTGTTCAGTTCGAGTATGTACACGTATGTTTTACCGCCCCATTGACTTTGTATACTATCACTACGAGTCGCTCAATTTCTGGTAACTCTTCCGTCTTCTTAAAAAATATTACCTAAAAAGCAGAATTTCTTAACTTGCTCACATCTTTCATAACTCACCCATATATCGCATTTACTTTTCCCTTCATACTTTTAAATTACCATGACTCTTGATTTTGCAACATTTATTCTCATATCTTTCTCTTGCATAATTTATTTCTGGTGTAAATTCACTTTACTGTGTATTATTTGTAGGAAACAATACATTGTTTTTTTTTTTCACTTTTAAACACAAAACAACAACTAAAATAACTAAAACGAGCTGTCACTCATTCGAACGATATTCGCGTGCCTGGTCGTCTCAAATACATTTTTCATAGCAAGTTGTACGTTTGTCTGACAGCTCTTCTAAAAACTCTCGTTTCTACTGCAATACAAAAACCTTTCTATAAGCACACACTTTTTCCGAACTAATTCATCATTTATAACATTTCCTTCCTTAAACTCTTTTTTGAACAAACATTTAGAAGATTTTTTGTTGTGCTGTTTCGAGAAAAATATTTAGTTTATTTTTGTTTATTTCATGTTTGATTTTGTATTTTAAGAGGCTAGCCTTTAGTTCGCAATTATTTGTTTTATGTCAAACATTGAAAATGGAACGTTGAAATTATACGACGACCTTCGTGACCATTATAGAGCATTTGTTTTCCGACTTTGGTGTATCGTGTTCAATTCCCGATAGAACCCAATAAAAAAAACATCTCAATCTAGTTTTTCTCATAAAGCCTCGCAAAATGTTTCTGCTTGATAAGAATAAATTACTACGGTGTAACAACATACCAATTCACGGTTCCGAGTTTGTTCGAAAATTAAATCAAAATCATTTCAGATGAAAACAGGCCTGAAAAACGTAAAATTCATAGTTGATTAAAATAATATTGAAAGTACGTATAATATTTACAAATTTTCTATATTCCCAAACAAAATGTCGTTATATTTTATTTTTTATAATGGAGTTACAATACATGGAGTTACGAACAGAAAGGGGCGATCTTAAATATTTTAAAACAAGACTATATTTATTAACAAGAAACAGCGTTACAATAGGACCAATAAAATGTTGACTTTTAACATACGAGAATCAAAACAATTTTATCAGTTGTCAAATACATATTAATAATTTCGTCCTTCAAAAAAATCTATTCTTTGAATGTTTAAAGCTCTATATTAAATCATTAAGGTTGATAAAAAAAATTGTTGACATCTGCTTATTTATAATACTTTATATAATTTTCTTTTACAAGAACAAAAAAACTTTATAATGGTTTTTTGCCAATAAAGTATTTAAATCGGTACTTAGCTAATTTAATAAGTTGAATTGCAGATGTAAAAATAACTTCTTTTCGCCAATTATGAATTCGAGATGAAATTCAATTAAGGATTTTCCAAAAATATACGTAACATAATCAAATTCTTACACCGCTTTCTGATTTTATGAAAGAAATTTTTCAATCTCTACCATTCTCTGAAATTTTAGGGTTTTTTTTATTTTTCATTCTGTTTTTCAATTTGGGCAATCCTATTAAATACATTTTTTTAAATTGTTTCTAAATAACTAAAGTTCATTCTGTAATTTTTTACGTTGTCTTACAAAATTTGTTGATGACAAATATGAGGGAATACCCAAAATAATGGCCACCTCGCTATTTTCTATTCTATCATAGACTTAAAAGTTTACATTCAATGAGAGATATTTTATATTATTATTTTTTACGTTAAATATTTTCATAGGTTAAAGTAAATTACATAATTTATTACATTGGACTAAAAATATGTGCTAGTTGAAGTAACGTGAAAAGAAACATCAGCGATAGTATTTCAAGCTTTTCTTTAAATTGGCTTAATTTAGTCTTATTAAACTATTAAAGACCATTATAAATCTACGTTTATACAAATTACACGAATATCTTACATAGATACAATTTCAAGATAAAAATAAATTTCTACTGTTTAAATAGGGTTCGTCATTAACTCTGTAGAACTTCATATTAGAATATAATAAATTGATTTGTTATATCACTAATAACATTAATGCCCTCGGCATATGTTTCTATCTCCTATCATGAGGTTGTCTTACGACAAATAAATCCTGTTTTTTTTACGAGAGCAATTTTTAAGTCAAACTGGGGTCATGTTTCATTCGAAATGTGTGTGTGTTGTATTGATCCAATAAAAAATGTTTAACGAGGGGTAAAACCTTTAACATGTATTGGTTATTAATTGCTTAGTAATTACTTTTGCAGATAAATTCAACCTGCCAATCGCATTAAAATTAATATCTCGGAATCAATACGTTTTCAGAATTACAACTTGGAAACAATAAATCAATGTTGTGTACCTTTATCCATCTTAAAAGACGGTGGCTTTGCAGTAACTTATAAAATGCACTTATAATAAGTTATTTTTAAAAGGAACCTTGGGACTGGCGGCACCTTTTTTATTAACGATGTAGACCGATTGCCGATCCACATATACGATCACAGCAGCAACGCCACATCGAGTCCTTAACAGACATCCTTATAATTAAGGTTCTAATAAATTTATCAATATACGAGTACATAAAGGCGTCAACTATGCAAACAATGGACTGAAAAATTTACTGTATCAAAATAAACCCCATCAACATTTATGAGAAGATTTGAGAAACTTCTAAAGAATATTTTTTTTTTTTTAGGGGGGATGCACCTTAACCCAGAAACACATATTACAGGTTTCCCAAAAATTGATTGTGAAAATAATCAATAAACTTCCTGCTCGGTATCCCACGGCGGAGCTTTTCAGAGAGTATCAGGTCCTGAACATAGCCAATTTACATCTCAAATCCATTCTCTGGCACTACCATCGAGAGGAGGGGAAGATGCAAACTCAGCAGACACACATGACACGCATGGCAACTAATGAAATGTTCACCATCCCTTGAGTTAACACCTCTTTTGCCCAAAGGCAATATGCTTATTTGGCTCCCATTACATACAATGGCGTGCCGACTTCAATAAAAGTAAAGGTAGGAAAACCATTTAGACAGTCGATCGGAGCGTGGTTGTTATTGCGACAGGATTTTGAGTACTTGGGCTTTCAGGATGAATGACGAGTGGAAAGGATTTATGTGAGCTCGTGAGTGTGGGTCTCTTATTATTGTTTTAATTTTGGTTGTTATTGTATTTGTGTTTCTGTGTGTTTTTCTTTTTTTTGTTTTGAATTTGTTTTGATTTTTATTCTTATGATTGTGTGCAGTATATTGTGGGATGAATATTTTTGGTCTTTCTGGAGCGATAATGTGTGAGGAGTTGAGTTTCGCAGGGTGTTTCCAGTTGTAGTTGAGTGTCACTGTTTGTCAGGTTGATGAGAGCGTGCAACGGGGTTTTTTGTGTTATCAAAAATCGGAAAGAAGTATCGATTTATTTTTTCATGCTAAATATCCTCAGTGAGATACAGGCAAAAGCCTAGTTTACTGGGGATACGACAAATGAAAGGCAACAAACCCAGATCCATTAAAATTATATGTCCAAATCAAATTACCTGTTGTTTTTTCTCAAATTGTGTATATTTCTTGTCATGTGTAATAATAATAATAATAATAATAATAATAATAATAATAATTTTCTAAAGATATATCTCGATTTTCTTATACAAAGTAGTGATATTTTCCAAATGTAGTAATTTGATTAAACTACCCGTATTTTACGACATTCGTTTTATTGTAAAAGTTTCAATTGATCTAAGCTTTACTTTTTGAACAATACTGTAAAAATCACATCTATTCAAGTGTCTAACTTT
The DNA here is from genome assembly GCA_949825065.1 of Odontocerum albicorne. Taxonomy (NCBI): domain Eukaryota; kingdom Metazoa; phylum Arthropoda; class Insecta; order Trichoptera; family Odontoceridae; genus Odontocerum; species Odontocerum albicorne. Next base: position 15,660,360 of record OX463850.1, read on the forward strand.
TTCGAAGGTATTTTTTTATTCTGAACGTGTTATCAATAAGCTTGGATAAATTTATGGTCAATCTTTTTTTATTAAGTATCCTTTGAATTGATTGTAACGTATTATATTTTTCTCATTTCAGGTAAGTTCTTCCTTTTATTCGTTTAAAGAAGAAAAATTGAGAAAAAATTGGCATTAGAGGTAAGATCTTTGGGTATCTTTTAAATAAAACTTAATACTCGTATGTGCGTGTGGTATATTTCAACTAAAGTTTCGATTTATCTATGCATTAAGCGAATATGTTTTATTTGAAATCACCATAATTTAATTTCACTATCTTATTCCTGTTTTTATATGTTCTTAATTCAAAAAAATTTGAAAAAAATCACCTTTTTATTTTTCAATTGGTTATTGTTTTCTTTCTTTAGGCGTTTTAGAACCTTTGTTAGTGTCCATGATTCAAGTTTAATTCCATTCCTTTAAAAGTTATTTTTGACTCGCATAAACTAATTTTATAATGTAATAATATTTTCAAAAGCAATTGTTCAACTAGCTTTACCTACACAATAAAGAGTTTATTTCCATTTCCGACCGCGTCAATGCCAATCCATTAGTTATGTGGATTGGGAGAATAAAATAATGTTGCTGTTCTATCATCATTGTACAACTGAACAAATACAGTTTGCTGTTAGATGAAAAAAAATAATTGTAGTTGTTGATTTATGGTATAACGTGTATATATATATATATATATATATATATATATATATATATATATATATATATATATATATATATATATATATATATATATATATATATATATATATATATATATATATATATATATATATATATATATATATATATATATATATATATATATATATATATATGTATTTCCTTTTGGGAATTTTATTAATTTTTTTAATCGTAAATTAAAACATTTTTTTAAATACACTATTTGATGCAGATTCTTAATTATGTTAGAAATAGGCGCGTCCAGAAAGTAAAGAATGATTGTGCACCACGCCCTGCGCCGATGCCCCACCACCGCGATCGTATGCGCGCCAGTTAGCCCATCTCGCTTCAGTGCGAGCTGAGTTTTGTTGCTGAACGGACGTGCGTCGTGTTCTGTAACCTTTCAAAATGGCTGCGCCCATCGAAAATCCCACCAAATGTGAAGTGCGTAGTGTCATTCGTTTTCTGAATGCACAAATTGTTCGGCCTATCGAATTTTTCCCACAAATTTCACGATCGCTCCTACATTAAATAGTGACAGAGCACCTTGGCTACAAAAAAATGTGTGCTCGGAAAATAAAAACCGAATCTCAACACCAGAAAAGTGATGGCAACAGTTTTTTGGGACCGAAAGGGTTTGATCCACGTAGAGTTTATGCCAAGAGGACACACAATAAACTCAAAAGCCTATTGTGAAACTCTTCAATGACTTAGACGCGCCATCCAAAACAAGAGACGTGGAATGTTGTCGGGAAAGGTGGTTTTGATTCATGACAATATGCAGCCTCATGCATCAGCACGAACACAGCGAGAACTTCAACGGCTTAAGCGGGAAATTTTTGGACATCCTCCTTACAGCTCGGACTTGGCACCGAGTGATTTTCACTTATTCCCGAAACTTAAGGAATTTTTGGGTGGAAAACAGTTCGCAAACGATGAAGACCTCAAACAAGAAGTGACATCCTGGCTCAAATATTTGGCGGTAGAAGAGTATAACATCGGAATTGAAAAATTGGTTCCACGTTACAATAAGTGCCTTGACAGCTATGGCGACTACATTGAAAAATAGAGTAAGCTACTGTGACTTTGTAAATAAAGTTTTGTGTTGATATCTTTTGTTTTTATTTAGTTATGCCAAAACATTCTTTAGTTTCTGGACGACCCACGTATATACACATATTTTTAATAAGTGTTTGTATATATAGTTCTTTTATGTAAGAGAGTATTTGTTTATTTTTTTAGCCCTCTTTTATATCGCCGTAGGATCCATAAATTAATCGTCCTTAATTATAAAATATGAATAATTATTTTCACTACAATTTATTACCGTTACCGTCAATTTCTTCAATAATGCGAAACTTTGTTTTCAGAAAACAAATAACCATCAAAACTTGAACTTTAAGATTTATTTGAAAAGGAAGTCCTAACATCCTCCGTTTTTTACACAGACTTTGTTAATTAAAGAATTAATAGGGTTTTTGTGTATCGCCGGCGTGGTTAAAGTGGGCCATAAAAATTTATGATTCAATTAAGGGATTGTTTATAAGGGTGATTTGACCTATAAATAACTGAGGTGTTTTAAAATAAATATTTTTTATGTTTAACTTTGACAGTAAATTTGGACAGTGAATATTTCCATTTCATTCGTTAAACTATTTACTATAATTTGTTTTTAAATCCAACATTTTTTTCCTGTTATGTTTTTACTGGAATTTCATTGCTTATTTGTCTTGATTAAAAAATAATTTTACTGAAAAATGTTATTCCACTTATCACATTAATCCCTGTTAAATATTGAAAATGACATTTTAGTATACTTTTTAACTAATGGAATATGTTGTTTATAGTTAAGGCATTAATGTTGTGGAGGTTTAAAGACATTGTAATTTATTTTTAACAAACACTGTTTATTCCACTTTTTTTTGACGGTATAACCCTACCGGTTTCAAGGCTTTCACCTCATCTTCAGGGGAACGCAAACAAGACTCTCCGCTCCCCTGAAGATGAGGTGAAAGCCTTGAAACCGGTAGGGTTATACCGTCGCAAAAAAGTGGAATAAACAGTGTTTGTTAAAAATAAATTACTTATGGAATAACTTTTAATAGCCGGGCGTAGTTTAAAATTATTCTTAAAAATATGTTTTTACTAAACATTGATTGCCAAAAAAAGGAGTATTCAGAAATAAACTTGGTTCCATAAAATTAAGACAAATTGAACAATTTACTTCATGTTGATGTAAAGCCTAAAGCCAATTAAATTAGTTAACATTATTTCTTATCACTTTCTGCAATACATTTTTTCAACTTGTCCTTAATACTCTAATGCTTGACTATAGAGATGAAATAATTTTGATATTTTTTTCTTAAAATTTTGATTTTCTTTTTTAAATATTGATTTTTTTTAAATCTTTATAAATGAACAAATAGATTAAACTTTTTAAAAAAATGTTATGATTTATACGATTTTCTGTGAGTAATTCAATACATTTATTTCTACATTAAAAGTATTTCAATTTACTCAAAAAAATTTACTCAAAGCCACAATTGACTAATAAATGTTGAATAAACAAACAATCTATTCCAGCCACTTTGGCCTGAATAAAATGTATTTTTTTTGCTGAATCCCTTAATTTATCCCCAGTCATCATTTCTCGCACAAATACAAATATTTATCCGGAAGAAGCGAGGTATTTTCCTTTCCTCCACCGTCTCTTCCATCAACCTTTAATCACGCCCTCGTAGGTTTTACCTTTTTACAAATATTCAGGCAGCAAACAATACTATCTTTGAAATTTTCACCATTTATTTATACACGTAAATATATTTTCCTGATATTTTTTTTTGTCTGGGCGTAAAACGTTTTTATAATATTTTATGTTACGAATTTATTAAAAAGTAGAAGAAAGAAGCTTCGACCATGTGTGAAAAAAATAGTATAAAGCTACAAGGATTAAGAAAACTATCTGATCAATTTTTCGCAATTGAAAAATAATCAGAAGGTTCAGAAAAATGTAATATCAGTGAAGATTCCATATGTTTTTAAAGGAAATAATACAATAATCTTATTTACGTACCTAAATTTTATAGTTTATATGAAAAACATTTTTTTAAACTTGTAATGTAAATAACTTTCGATTAAAATTAATGTTTGACATTAGTGTTTTTTTATTCAACTCCATCTTCTTTCCCTCGAATACGTGTTCTTAGAAATTTCTCAAGCTTTTAATTATCTCGTAGTGCAAATATGCTTACGTCGTTACCCAAATATATTTTTATTTCATTTTTGTTATATATAGTATAACTTGGTGAACTTATTTCTGTATTAAAAAGGATTGCTCATTTCTAATTGACAATCTCTTACAGCCGACTAGTAATATGGTAGAGAAACCTTCAGTGAAAAGCTGTCCGGAACCTTTTTATAAAAATTAGGGTGTAACGAAAATCTTACAATTTAACCGAGCTAGAAGAGAGATATCTTACCAACTAAATCACAAAGATTAAAATTTCTTACTTACGAAACTGCGTGAACTTATTCTTTAAAAAAACTCAGTATTGTTAAAACAGATGCCAATGCGGTCAAGGAGTCTTACACATATTCATATTCGCACATATTTCAGATGACCAATAGATCTCCTCGACATATTTATTGAATATATATGACACTTAGATGACCTTAACAAATCATTGAAACATTCATTGAACAAAAGACAATGTTTTTACAGTTTCTAATCAACACTATTCAGAACACACATATGGCGCATGAAATCACCAAAGTAGAGTACAACTACTCTGAAAGAAAAAAATACTTGCAAACAATCAAAGAAATTGCAAAATTAATAAAATCGCAAGACAAATAGTCAAAACCTTAGATTAAATAAATGCCAGAGAAGGACACTTCTGAATTCAACAACATCTATGCTAGAAATATCCACCAAAGATAGTTACCCTATTATCGTTACATTCTCACGAATGATAAATTATAACGTGGTACTGTCGTAATTATATTGGATAAAATACAAGTAAAAAAGCACAGTGTAGATTATCAAACATATTATAAAGCATGGAAGGAGCTACATCCGTGTACTTTGAACTAGCTAGATTTTTCGTACTTTAACATACATCCCATATCCTTTTTATGCACACATTTAAAAGGACTATACAAGTACGAAAGCATACAAAGATATTGTGAACGTTATAGATTTTTCCAAATATATTCAAAACTTAAAGTTCTCAAAATAATTCTTAAAATTAATTTTACATTATAGAACTTTAATTTTCATTTCAATCTTTTACGTTTTCCTGATTTTTTCCTAACTTGGAGTTACAGAATTTGGCAATGATTTTGAGGCGTACGCTATAAAGCCGGCCGATATCCATTAGAACGATAAATTAGGTACTTTAGCAATCGCACACGCTTTTTGGGATACGCAAACTTTTACATTTATATGATTTATGTAACGCTCTATGATTCTTTTTACTTTAAATTTTAGGTGTGTTTTGGTAAAACGGTTTTCAAATCCTGGGCTCGGAGCTATTTTCCCCTTTTTTTATTCCATGAGGGGAAACGATACATAATTTTAATGATATGATTATTTGTTTTCTCAAAAAGTCTGCTTTTTACAAATATTTATTTCATAACTATACCCATTATTTTCTTTCTTTTAGAGAAAGAATTATAACAAAAATTTATCGACATCATAATGTGACACATGAAGTTATTTTTACAAAATGGTAGAAAAACGTTTAAGATGAAAAGGTAATGTTTTAAAATATATTTTAGAATTCAAGACATAGATAGAAGTAAATAATGCATATTTTGCTTTTTTCACCACACTCCCCTTTTTTTAACAGAATATGTTATTGTTAAAAAATATTTAAAGAAATCTGACAACATTTTCATTAACTTTTTTCAAGCTTTCGAAATATTATATTATAGATATAACTTTAAAAATGTAGAGCGTTTTCCATAAAATAAACTGATATGGTAAAAGTGATATATCATATATACGAAAAAAAAATTATTTCCTCCCATAAAGGAACACTCTTGGGTTCCTGATATTGAAAATTAAAAAAATCGAAACAAAAAAGTTTTCATATCAAAATAATTTGTTAATATTCAAAAAGATATGTATTCTTTTGAATGTTTTATTTGTGTCAACAGTTGGTAGTACAGTGCCTTTTTTTAAGTCCCTTGAATACACAAATATTTCAAGACGGGATCGTTCGCATTAATAATTTTTTTAACGTGTTTTACATGTTATCACCATCACCTTATACACTTTATATGGCGTACCGTAAAACACCTTAATTCAGGTCGGTCCACATCTCGGCACTTCATGTTCTCCTGTATCAAGCTGAGGCTGTGAATCTGCCTATCGTAACGCTGGTGTATAATGTAATACAGAATCTGATTCCTCGAGTTCTTTCTACACGATGAAACAGCACATATCTTGACCAGCTACCAGGTGGCATCCTTAATGCGCCTTAATTGTGGGAGTTGTAGGCTGCTGCTGCATCCAATTACGAACCATCTCATTCTTGACCAGCTACCAGATGCCATACTTAATGCGCCTTAATTGTGGGAGTTGTAGGTTACTGCTGCATCCAATTACGAACCATCTCATTCATCACTTGGTCCCACCATCTGACACCTATCATCCTCCTCTAAAGGCATTTGTTCTTAAACTGAGGAATCTTCTCTCTTAGGCCTTGATATTGTGCTAAGATTTAGAGCCGTAAAATTAAATCAATGATAAAAACGCTCCCCATATAGGATTATATTGCTAACTGCACCGATAGTAATAATATCTATCCTAGTAATCAAATCATTCCCGAGATCCCCATTTGCAGCTATCATGACACGAAAATACTTACGAGTAAATTTATCAATCATTTTGATCATAATAAATAAACAATTTATAAAGCGCCGTTTAGAGAACAGACTCTCATCAAGGTTGAAATTCGACCTCTTGAAATGTTCTCATTGAAGTTTAACAATGCCAATTTTAAATATTTATTTTTGTCTAAGTTCCAGTCAAATGAAATGAGAAGTGAAACAAAATATACGTAACACTTTTTACAACACGTAATATACGTAATACAGGTTTCAGAATATGTTATATCGTTATCAAAATAATGCATTTGAAATAAAGAAAATAAACATAATTGAGCTTTTTTTTTAAATTGGCATCGCTTTGTATTTTAATATTACTCGTATGTACGGAAAAATCCATATTTAAAATAAATTCAATACAAGATAGCTGCTCATATATCAACCTATTTATTGGTTAAGTTCTTTTTCAACAAGAAAACGTATTATAATTTCTAATTCATGAAATATTTATTACTTGGCAAACTTTCAAACAGCTCTCAACGTGTATCACAATAAGGCAACATCATTTCTGAAGGTTGTTTTTTTTATTTCTTGTATTGATGTGACGTCATAGCCAAGCTGGTAAGATATCTGTTTTAAGACCTGGAAATCGCTGGTTCGTTTCTGTTGTGATCTTTTTTTTTTTTTGAAAAAGATTTTACGTCATGTTTTCTCTCCAGTTCTCTTGATCATCGTTCTGGTTGATTGTAAGAGAAAATGGGCATAGCACAACCGGAAGATGTATACCAGGATAGAATAAAATGGATATATGTTCTCTCTGCTTACCCAAATAGTAATGCTTATAATGATAATGATGATAAATTTCATTCACACATTTTTGTTGCCACATGGCAAGAAATCGGTCAATTACTGTAGACAACAAAAGCTTAATATAAAATAATAACTCTGGTTTTTACTACAATCATGTACTTCGATGTCTTTTTTTCGTTGTTCGTAGTGTTAACCTTAATAAATCACGTATTTAATAACCTCATTGTTACATTTCTTTTCAGCAAAATGTGTTCTCAGTCTTCTATCAAAACTATTTTATTTTACTACAACATTCATCTATCGCTTTTTCACCATCCTCAAATCAAAATATCAATAATTTTTTAGCGTAGCGTCAAATTTACATAATGAGAAATTACATAATAAAGTAGTATGCATACCGATATGAATGGACGAAGCGCAACCGGAAGATGTGTACCAGAATAGAATAAAATAGACATCTGTTATCTCTACCTACCCAAATAGTGAGGCTTATAATGATAATGGTGATGAATTTCATTCACACATTATTGTTTTATTCACACATTATTTGAAATTAATATATTTTTTCAAATAATCTTAATACTGAATCTGTTTGAAAACAAAGACGAGAGACAAATAATATCTTCAGATTCTTCATGATAACAGAAGATCAAGAAGACGGTTCATATCTAACTTATTCATGCCAGCAGAGCAGAAGACGGCAATTAAAATCAAGAATCGGAGACCTTCAAGGGAAGTCAGTGGATAAACTTAAGTGGATCATTAAATTAACTGATTTCACGTATAGCAGATTTCCCAATAAAACATCTTGCAGAAGTTTCTTGATTTATTTTTTCTGAATTATTTCTGGGACGTGGACTGCTAGCTATCACTCCATCTTTTAAGGGTCTGCCTAATAGTCGACACATCATATAGGATAACTATGAAAAATTATACGGAGAATCCGGGTCTCATCAATTCTTTGAACTTCATCCCGCCCATAACTTCTGTCTGCCTTCCCCATCCTACGACGTCTTCCATTTTACACATCCTTGTTATTTATGTATTTTGTATTATGTTTATGAGTGTTTTACTAGGTATATTTCAGTAGGTCTTTATTTATGATGTTATAATTTAGTTTCAATAGCATATATAATATTATCATTATGGTGACAAATACTTTAGGTAGTCGATCGGAGCGTGATGTTATTGCGACAGGAGTTTGAATACTTAGGTTACTTGATTGCGGTATGATTAGGAATTACTTGAGTGCGGTGTGATTTTGATGATTATGTGTGGCACATTATGGGATGAACTTTTTGGTCTGTTTGGTGTGAAGAAGTGTGAGGGGTTTGTTTTACGTGATGTAAATTGATCATTTATATGTTATTGAGTATCACTGTTTATCGAGTCGATGAGAGTATGCAACGGGGTATTGTTTAATCAAAAATCGGAGAGAAATGTCAGTTAATTTTTACATGTTATATGTCCTCAGTAAGATTCAGGCAAAAGCCTAGTTTACTAAGGACACGACAAATGAAAAACAACAAACCCAGATTCATTTAAATTATATGTCCACATTATAATAAACTATTGTTTTTTCACAAAGTATGTATTTATAAAATAAATACATAAATAAAAAAAATAGGTCTTACTCATATTTTATAGATTCACAGTATACTTTCCGTTGCCATATACTTGTACTGTACCAGTTATGAGCTTAACTTTTTAATTGTATTGTATTTATAAATTATGTGTTCAAATCCCGAGTTCAAGTATGTTATCTAAACGGTGCTTTATAAATTGTCTTTTTATTATTATTATTACTACCAATGTTCAAACCTTATACCCAAAAATCGATCACCTTTTTTGGTGAAATGGCTCATTGCAAGAAAAAAATCAGCTGCCCTTTTATCAGTACATTTCCAATTTGCTGCGCAATGTACGGCAGTAGTGCGGATTTCACCGGACCAACAAAAATATCGTGCTCATTAATTTATTTTCTTTCTACCCAAAAATGTTTTTCCTACCCATTTTGTTTGAGTTTGGTTCGATTGGAATCTCCAACCTTATTTGTACTCCTTGGTCTAAATTTCTTCAATTGAAGATTATTGATTTTTAGTTGGTTTTAAATTATACATGGGATAAAATTGTTTTTAGAGATAATTTTTTCACAATTTTTATAGTTTTATCTTTTCTTTGAAATTACGTGATTTATAATCCTAAGTTTTTTTTGTTAATTTCAAGATCTTAATTTTAAACTGTCTATATTATTTGAACAGTAATAATAATTAGAGGTATGGATATTAATGACCATAGATAATGAGTTTTGGTCACAGATAATGAGTTGCGATGGACTTACAGAACAAATCTATATCTCGAAATTAAGGGAGGGCGAGAAAAACATTGACCGAAAAAAATTGAAGATATTTGGAGAAATTTCAACTGAAAAAAAAAAGGTTAGAAGTATCAGAAACAGAATAGCATGTATGATAAACTCTTTAGACGTGAACTAAATTAAAGCTGCGTGTATGGATAGAAAAACGTGGAAATCTATTTTCTCTACATACCCCAGAAGGATATGGTGTGATGGTATATATCTAATAATCATGGATGGGTGAGTGTTTTATGAAGATTCACACGTTTAAAAAAAATAAGATCCGTGGCAATAATATAAAAAGTAATAGTTCGAAATGTATGGACATTGGAAGGAGACGGCGAGCGACCGTACTTATTGATTTGCTAGAAGAAAAATCGTCCGGGAGGCTTAAATTCTCACAAGTTGTACGGACACCTGAGGTAGGGAAGGTAAGTTAATAGATTCAGTTCAACTATTGGCATGTGTTATATTTGATATAGTGCTTCTAACAAACAAGTGTAGATCACAGAGGGTATTACCACCATTGAGAAAAAATCATTCACACGGTTATTGAATACTTCAGTTCACTTTTTCTTATGACATACAAAATCTCGGTTGAGTATTTAAATATATATTTTCGTTCGATCTCTTCAAATGTGAATTTGAACGTTTGAAGCAATCCGTATTAAAGAGATCAAACGTTTACGAAGCCGTTTTCGGGGAACGGTAATATTTTTTTAACAAAACAGACAAAAACAAGTAATTTTAATTGGACACTCAAATTACATGAATCTGGGTTTATTGCCTCTCAGTTGTCGTGACATCGGTAAACTAGGCTTTTGTATGTATCCTATTCGGCAAGATTAAAAAAATCATTATCACTATGACAGGGTTTGTGTCATTGCTGATTCTATGGTGTGAAATAGTCTGCTGCTTGAGTGTAAGAGATATTGGTGGTGTGTGCAGTTTTAGGGAACACTGGAAGTGAAGCCCTTTTTGAGAGATCTTATCAAAATTTATAATTTTTTTATACGAATACTTCACTCCATGTTCAGCTGAATGTGTTACTACCACGTATCGGAAAATCCACAAATTGGACGATTTTCTGCGGTTTTCTCACCAAATATAAGTAACACACATGTGGGGAAACACCTTATCTTATGGCCGCAACCACATATTATATGTTATATCCTTACAATCAACTTACCATATTCTATTATAATATATTTAATCTGTTAATAATCGTGCGCCCTTGAGAAGTTACCGGTCTCTGATTGGTGCTATATTAATTATCCTTGAATATTATTTATTAATATAAATAGGCCAAAACCCGTACGGTTGTCGCCAAGAGAGGAATACTTCGAAACAGATTGAAATTATACTGAACGAACCGGTGTAAAAGGGGACGATGCCAATTTATTTTGATTTGTAATTCATTAAATAATTCATTTATTTCCTATTATATTGAACCTTATAATTACTTGTGTTTATTTATCTTATGCTCTTTTTTTGAATGCAGACAATTATATGTGGCTTTTTCAAGATGTCGGAAACGCGAAAACATTACAGTCAATATATCTGAAACAAGTCTTCAAGGAAAACTTTATCAACGATTTAAATTGAACAACAGTGATGTTTATACACAAAACATCGTGTATAAAGAGATTTTTGAGAATTAAATAATTCATCAATCAAGATGAACCTTCATCATGGTCCTCGGAACCTTCAAGATGTACCTTTTTATTTTTAACTTTAAACATTAATGAACCCAAAAAACTTTAAGCTGATTTCGCTCTATTCGGTATTTCAAAAATGTATAATTTGTTTTACTTCCGTAAATATTTCACGGGTTGCAACTAGTTATTTATTAATTTTGTACAATAAACGATTTTTTTTGTCGAACATTAAAAATAGTTTGAATAGTAAAATTCAATATAGAATTTTTAGTGATAATGAATACAAAATGAGCGTGTCGTAAAAAGTAAAAACATTTACATTAATCATGCACAAAAAATATCAGAGAAGAGTACGTACAGGCATACTACACATTAAATATAATATGACATTTTTATTTAATTTAATATTTTTTATCAAGAGTATTAACAATGTTTATTTTTATATTTTCATGATTTTCTTATACTAGTTGAAAATATTGTTGTACGAGTATATAAAACATTGTAAATGATCGATTGGGAAGCGAGTTCGTGACAAGTCTGAACTGTAAAAGATATTTTTTGTTACCTGTTTTTTCCATTAACCTGACAGTTTTCAATCTGATTTCAATCTGATGATCTCTTCGATTTTCCGTACATGAAACAAATATAAGTTATCTGTAATGGAGCGTTTCTTAAAAAAAAAAAAAAAAACGTTACGGGTAAAGTTTTTTTATGAACCAAAGCTCTTTTTTTTCTTCATCGCGTGCTCAATGCTGAACGTCGTGGTCTTCTAATGTATCTGGCGCACCACAAGTCTCCACGTCTCCCGGTCCTGAGCCGTGTTGAATGCAGCGTTTGCAGATGATCTTGTTGATTTATTTATTTTATCACTCAACCCATGATGATTAGAGTCCAGGCTTTCACTATTTTTTTCTGGTAATATGCCCAAAGTATGTTAAAATTCTTTTCCTACATGTTGTCAAAAGTCTTTTAGTAATCTCCAATCATTGCATGACAGATACATTGATGCGCCTTGCCGTCCACGAGATACGAAACATCTGCCTCCTTCACCACATCTCGAAGATATTTACCATGTTTCTTTATTTTTTTCTCATCCATGTTTCCACTCCATACAGTATACAGTACTATACTTGGGATTTTACTAGACGGATTTTGGTATTTCTGAGTAAAGACCGGTTAATCTATATCTTCGTCAGACGTATAGCTGATTTAGCTATTCTAATTCGTCTTAGATCATCTTTACATCCTTCACTATTTGAAATGAGAGCACTTAGGTAGACAAACTCAAACCACAGCTACAATGGGCTTTCAGGATGAATGACGAGTGGAAAGTATTTGTGTGAGCTCGTGAGTGTGGGTTTCTTCTTGCTGTTTTAATTTTGGTTGTTTTTGTATTTGTGTTTCTGTGTATTTTTTGTTTTAATTTTTATTTTTATTCTTATGATTGTGTGCGGTATATGATTGTGTGCGGTATGATGAATATTTTTGGTCTTTCTGGAGTGATGATGTGTGAGGAGTTGAATTTCGCAAGATGTTTCCAGTTGTAGTTGAGTGTCACTGTTTGTCAGGTTGATGAGAGCGTGCAACGGGGTTTTATTTTTGTGTAATTAAAAATCGGAAAGAAGTATCGATTTATTTTTTCATGCTAAATATCATCAGTGAGATACAGGCAAAAGCCTAGTTTACTGGGGATACGACAAATGAAAGGCAACAAACCCAGATCCATTAAAATCGTATGTCCAAATCAAATTACCTGTTGTTTTTTCGCAAATTGTGTATATTTCTTGTCATGTGTAATAATAAATAAATAAATAAATAGAAATGGTTTTTTTATATTCGTAATGCACCCTTTTTAGTTATTGCGTTTTTGTTTTCATAAATTTCAAAATTCAATATTGGTTGACCATTATTTATTATGGTTTTTGTTTTAAAGACTATCTCCGTAGTCCAGTTGGTAAGACGCATGGCTTCGACTTCGATTCTCGATAGTGTTAAAAAAATACTTTTCTGGTAAAACAGTATTTTGGTAACAATGTTCACACGCGTAAGACAAATCGCGAGTTCCATGTCTACTCTAGTAGGTTTTGAAAGTGTTGACATACGAAACCATGATTTTTTCTTCTTTTGGGACTTCCCCTCAATGTTGACGATTACGATCGCTGTATTTTTTCACGATCTTTATCTCGAGCATCAACCTTTTGGTAAATGAAGAACCTTTTGGAATATGCACTATATCGCTTTCTTATCTTAATTGACCATCGGAAGGGCATCCTGCCTCTGCTTTTCTTGCCATTCACGTAATTTTCCATTAGATCCGATTTCTCAAAGACGTGGCTCGTTCTCCACGTTGTGTCAAAAACACCTTATACGAGTAAAACGACGAATCTTCTCAGTTGACAGTATTGAAATGTCGTTTAATTTCAGTTCGGATTTTCTCTTCTTTTGAAAGATACTTGATAACCGCACGATATCCTTTTTTTTTAATTGCAGAATATAACGCAACATCACGCGTTCTATCGGCTCTAGTTGACATACAACTGATAGTAAACGTATCAAGCGTTGACTGTGATATCGTCTGTGATGGGCGTGATTTGCATGGATATATCCAGGCACGCTCTAACTTGTTCAGGCTGGAAGATTTTAGTCCTTAGTGATAATTTTATGTAACAGCTAAGAATGATTTAATATAAAAATACTTTTTTAATGAAAGTAATAAAAATATGTATTACGTTCATTTTAAAAATCTCGCAGTTTTATCAGTTTTTTGTACAAAGAATTTTAGGATCAAAAGCTATTTTTTTTTCAATATAAACTGACTTCAAATTGTCAAACTCGATTTACACAAGCTGAAAATTTTGTTTGTAATATTTTCTCTTCGTTAAAGTCGGTACACACTTTTGTGTCAAAAACATAGCATTTATTTTTAAATTGAATATGCTTCCAGCAAAGGCCCAGGTAATATTCTAAGTACACTGAAATGATGACTAGATGAATGCCAACAAGCGAGACTGTGTATGGAATATGCTTCCAGCAAAGGCCCAGGTAATATTCTAAGTACACTGAAATGATGACTAGATGAATGCCAACAAGCGAGACTGTGCATGGAATAAGGTACTCTCAGGTAACGAGCAGATAACCTGATGCAGAGGCACGGCCTGGGGGACGTAGTCCGGGACAGAAGAACATACAACCTGAGGACGAGGAGAGCTGACCCTAACAGTCTTCGCAGACAGTGAGTTGGGATGGAGCCAGGGAGAAGAAAGATGTATATAAATATTTATTTATTGTTATTTTAAATTCAATTCAACGGGCAATTTTATATGGTGCAGTTTAGAAAGCAAACATCTCAAGGGCTCTATAAGTTGGGACTCAAACCCACTACTGCTAAACAAATTACGTTTGGAAGCTATAGCAGCGCACGAATGAATCATGTATTGCACTTTATTTGTATAAAGTACAAATTTCTAGGATTATTGAATTGTGGCAGTCTCTTTCAACCAACAAGAAAGCTTTTTATGAGGCCTTAAGTGAAAACTATACTGAAAACTTTTTTTAACATACTGGGTTCCAGCGGGAATCGAATGGAATGACAGCACGGGGTTCGAACCGGCAACCTTCCGCATGAAAGTCTAGTGCGTTACCGCGCAGCCATGCACTTCATAAATCGTAAAGCTAATAGTAATCACCATAGAGTTATTAGTACTGAACAAAATGTACAAAAGTATGTTAAGTTATTGTCCAGCACCTGATGGCGCAGGTTGTTCTTGACAAATGAGGATGAAAGTTCTATAATTCAACATTACTGTGGTCAACTGTGGTCAAATAGTTTGTCAATTTTGGCACCCAAAAGAGCAACCTCGAGAGAAACTTTTACTAAGTATTGTCACGAGGTTTAATTAGAATTACCCCCATCCGAATATTTTGAAAACTTTGAAGACGAGCTGACGTTAATATTAAAATTGATTTTGGGTCCACGAAGAGACAATAACTGGAAGAATTCGATTTTATGTTTACCAAAAATGTTATATTCATAGGAATATATTGCTTTCAATTTATTTTACTTTATTAGTTTATAAATTAATAAGTATTATTGTAATTCATAAGTATTTAGTACTAATTTACGAACGTACTTAGAGAGCTTTCCAACTTATCTATTCATTATTATTTTTTAAGATTTTTCCTTCAACAGCTGAAAGTTCAGCTTAAAGCATAAAATGATTGAAAAATAAACAAATGTTTGTGTTGAACGTGACCGACGACCAAACAACTAGACTATTTGCGTGACCTAGTTAGTAAGATACCTGTCTTCCAATTCAGGGGTTGCAGGTTCGATCCCCAGTGGTAACGATTTTTTTTAAGGTTTCTTGCAGTTGATTGAAATTGTTGTCCTATGCCATAAACCCGTCATGTTTTACTGCTGGCACTTAAAATGTGATTTAATATTACAAAATACAAGCGTCTATCACTTTATCAGCAAAACATAATCGATTTTTCTTTCTTATCTTACATTTTATCCATTGGAGCGTTTATCAAACGACCAAGCATTGCAAAATATTTTATAATATAAATAAGTACTTTTGGGTAACATATTAAAACGTCATTTAAAATTATCAAGGTGTTTTCTTTAACATACATTTGATTAAACCGAAATATGTTAATTTCTTTCTCATTTTATATTTAAATTTATTTTTGTTTCCTTGTTTTACTTTATTCCTAAAAAAGTTTTGGAAAATTTATTAATCAAATAAAAACTTTGTACACGCCGCTAATTAGTTTAATTGTCCTTAAGTTTCTAGAACGAGCGTCCATTTTCCCGATACTTTTTATAATTGAACTTAATGAACAATTTCAGAAATTTAATTTTAACAAAGTTTTTCAAAATTATGTACAAAATTTTGAGAAATTTCCCACAAATTAAAGGAATTTCATTACCTTATCTATTGTAACTAAACCTTTTTATAAAATTTGCTTATTTTATAAAATTAAAATAGATGTTAAACCTTCGTTTTGATACAAAGAACTCTAATGACAAAGACTAATAATTCAATAAGTACGTGCTATTTACAATCAAATAACATACATTTATTTATTGTAAACAAATTACTTCTAATTATCAACAAAATTTCCCTATGATAGACTGCATCTTATGGGAAAATTTTCACAGTTTATTTACTTATAAAAAGGTCTGATTGCAGAATTTATGAAGTGTTCAATTCTATGCGAATAGTTGAAGTACTTGAGATTTTTTAATGTGTTTATGATATGTAAAATATATATACCTACGTATATTGCGTTTTGTGGAGTATATCTGTTAAATTTATTGATCGTTAATTGATTCACAATAATGCTTGTTAAGATTGATACTAGGTTCGTTGATTGTTCTTTGTATATTTTGACGTAAGGGTCAATTTGGATTTTTTATTACATTTTATTACATCTATGAATATTGTTTTTATGTAACTATACTATTCTTTCTATACGTACGAGTATGTCAAAGTGACGCCCAGTTTGGTACAGTGCAGGCTCCACGCGTAGACGCGTCTCCGCATTGTATTAATATGTATGTTGTTTGATATTTGTATTTTGATGCGAATTTGATTTATGTATTTGTACTTACATACTTTGTATTTGTAATTACATATTTGGAATATTCATGTTTAGTAATTAATAAAGCTCTTACCACTTATATATACATATGTATATATTTTCATTATTTTGTAAAGTAGATTGTATCGTTGACAAATAAATAGTATTGAAGTCAACTCTAATAGCACGCAAATGTGTACTTTATACCAACTTACATTTTCCATGAGTTTATTCATTTCGCTGTCTGAACCAATAATTCTTAATTATACCACGTGTTGTTTGTAGGAGGAGATTGGCCTATCATTATCATCAAGAAGGTCGTGTCCTGAACATCTAGTCCCGATGTTCGGATAAGTTAGTATCTGTTATGAGTACTGTTTTGCTCCAAAATCACATTCAATGCAACTTTAATTTAAGAAACCACATATTTGCACGTTTATCTAGTCACTCCTACCCGGAGACTATTAAAATTTTCCCAAGTATGTCAAGGCAGATAGTCTCCTGGTAGCATCTTTCCCGAGAGCTCTATCAAGTCGTCAGGTGTTTCATTATATGGTAGATATGCAATACAAACAAGCGTGCTTATTTTCATTGAGTTATTTGTATTTTATTATTCTTTCGTTGCGTACAGTACAACTTGGTGGGTTTATAAAGACGGGGCAATCTCGTTTAACCTGGTGGGTTTATAAAGACGTGGCAATCTCGTTTAACCTGGTGGGTTTATAAAGACGCGGCAATCTCGTTTAACCTGGTGGGTTTATAAAGACGGGGCAATCTCGTTTAACCATCCAGAAATTCGCGAATATAAAATAAACCCAGATTGAAAACCAGACTAACCATTTTTTTTAAATCTGAGTGCGTGTGACACCCGGATATTAGACAGATGTCTTACCAATTATGCGACGGAGTTCGATTTTCTTTCAATTTCTTTCGACCTGGAAGATGCTCAAGACTTTATGGGGAACAAGACTATCACATTTTCATTTGTTTGGGTGAAATCATTTCAAACAAATAAAAAACTGCTAATCTTGTTTACTATTTATAGTATTTTGAATATCATCCTGGTTAAAAAAATGGAAAGAAAATCGGTAATATAATCCCAAACCCCTGGATTGAAAGACAGGAGTTTTTTCCAACTAAACCACGGAGATCGTCATGAAGTATGTTCACAATGTAATCAATCCCCCGTTAATCTTTTTTCTTGTGGTAAAATTCATTTTATAATTAAGAGAAAAAAATACAAATATATTTAACACTTTACATACAGGAATATTTTTGGTTATTGTGTTTTTGAAGTGTTTCGTACGTTAAAGAATGGACTTTTCCAAAAATTTGTCTTTGAAAGAAATGAAACCTGTTTATCATTCCTTCATCCTTTTTGCTTTTAATCCATTCAATTTCATTACGAAAGGGTCTATTCTGTCTCGCAGGTATTACTGAAGCTCTCTAAAATTTACATATGTGTGCCGACAGAGATAATTAATTTAATCCAAAATCCGTGTTTTCATCAGGAATGCTTAGTGTGTTCGTGTTATTGCAAATAGCACAAACTGAATCCAAGCAACTTTAACAACACCCAGTTTAACCATTTCAACACCATTTGCTCTCCAAGTTTTCAGAATATTACAGCCATTATTGCGTTCCTGAAGCTCGACGTCAAATAAGTTCAACAATTATTTTAGCGCATGTTTGACTACTTAATATAAACTTGAAACACAACTCGAAGATACAAAAAATAACAATCATAAGTTACATCTGTTGAATCATTAAGACTTATAATGAACAAGTTTGGGATCCCAAATATTTTATTATGTTATAATTATTTTGTGTACTCTTACAGTGCAACCTGACGGGCTTTCTGCTTCACTTGCTTTTTTGCTTCTTCTTCGAAGATCCAAGTCAACTGCATTGCAATTATATATTCTTATCGACCCTACTTAGCCTTACTTATTTATGATTGTTTATCAGATCCTTGTTAAGTTGACATAAGGCAGTCGATCGGAGCATGGTTGTTGTTGTGACAGGAGTTTGAATACTTGAGCTTCCAAGATAAATGACTTGTAGGAAAGGTTTGTGTGAACTCGTGTGTTTTTGATGATTATATGCGGCACATTATGAGATGAACTTTTTGGTCTGTTTGGTGTGATGAAGTGTGAGGGGTTTGTTTCACGTGATGTAAATTGATAATTTATATGTAATTGAGTATCACTGTTTATCGAGTCGATGAGAGTATCCAACGGGGTATTGTTAAATCAAAAATCTGAGAGAAATATCAATTTATTTTTTCATATTATATATCCTCAGTAAGATCGGTCGGTCGGAGCGTGATGTTATTGCGACAGGAGTTTGAATACTTGGGTTTGCAGGAGAAATGACTTGAGTGTGGTGTTTTTGATAATTATGTGTGGCACATTATGAGATGAACTTTTTGGTCTGTTTGGTGTGATTAAGTGTGAAGGGTTTGATTCGCGTGATGTTTGCATATGCTTTGAGTGTCACTGCTTATAGAGTTGATGCGGGTATGCAACAGGGTGTTGTATGATCAAACATCGGAAAAATATCAATTGATTTTTTCGTGTTCAATGTTCTCAGTAAGACACAGGTAAAAGCCTAGTTTATTTATTTATTTTATTTATTTAACACTTTTATTGGAAATACAATCTGGCGGGTTAATTTCCAGTAATCTCTTCCAACCAACCAGACAAAAGTAAATTAAGCAAGTTACGTGGTCGCATAAATCATTTAAATGACTATCCATCCCCACGAAATCCATAAACATATACGTGAGCACATGCCCACGAACCCCACAAAGACGGACAATCACCCGAACATAATATTTCATATAAAGTGAGATATCATCAATCAAAAGGAAAGGAAGGGATGGTGGAGAGGAAAGGAAAAGAAAAATCAGGAATGAAACACGTTATTTTACTGACAAGAAATTAAGAGTTTTTTCAGTCGCTTCTTAAAGCATGCCAAGGACGGAGCGAGTCTTACATTGGTTTGTAACTGATTCCAGAGTTTCACTGCATGGACAGTAAAGGACGACGTAAATAAGAGGAGCGGTGAACTGGAAAGGCCAATAAATAGTTTACTGGAGCCACGACAAATGAAAGGCAACAAACCCAAACCCATTAAAATTATGTGTCTGCATTGAATTACGAGTACATTTTGCTTTTTCACAAATTATGTATTTATACAGTTTTTTGTCATACATAAATTACTAGTAATAAAAACATAAAATAAAAGTATTTGTCAAATATGTATAAATACGGACAAAGATGGGTATTCTTATGTATTGGTACTTTACTTTGATATCAATATTGTTGTCACTAAACTTGAATCAAGTATTTCAAGAATATATCAAAAGTTTTTCAAATAGACAGATATCTTGAGTAATGGAGTTGAGACTAAAAATAGGCAGCGACTGACCGATCAGATTGAAGAAAAATCTTTGGGGAAGCTAAAGCTATACATGAGCTGTATGGCCGTATGAGGTAGGTAGATAGCAGTCTAAGTTATGATCTTCCATTCGAAGAAACAGGTAGTAAAACGGAATACTTGCCTGTCGCATAATTTATTTTGAAATTATTATGGTATTTATTTATCATTTCACTTTATAACAGTCTGGCGAGCGTATTGCTAGTTGGCAATGTATTCCGACGAACCAGAAAAAAAATTACAAGTTACATGAACAATAAAATATTCAAGTCATTTGTACAACATTAATGAAACTTGTAACAATTAAAATGAGATATTATTCAAAAGTTAAAGGAATGAATAATGAAGAGGAAAGAAAAATCTAGAGTTAAACACGTAATATTATTGACTTGAAATAAATAGTTTTTTCGTGACGGAATCCTAACATTACTTGGTAATTAGTGTCATAGTCTCACTGTATGGACATTAGTTTAACTTTTATTTTGATTTGTTCGTCATCTTTGAATAATAATATATTTTTTTATCTTATTTCATTTATTTCTATGAAGATTTAACTGCTTTCATGTTATGTAAACGATCGTATAAAGAAATCCTCTCTTCTGATGTCATATTTTACTGTCGTTTTAATGTACACTCTCCCATTACTCATTTTTCAAAGATATGATTTCTCGTCTTCTTCAAATTATTCCTGAAAAAATATGCGTATCTCGAAGGGTTAAACAGAATCCATTCATCTTGTCATTAGCTAGAGCATCATTAATCAAGCAATATAAAGCGACTGTTTTCAAATAGCCGGGCGATTCGTATTGTCATAATATAAATTTACAAAAACATGATTATGGTGTCTTCCCAAAATGAAGATGATATTTTTTTTCCTTGTTTTGAAAAGTTATTTAAGTGAATCATTTTATGAACGTTTTGTTTTGAGGACTTGAACGATTAACGTTAAACTAATTAATTCTAAGTAAAAATCAGGTCAAAACAATAAATGAGCAATACTTTGCGAATTTGCGGTCTGTTAGATTAAGAATAAACTTTTTTAAAGGTAATTCGCTTTTAAATTTTTTATAACGAATTTGTCTGGGTTCATAGTCCGGCCTGAATACTAAATACTTATTTCTAACGTTTAAAACTTCATGTTTTGTATTAGAGTTTGAGCTCATTTACTCCAAATTTTAAATTTAAGTAAATGTGGGTCTCCCTTATAAAGTATTTAGTATTAAGGTCGGACTATGAATTTGAATCTAAATGATAGTTTTGGAATGTTTATTCATGTCTGATACGATATCGCATCACAAATTAAAAGAACATTTATGGCATTGAAAAATATATTTTTTAATCCTTTCTATTTAAACGCTAGATTTTATCGGATTTACTCTTAAATAATTTTGGCCGCTCATAAAATACTTTCAAACACGTTTAAATTTATGATCAGCGTAATCTACGCAAAAGCCTTATATTTTTCGGGAAAGTTCTAAAACTGCTTATTAATAGACCTAGGTTTGTGAAAGAAATTTGCTTTACTGAAAAAGTTTCTTCAAGTCCCATAAATGGTGTGAGATATACGAATCGATCACGAAAATTGTGAGAAAATTAAGGGAAGAAAAAAAAATGATGTTCGAAAGTGTCGTAACTCTTCTAAAACAGTCATTAAATGTTTTACTTTTTTTTTTTTGGTTTTTAATCAAAAACATATTTTTAATGTATTTATTTATCGATAATGGTTTACTTTTTCTATTCAATAGATATGTCAATACTTATTCAATCACGACTTCCATGGCCGAAGTCATTAAGACGCTTGACTTTTAACCGTGGTTTCGGGTTCGATTCTCAATAACGTCTAAAAAATTAATTGAGCTATAAATTACGAAAGTTGAGTATAATATACGAGTATATATCTCTGTTTTACCGAGGGTCGTAATGTTTGGGATATAAACTTGTTTTTTTTTCACCGAAAGTCGTAGTCTCTGGGATATACACTGTTTTTTTTTACCGAGGGTCGTAATCTCTGGTGATATAAAATGCGACGACAAATCTCACTCCACTCGGTCACGTACCGTTTACATAGCAGTGTACAAGTTTCCTCTTGTCAATTCCTTCACCTGATCACTTTATGTTGCTGGCGCTCTGCCTCTTCATCTTCTTCTTTCTGACACACTTCCAAAGACCATCAATTTATCCAGATGGGCTACAAGCAAAATGTCAGTCGTGCCGTCACATTTGGCTCATGGAATATGGAGACATTCGTTTTTTTTTTCGCATCACGAGATTCTCAGTATCCAACGCCAAAAACCCATCTGTAAGGAATGGATTCTGGCACATTCTCGGACTTTTACTGTCCATGTTTGAACGTTGCACAAGAATATAAAAAATATTTAAGTTCTGGCTAGTTTTATTTTGGAAATCCTCGTTCACTCCATATTTTTAGTAATCCGTTCATAGTAGTTTTTTCAATCTGTATTTGCCTCTTTCTTCCCTTTTCACAACCGTCCTTTACATTACCTTAATTCCTCGATTGGTGTAATACAATACAAATATGGGAAAGTAAGTGTATTTTCATTAGAGAGAAGCTCAAATTAGCATTTTTTTCTTTCGTATGAAAGTATTAAAAAATCCGCCGGAATATGTATATATTGAAGAGCATGGCCGGAAGACAGCATTGTCTTCGCCCTCATTAATTAGTCCTTCGGGATTTTTTAGAACCATTGGAGTAGGCACAAAACTAGCACTTTTAGCCCACGTTACCAGACGAACTCTTTAACCCCACCTGGGTCCTTTTCTATTATATTTTTTGGATGCAAACAGGAATTGAACCCGTGACATCCAGGCTAGAAGACAAACATCTTACCATTTAGGTCAAGTTGTTCGACCTTCTTTAAATGTATTTAAACATGGAAGCTATTCAAAAGGCTTTATGTAGTAAACTAAACTGCCTGCTATTTTTTTTTGTGTACTATCGGTAATCGAATCGGAATCCCGCGGGTGTAAGTCCAGAATCTTGCCAACTAGTCCACGAAGGTCCTTATTTTCGTTCTTTTGATTTAATACTATGTTCTGTGGATAGTCAAAAAGTTATTATAATCTCACAAAAGCGGATTGTTTGATCAACTAGGTTTTGGGTCAAATTTGTGTTACTCGGCAAACAAAACGGGGTGAGTGTTCTTTTGTTTACATTATTGATAACATGTTTTGTATAAAAGTTTTTCAATAAACTGGCACTCGACCATGATACAACAACGCTGGAATACTGCCATAGCTAAATTGCTAGTGACTTGGGGGAGAAAAGTGTTCCTGAAGTGAAATTTATTGCGAATTATTTAAATTTATAAAATTAGTTTTTACATACATATACGGTGTATCTTGCCTTTTTTTTCCTGTTGAGATAGACAGAGAGAACAAAGCATTAAACTTTCCTCTCATGACATACTTTTTTCACCTCCTCAACATCCGTACATCTTGTCATATAGTTCCTCCTATTATCTTATCCCTTATTTTTCCTCCTTTAAAAAAATCATTAATTGTAATTTATTTTATCAAACACTGTTCATTCCACTTTTTGTAACGGTATAACCCTGCCGGTTTCAAGGCTTTCACCTCATCATCAGGGGAGCACATGTTTGTGCTCCCCTGATGATGAGGTGAAAGCCTTGAAACCGGTTGGGTTATACCGTTACAAAAAATGGAATGAACAGTGTTCGATAAAACAAATTACAATGTCTTTAAACCTCCACAATGTTAATGCCTTAACTATAAATAATATACAATAAAAATATAAAATTTCATTAATTTGTTTCAGCCATTTTGTCCCGGTCGTCCTCTGCTACGACAAGCACTTATATAAATCCTCCTTTCATTGTAAATTTATTTAGTCAGTATTTTGTCGGACATTCGTTCAATATATTATATCTAAGCCACTTCAGCATGCTCTTTTTTACCTAACGTTACACATCAGTGATAAGCTTACATTGGTCCATAATAATTACATTTGTTATTCTGTCATACATCAAACAACTAGATGTACTTTTCAGTGTACGCAATTCTACCATAATTACTCGGCTCTTTTCATTAATTTTCCATGTCCACGTTTCAGTCCCGTTCAATTATGCTGGCAATAATGGACTGTTGTGAATCACCATTTCATCAGATCTCGATATGGTTTGGTTTGAATGCATGTTTTTGTGGGCTACTCTGACTTTCTTTTAAATTGCAACTTGCCATTTAATATCTAGTTCCACATTTTTATAATCTGAGAACATTCTTTCCAAATAGCAGGAATTTCCAACTCATTCTAACTTGCAAATACACCAGGGGCTAAACATCGATCTCTGCTCTTATATCTTAAATCAAGAATAATGTATGTGGTCCAATGGTTTATCTTTTGGCTTCTTCCTAGAGGATACGCGGTATGTTTTCCAATCGGGATACAACATTGTTTTCAGCCCTAATTATTGCACCTCAAGGTTTAAAACCACTGGAGTATGCACGAAACTCGAAAATTTATCATCGCATGTGTTAAGTAATACTACCGCACGTAAAGAAAAAGCAATACTCGCATACGTCAATGGGTGCGATTGTTGTAACCAAATGAACCAAACTGAGAACCTTTCTTTCATTTTTTCGGGTATCATCAGGATTTGAACCCGAAATGCTCGGGTGGGAGTCGATCGTCTTAATGACGCTACATCGGTGATTGACTATTGTTAAAATGGATAATTATATATGTCTTATTAAAAGTGGATTGTAGAGTTTATATAATCTATTACTAGTGAATGTATCTATTTATTTATTTATTTAACACTTTTATTGCAATACAATCTGACGGGCTTATTGCCAGGCGGCAATCTCTCAACCAACCAGACAAAAGTAAATGAAACAAGTTACATGGTCGCATAAATCATTCAAATGACTATCCATCCCTACGAAATCCGTAAGCACATACGTGAGCATGCCCACGCCCATGAACCCCACAAAGACGAACAATCACCCGAACATTATTTTTCATATAAAGTGAGATATCATCAATCAAAAGGAAAGGAAGGGATGGTGGAGAGGAAAGGAAAAGAAAAATCAGGAATGAAACACGTTATTTTACTGACTAGAAATTAAGAGTTTTTTCAGTCGCTTCTTAACCCTGAGAGATCGGCGCACTGCTATAGCAGGGGAAGAAATTTGTTCTACCCTTGTATTCTAAATGAATATATTCATTTAGAATACAAGGGTAAATATTCTAAAATATGTGTATGTTGTAAAAATATATTTTTTTTGTTTTTTTTTGTTTAAAATAAATATTTATCACGAACGTCCAAATCGTAAATATATCTCAGCACTAGATAGACAATTATATTTTTTTCTCGTAGCGCTCTCAGGGTTAAAGCATGCCAAGGACGGAGCTAGTCGTATATTGGTTTGTAATTGATTCCACTGAGTCTCACTGCATGGACAGTAAAGGACGACGTAAAGAAAGTATCCAGTGGGATCCGTGCTTGTGGATGAAATCTTTCGAATGTAAATAATAATTCCATATTTAATAACGATTTTTTACATTGGCTGGGGTTCGTTTATCTTTGCTTATTTGGGATAGGAAAAGTGAATGTAAATAAAACGGCAAATAAACTATTCAAATATTTTTTTCATTTATTGGTTCTTTAAAAGTAGTCTTTGGAAATATTTAAAAGTATGAATAGTCCAAATGATTAAAACACGGAGTACTTTAAATCACACGTACAGTGATTTAAAAAAACACAACCTGAATGCAACAAATCTAAATATACTACAATATATAAACCGCAGCAGCGCGTGCATGTTTATATTCTAAATATTTTTCTAACGACGAGAAATGGGAGTAAACTTTCACTATTTAATGTGAACAGATAACTCTAAAGTACACGTTCACTGATAACTTTATTGAAGATGTATAATCATTAGAAACAGTTCACATTCGCTGACCATCTGCTCCCACTGTAACATATAAAAATAATAATGTGCAGTGCTCAGAACTTAGGAGGATAACACTGAATCTAAAAACGCTTATATAAATATTTTTTTCGTATAACGTAACTAACAATGAAAATTGAATAAAACATATGTATTCGGATTATTTTAACAAAACATTATTCATGATGCGTACATATTTATATATATATATATATATATATATATATATATATATATATATATATATATATATATATATATATATATATATATATATATATATATATATATATATATATATAAATATATATATATATATATATATATATATATATATATATATATATATATATATATATATATATATATATATATATATATATATATATATATATATATATATATATATATATGCAAGTCACACTTGTTTCGTGGAAGGAAATTCCTCTTTAAATTTATGACGCATTATTCTTTAAAAATATTTTTATTTTTATAATATCTTAGGCTCATTTTTCATTACGACATTCACAAAATGTTTATGCCGGCCAAATATTATATTTTGCTCCATAAAATAAGTGAAATAGGCTGTATATAGGTATACGAGTATATACACATTTTTCTTTATATTTCAAGTCAAAGGTTTTATGATGGATGTTGTAAGCTGAAAGATTTTATTTTTTTACAGCGTGAATACCGCCAAAATTACGAGGGAAAAGCAGCAAAGAACTTATGTTTTGGCACACTCAAATATTATATGAAGAATTAATAGAAACGTCACCGTCAGTATGCCACACTAAATGGAAAATAAATTAAACGACACATTTTTTTTCCTTTTGGCATCAAAGTGGCACATATATCATCTTTTTTGTTTTTTAAATAATATACATATTGAATAACCCATATTCGCAATAGAAAAATATAGTGTCGGAATTGATCGAATCAACATTTTATTTGATGATTAACGATACGATAGACTCAAATATGGTTGTCAACCACCTTGTCTTAGATGGAAAATACCTGTGCGTGTATTCGTTTATTTCTTAAAACCTGTTGTATTTCAGCAAACACGCTGTCTTGATCGATTAAACCCAAAATTTGACGGCAAGGACATTAAAATTCAATGACGATCGGCTGGTTTAATCAGCAGCAGCGTTTTTTTCATTTCGTAATAGTCTATAAAAATATTTATGTCAAGCAACTTATAAACTGAAGAAAAAACATCAATTTAGATGTAATGGGATAGAAGTGTTTATACTAGTAATCGAACCTAAGACATCCGCTTGCTTGCCGTGAATAATAATCGTAAGATCAGGACCGCCAATATTTTTTTTATATTTGAATGCGAATCATAAGAAATCGCAGTCTTTATTATAAAAATACATGAATTTAGATGGTTCGGCCACATAGAAAAAATAAAAGTTTATGAAAAAAAAGTGGGAATAATCTTTACATGTAATAAAGTTAAGGGTTCAATTCTCACTGTCCAATTTGATTAACATGGGTGACTCTCTGCTTTTAATTTCAGGCCTATTTAATATATAATGGTTCGTTGGAAAAGATTGCCGCTACTAAAAATCCACTAAGTTGTATTGTACGAGTATATAACAAAAATGTTATGAAAAAGAGATCCAAATTCGATTTGAAAAATACCTGATACAAAAAATACCTGAAAACTAAGATTAATGTGGTTAAATAGGACTCGACTTTTACGGTTTCGTTTATTTTTAAAGCCAAATTTTAGTTGGGCAAAATTTATTATGTAAATTAGCAAAAAGTTTTCCACTTTTAGTGTAAATTTATTTGATTCTCGCTTCGCAGTACTATTCTGAGAATTGATACAAAAAAATGTGTTTAATTCTGTCCACCTAAATCACGCCTTAACCTCTGCTATTCTAAAATGTAATATCAAGTTGTTTTAAATTACAAATAAAAAATACAAATCAAGTTTAAAAAAATTGAAAGGAACAAACATTGTTTTCTTATTAAAAAAAACCTCCATGCCTAGTTGATAAGACGCTTATCAATAGGTCAGTTGATTTTGGGTTTGATACCCAATAAAATCCAAAAATAGAAAAGCTATCTATGATTGGTTTTTCGTTTAAGGCCCTTTTTCATTTTGATTGTCTTTATGATTTGATGGAAAAAATCTACGAGTACATGTATGACAAAAACTCCGCCAGTTTATAGGTATGTTATATTGTATTTTACATTTGCTGTATGGATCACAAATTGGCGGATTAATTGTATGATATTTCATTTTTTGTATGCAGTACAATCTAGGAGGTGAATTATTTTATGACAATTTCTTCCAACCAATCAGAAAGGGTTTAAAATAAACCTTAAATGAAATCAGGCCCTTTTTAAAAAAGTCTTAGTACGCGCAACGCTGGGTTGGAAGGAAGGCGTCTCATCAACTACGCCACGAATATCGTCACCAAATATGTTTTTAAGAAACTTGAATGAAACCCTCTGGAGATCTAATATAAGGAATATCATATATGTTAGCTGTGTTAAGCAGCTGACGTGGACTATCTTGAACTAAATGGAAAAAATAAATTAATTAAGTAACAACCACGTCTCAGCAAAACAAAGTCTAAGTAATTTATGTCTTGGATTTGAATATATCTTAAGGCAACACGTACCTATTAATTCCATCTCTAAAACATAAAAGTTCCAATTTTCTGCTTATTATGTCTATATTCCAGTTGTACCCTCTCACGCACTCACTTAGCGTCTGTCAGCATTTCCTCAGTTCATTAAGCTCACTTTGTATATTGCTCTTTCCCTCACTTCCCGTTTTTACGACTTAACTTCCTTTCTCATAAGCACGTACTGAAAATTTAAAATGCGTTCCGATAATATCACTCTTGCAATATTTCTATATAATTGGAGTTATTTTAAAAATAAGTAAAAAGGTTTTTACAGCAGTGCCGTTTCAAATTTGTCTCGTTATATTGAAAATATACACATTTACTACATTACAGATAAAATCAAATGTATTACTATCACATATCGAAAGATTCGCTAAGGTTTCTATGTAGTTCGCCTTCCCTTGGTAAGTTTTCTGCGGTTTTCTTACCTAATATGTTTTGCTAAACATATAAAGATGCAAATAAGTATATAATTCAATGGTCGCAGCTACCACCTTCATATCCTTACAACGTATATATGTGTATTTATCTTGTAATAATTGATCAATAATAGTGAGTTCTAATACCCCCAGTTAGAGTTTGCTCTTTAAACGGTGGGGTAGTGTTATTATTACTTTTATATTTTAAAATGCAACACCAGATGAGAATAGTGATGTCGGGTAAACCACTAAAGAACACCAAGGAGTTTGTCTACCTCGGGAGCAAAATAACATGGGACGGTCGGTCCAAGAGCGAGGTCGACAGCCGTATACATCAGGCTAGAC
The DNA here is from genome assembly GCA_949825065.1 of Odontocerum albicorne. Classification (NCBI taxonomy): domain Eukaryota; kingdom Metazoa; phylum Arthropoda; class Insecta; order Trichoptera; family Odontoceridae; genus Odontocerum; species Odontocerum albicorne. The sequence continues at coordinate 15,690,112 of OX463850.1, forward strand.
TTGCATTTAATAAAAGGTCGAAAATAATAGAATCAAATAATAGAGACCTAAAACTGAGAATACTCCTCATCAAGACATATGTATGGAGTATCTTGATGTACGGCTGCGAGACATGGTGCCTATCCGAAAGAGATAGACGAAGACTAGAGGCTTTTGAGATGTGGTCTTATAGAAGACTATTAGGAATTTCAAATGAAGAGGTTCTCCAACGAATCGAAGGAGGAAGGCACCTGCTCAGGATCCTGTCCGAAAGGCGTGCAAGATGGATCGGTCATATAATACGACAAGAGGGCCTCTTGCATGCCATAATGGAGGGTATGACCGAGGGGACAAACTCTAGTGGACACCCACGCCGAGAGTACCTGGAGGACCTGTTGGTGGACGTGCGCTGCTCAACATATACAGATTTAAAAAGAGCCGCACAGGACAGGGGGGAATGGAAGAGAAGAGTTGAAATTGCTGCAAACCAGTCTTAGGACTGCAACCACGGAGAGATTTTTAAAGATAAACGTCATACTAGTTTCAAGCAAAGGCGTATATTTCCTTTTCTACGATTTGTTCATTTTTATAATAACCAAGGTCCAAATATACGGTCAATATATGGCGAAATTAACAATCGCCATATATTGACCGCCGTAGCCTTAATAGTAAGACATATTTCTTTCAGTTTCAATTTTCGTTGGATCCCATTTTTAAAAAAGGATTCCATTCTGGTTTTCACTTTACAATTCTTTAACGTATTTCTAGTTGGCTGGAAGATATTGCCACATAATCATTAGTCCACCAGGTTTTACAGTATACAACAAAAGTGTTACAAAATACAATACATATGAAATCCTACGTTTAACGTTAAAAAAATATATCCAAATTGTATCGCTTTAATAGTAGTGCGACATCTTTCATATCCAAGAGGTTAAAGCGAAAGATATGGTAGAGTGATAAAAGTTTTAGTTATATAGATTGATAACCATGTTTCTAAAAAATATATTTCCGTAACTCAATCCAAGCGCAAAAATTACAAAATAAATAGTGCGATGGTACCCAAATGGATAAAAGTGAGATTGATTCTATGGTGATGTGTGCACTAACAAAATTTTATTGATACAAATGTGTAATGAAGACGTCAGAAAGGAATGCACGGATAAGATGGATGTTTTAAGTAAAAACGTTTGGACATACACATATTGAGAGAATGATGAAACGAGTATACAAGTCAAAAGGGAAAAGTGTGCGTTGAAAAAGGTAGTTTGAAAAAATCGTGATTAGATCGAGTGGACCAGATTTGGAAAGAAAATGAAGTGAGAAATATAAATAAGAGAAGATTGTACATATATGACCCGATCTATGGTTGTTCGTCTTGTATGTTATTTGATATTTATCAGTACTATCTTCATTTTATGGAGAAGAAGCTTCCTTATAATCATCATAAGGGTTTTAATGGAGAAGAAGCTTCCTTATAATCGTCATCAGGGTTTTTATGGAGAAGATGCTTCCTTATAATCGTCATCAGGGTTTTTATGGAGAAGAAGCTTTCTTATAATCGTCATCAGGGTTTTTATGGAGAAGAAGCTTCTTTATAATCGTCATAAGGGTTTTTATGGAGAAGAAGCTTCCTTATAATCGTCATCAGGGTTTTTATGGAGAAGATGCTTCCTTATAATCGTCATCAGGGTTTTTTTATGGAGAAGATGCTTCCTTATAATCGTCATGAGGGTTTTTATGGAGAAGAAGCTTCTTTATAATCGTCATAAGGGTTTTTCTGGAGAAGAAGCTTCTTTATAATCGTCATAAGGGTTTTTATGGAGAAGAAGCTTCCTTATAATCGTCATCAGGGTTTTTGTAACTTTTTTAAATGTGTAGAAATGCGTGTACTGAGAACAATACACGGGGGGACGATGAATAACATAATATGGAATTAAATTATTATGGATTAATGTAAACTTAAGGCTGATGTGTTGAAAAAGATAAGTAGAAGAGCACTTGGAGATATTTTGAGCACGTAGAACGAATGAGTTTAGAAAGACCTACAAAAAATATTCTATACAAATGTGAGTGGAAGGTGTGGTAGAGGAGGAACATAAAAATATGATTAGATCAAGTGAATGATATTTGAAAATAATTATATATCGTCGTCGTTGCCGGGCCTCGTAGTCGAAGAGCCCCTCGCCACTCCAACGTCAATCTTGAACCGTTCTTCCACGTCGATTATGTAATCTTCTAAAAGAAAACAGCCCTATCCTAGATGCGCACTCCCTCCCGCAAATGTTACAGACATGTGGACCCTGCTGACGCATGTTTGCAGCGCGCTGACTGTTTTTCACACGTCTAGCCGCTGAGACGCCATCAGCCCGAGAGCATACGGCTCTCCACCCCTCATGGTCCCGAGCCACCTGCTCCCAGTCCTCAGGCGCCCCGCACAAAGTAAGCTCAGAGAAATCGCTCTGTCCTTTCTGCCTACCCCAACATAGAGTCAGCGTGATAGTTTGTGTATATGAACATATTTAAGAATCTGTATAATATTTAAAGAAAGTTTGTCTTATGATCCGAAAAAGGCAACTTCTAATATATTTTAATTAAAAATAATATAAAATGAAATAAAAGGAAAACTTATCTTCGAAAATAAAAAAGGAAAGTATTTTTTCCCTAAAAGCTTTCTTATTTAGAATATTCAGTTATTTTATTGTTTTTCCAATGCTCGATATATGTTATAGGTACACATGATCTCGATATACAC